>JAZKJV010010918.1:0-224511 GCA_037367405.1 Ottelia alismoides | reverse complement strand
AAGGAGGCTTAAGATGCCATTAACCTTTTAATTACTGTCATTAAGACTAATTAATCGTGATCCATGATTAGAAGGTGGAGGATTAAGGATAACTAATCACCATTAGCAAACACTAATAAATTTAGCAATAATTAAGCATGCAGTCACAAAAGTTAAAGCATGATTAGTGAAATCTAATCATCATTCGCTCTAATTAATCATCATTAGAGAATTTAGAAACTTTTGGAAGTTCTTAAGTCTGAAGTTTCGATAAGCTTTGACCAAAATCATGAATCCAAACCATGGTCCACTAACCCCAATTAAGGGTTAGCCATGGTTTACTAAGTATGGTTAGCAGTTTTCTGAAGCCTATACCATCCCTCCATACCCATTCATTCTTTACGATTTTCACTACCATGACTACCTCGAGGGCTAGGATCGAGAGGGCGGGAGGAGGAGACGGAGACGGGAAGAAGCGCTAACGAAGCACTATGAGGAGGATGAGGAGGAGGAAGGCGGGGTGGTCCTCTTGTAATTGGCTTGGTGTAGGAGGTAAGTAAGATCTAACTTGAGGTAGGTTTTCGATTCATCTCGTTTTTCAATTCGTTTGGTATTGTGGTTCAGGGAGAAATCTGAGCATAACCCCTACTCAGGTGTGGGTTGCTTGGCTGTTAGTGAGCATACGAGTTATTCGTATGACTCACTCACCCTTGATAAGAGATTTGTTGATTTTGTGGTTATTATCGATTTTATGATTTTTTGATAAAGGAAACTGTGTAACGCCCTACTTAGGTGCGGACATTTGGGCCATCAGTGAACCATGTGATTCGTCACACACTTCACTCACCTAAGACATGCGGTGTCTACCGATTCTCCATCGCTTGCAATTCTATTATATTTTTATGTTTCATTGATGTTTTCCTCTCGATGATTTTATAGAGGAAACTCTTTCTAATTTTCTTTTGAAATATATCACAATATAAGGGGAACTCTGCCGAAATGATTCTAGAAATATCACCCCGTATAAGGGAAGCTCTACCGAAATTATGAGAGAAAATATGTTCTTCGTGTTTTTCATGTTCTTAGTTCATTCTTCGTGCTCTTGAAACATTCTGGATGTTCTTGATATGAAGTGAAATTTGATCATTTCAGGAGGCCCAAATCACCTTTTTTGAAAACGAATCACGATAAGTCACTCTGTATGCGACGGATAATTCAATTAGGTAATGAATCCTTCCCTTTGCTATCGGGTTTTCAAGTTAAACTAGACAAAACTTTGTTTGTGCTATCTATTTTGAAGAAATACTCACATGCTTGTTTCATGATTTACTTTAAAATAATTGTTAAAATAGAGTTGGTGTAAGGAATCGTCCTTGAAGATGCCATGATTTATGTGCAGTTTTACACTAAAATTAGATGAAAATGGACATGACATAAATGAGATCCAGTTTTGATTTTCGTTCTATCTTTTATGATAAGGATGACTTGGAGCATATACTACAGATCTGGCATGAAGAACATCCATATTGGCAGACCATACCTAGGTGGTACACGGTTGCTATGTTATGATAAGTGTGCATGAAATGAATGAATGATTTATAACGTGTGGGCTGCCATTAGGTGGATTGATTAACTGAAGATGTGGTCGTGCCATGTGGAGGCACGGGTGGTTTCATAACGGCTGGACCACGGTAACATGTATTTAAAGATGTTGTTATATGTGATTAAAGGTTAGCTTGTGGTTTTAAGCTACCGAGTCCTCGAAGATTATGTGCTTCTTTATTTGTCAAGCTGAGGGTTTAGAATCTCGATTAATAAAATAAAAAGTAAAATTATCAGGGTATTATTGGAGGATTGCTTGAGTTGACGTGTGATGACATAAACTTAACAAATCAAAACAATATCCAATCCCAAAGTGTCCATAGCTTCGGGGTCTATGGAGGGGAAAGGACCAATACAAGATGTGAATTAGAATTTACAGGAACTAAAATAAAAATGGAATAAAGAAACAACTATTGAAGGTTATGGAAAGAACCTTAAGCTCATCATGGAAGTAAGAAAATCGCATCATATGCGATCGGGAGCGACTAGTCGCACTAGTAGCTTGTGATAGCGGAATTTAAAATCTTTGAAGTGGTGAAATCACATGATACAAGAACACTTTTTGGATCATTTCATCTAAATCATAAAGAATATGTATGAATACCTCTTGAAGCGTGATTGGGATCGTAGTCTTTAAACGAAGAGACCACCTGTCCCAAGTCTAACCCGATTGAGGAGACGCTTGCGAGCGCATTGATGAAACGCATCCTTCTCGCTATCTAAGATGATGATCCAAGAGATGGATCTCCTGATTTCATACTACGAAATCCAGAGTCTTCTTCGTATACTAGAAGCATCAAGGAAGATGAAGATCCACGAGCGGACAAAACGACGTCACGACGGTGTAGTGATAACGACGATCTTCTCCAGGGTGGGCGGCCGCTCTTGAAGGAGAGAAGATACGTGTATGAGAATATGAGAGAGATGATATTCAATTATTGTAAAAAGAAGGCCTAGGGTTCCCTCTTCTTTTATAATATTTTGGAAGTCCATGGATTTCAGTCTATGGACAACACAAATCCAATGATTGAGAATGATTTATGTTTCTTTCAATGGCCGTGATTTTTTTCATAAAATATGACAACAATTAGTTTAAATAAATCATATATATATTGACTAATCATAAATGTAATTTAATTTATTCAAATAAATCAAGATAGGAGAAATAAGAAGGAGGCAAGCCTCTTTCCAATAGGGGGTAGACGACCCTGCTGTACATGAAGTAGGACTCATGGTGGCAGTCACCCTCCCCATTAGAAAGGAGGCTTCCTTCTCCTATTTCATGACATTGGACATCCCATGATATTCTCCATAATTTACACAAAATTGTGAACCACACACCCAAAATAAAATGTAAATTACATATTCAATTAATTGTCCAATGTGAATCCCATTCACATCAACAGTTAAACTATAAATATTATTTACAAATAGATTTCTCCTTATATATTATAAATCTCATTTACAATATATATATATATGATTAATATGGATAGTACTATCCACGTTATTCATATCCATAATAATTAAATCGTATTTAATTATGTTGGATCATCATTCTCATGTATCTAAATAATATGAACCAAATTCACATTATTTTTGATAATTAAATCTCATTCAGTTATCCATTTCTCAATTCTTGGACACACATTTATCAATGGTATTATTCTTGAACTCTTTCAAGAATAATGCGCTTTCTCCACAGGTACTTGGAGATAAGGAAATGGCGATTGTACGCTCCACATATAGTGACTTGGATATTGAGATCACATCTCAAATCTATATATTGGGATCTCTCATAGATGTTTGATTACATCTGAATCACATTCAGATTAATACCCAATATTTAGACTAAGATCGGGTCACTTCTCTACTGAGAGGATTCACTAAAATCTAGATTGTTTCATCACTCCTTCGGAATGGAAGCGTAAGGGTTATACAATTGTTTATGATCACATCACTCTCATGTATTCCTAATGCATATACATTTTACATACTAGAAGACCTAGAATAAACCCGAAGATATAGATCAATTTTACACTATCATCTTCAGGGTTTTATCATTAAGTTTCTCATTCGGTCATTGGGAGTTGGTATCGATTATATGTTTTCCAAAAGCATATATCATACCTACAAATTCTTGTCATGCTTCCAAAGAAAGATGACCATGCATGGAATTCGATCCATGCCAATACCTCATGAGTGAACTCATGTCTTCCGATTCACAAGTGAACATGTATGATCCCTTTGAGAGATTGTATTACTCATATACCCTTGTATGCATACTAGCTTGCCGGTGTGTAGACCTTGATTAGGCCATCAACCTATCGGTCTGCTAAATGTACATGCTCAGAAACATAGCAATACATCTATCTCCGGTCAAAGGATGCATTCCTATGTCATGACAACATATGATATAAAGACTTGGTTATCTCGACCTAACTTATCTATTACCTCCGAATCTCTATTCCTATGCAGAGGACCTGCATCAAAAGGTCGGTTGGATATTGGCCTATATAGAAGGATTGTCATCTCCTTCTCAGGATGGAGATCATATCTTAATAATCATTTGATGGTGATTGATGATTACTCAATCTAACTCCTCAGATATTCATCCAAGAACCAAACTCTATGATTCAACAATTGAATCAACATATGTATGATCATTAATATGTCCATGGTACATAACTTTAATTGTATTAAGGGACCTTATAGTGCATTCATTCATTTAATCTTGGGCATGGAGTGAAATAAATCAATAACTTTTATTGATATATTAAACATTACAATAGCATTTATTATAGAATTGGTTCACCTCGGGCTCACATGTCTAACAACTATATAATTTGGCTTGTTAAACCTTTCAAATAGTATACTTGTCCCATGTTTGTTTTCTCCATTATTGAGCATCAACTAATTTTTTTCCTATGTTTCCTGAGATCCCAACTAATATTGGAGAGTCATCACGTGGACAATAGCCATCCAACCAGCAGTAGCGTTACTCTATAAGGTAGTTGGTAATTTTCTTACGCATTTCCTTTCCAAATGATGTTTATTTACAAGGTTACAATGGAATAATGTATAAGTGGAAAAGTATTGAGATACTTCCTTATTAGTAATTTTAATTGTTGTCTATTTCTGAATGTTAATTGTGATTTTTGAATAAATTATTGCTAAGTAGCCAGATCGAAATATGGGAGGATCCAATGATATAGAATCAGGGTTGGAACACATCACAACTCTCTGGGTAATTCTTATCCATTTGACATTTAAAGATCGACATATTATGTTAAAAATACATTGAATATGTCCTTGTTTATTAAAATTATAAATCCATGCCATTGAAAGTAAATCTTATTTCCCTTTATATAAGTTAACTCCACTCCCTTGAGCCACTTTCACCTCTTGTCCTCGTGCCAGCCTTCTTATACCCTAAGACACCTTGATGGCGTCATGCTTAGTGGCATTGTCATTGGCCTTTGTATCGCCACCAATGTATTCACCATCTTAACCCAATCATCGTCCTTGTTGTGATAGCTATCAGGCATGCAGTTAAAGGGATCCTAATGTACGTCATTGACATCACCATATTCTTGTCTCTCATGTAGATTATCCAGAACTTCTGCTCGATGAGGGGGGGTGCTGTTTGAGCAGTTGGAGCACACGACCACCATCATCTACACCCTTTTTTTATTTAAACAAAACAAGGGTTGAAGGATTATGGCATAACTTCTGCTCGATTAGGGGGCAATGATGTCATATCTTGTTTATCAAGAACATCTGGAACTACTTCCCTCAAGGATATAATGATTAATGATGCATATGTAATTCATCTACTTTATACTCGAGTTTTATCCTCGTTTCCTGAGAAAAAACACAAGATACCCACATAAAGATAAAATAATAAAAACAATACTGGCAATAAAAATATATTAATTGTAAATTATTAACTCTTAATTTAGTTGAAGAAATAAAATCACCAAAATCCTTGGGAAAAAATGAGTTGAGACTTTGTATGTGTTCACCTCTATATAAGTACAAATTCTTTGATTTTAAATAAATTCATGTTAACTCCAAATAAGATGAAGTGAACTCTATTGTGTATTTAATACTAACATTAATCATGAAAAATCCCTGAAAAATACTAACCTATATATAGCAAATAAAATCAAATCTTAGTTGAGAAGATTGAAGGTCATAAAGCTGACCATATTCTCCATATAGTCTCTCCATACAGTTTCCTATGTAACTTTACTGACTTTTGAATTGATGTATGTGAAAATTATATACAAAATTAAATTCAAAGGAATGAAGTTCATAAGTGAAACTTTAGCTTGGGGATCGTATTGTATATATACAATTGTACCGACCTTTCTCTATTTAATGTACATATTTTGATCATTTGGATTTATTGATTTTCATTTATTTTTATGAATTTATGTTTTCCATAACTATCTAAAAATAAAAAATAAAAGTCGTAAAACATAAAAAATCGATCTTGTATATATTGATCTATAACCATTTATACATCCATGTTTTTATTTTATTTGTCTTTTTTTCAAAATTATTAAAATTAAAAAAAATAACGTGTAAATAAATTTCTGGTATTTTATAAAAAAATATTTTGTTATAAAACTCATCGCTCAAATTTTCTATCCAACTTGAGACTCAAATTTAGACTTGGTTCATTCTCAACTATAGTCTTCCATATCTTGAAGGTCTTAGATACATCAAAGTTATGTTTTATAAAGTAAACTCCCAATTTTGCCAATCGCATCATATATGAAAGTAATGAAGTAATGAGATCCGTTAAGGGATGATACCTAAAATTAGGGGCGCACATGGATTGGAGAAAATCTATAATCTAATCTAATCTGATTGATTTGGTTTTTCATTCTAATGGATTGGATCAAATTACGAATTTGATGCATTGGATTGCTACCAAAATCCAATCTAATCCATTAATATTATATTTTATTTATTTATTTATGTATACATATTAATACTGACAACTTTCTATATGATTCTACTATATGAATTCCACCCACAACCTCCTTAGTCAAGTGACATTTTAGTTGTGATATACCAATCTAGGAATAAAATGAAAGATAACTTTAAGTCTAAATATAAAAAAGCCAACTATCATATTCCACTTCTTACAAGCCTACCTCACAAGTTGACAATACAAGCATTTGGACCTAGCATCTCCTTCTCAAATGGACCTTAATTCATCTTAGATCAATTACACGTGCTTCGATCTTGTGGAGATATTTCTAGTATTTATGTACTTATGTGTCATGCTTATTTTCATTGTTCCATCTTATGTAATTTACCCATAGGATTTCTCTATATAAGAGAGCCTAGGGTTCCCTGGAATAAACATGTTCTCTATTTCTTCGAACATGGTATCAGAGCCTCCACCGTAAACCCTAGCCGCCCCTCTCATCCCCGCCCCCCTTCCAATCGCCTCTTATCCTCGCCGCCCACCCCTCCCCGCCGCCTCTCTTCCTCGCCGTCGCCCACCCCCTTCCCATCGCCTTCTCCCCATAGGCGTCATGGCCCCTACCCGCAGCCCCTACTCTGTGCGTGGCGACTAAGCCCCCACTTCCGTCACCACTCATCCTGCCGCCCCCTTTCCCCCAACATCTCCTTCTCTTCATGGGTATGAGTGTATAAGTCTACATATGCACTCATATCCCTACATGTTTCTGTAGACGACTCTTTATTGGTCTACAAACCCTAGTCAGGTCGATATGCCCTCCATTGACGCCTTCAAAGGTCCAACGCCAATAGTCAAGATAGATGGGACGAATTACGAGCTCTGAGCGATGCAGTTCATGAGCCTCATGAAGTTCAACGGTAAGAAGCACATTCTTATGGAAGATGAGCTGACGGAGAAGACGGGGATTTACGCCTCATGGGAGGCTGATGATTCGTATGCCAAAGTCTGGCTCTCTGGCACTCTGACAATGGAGATTACCGATGATGTCCTACATCAATCCACGGCTAAGGCCATGTGGGATATTCTTGCCGCGACGTACTCGCAGATGACGAACGAGACCAAGATCCTCCAACGTCAGCATTACATCTTTACGGTCAAGCTGAATGGTCGACCGTTGCACTCGTTGTATACATCCCTACGGGGGATGTTTGAGAAGCTATACAGTATCATTCCCCTGATGGCGACCCCTGAGCAGCAGAAGACGTTCCGGAATGCTTTAATGGTGGGGGTCTTACTAGCGGCACTAGACCCGGAGTATGATGAGGCTCGCTTGTAGATACTAGCATATGCTACTATTCCTCTAATGGAGGAAGTGTATCGACGACTCAGTCGAATCTCGGTTCCTTCTTCAGCGTCCATGCCACCTCCTTCAACAATGGCTGCTTCCCGAGGCAGAGGTGTCCCCTCCTCTTTTCGTGGCCGTGGATCTCATGGCCGAGGTGGCCGCTTCCATCAGCCATGCACCTTCTGTCATCGCCCAGGTCGTGCGGAAGATACATGCTATTCTAAGCATGGTTTTCCTGCATATTCCCATGTAGCTGAGCATGTTGTGCCTACACCGCCATCCACTTTAGACCAGCGGTTTGAGGATCTTATCGCCAGACTACGGGATATCATGCCTCCTGCCAATACTGACTCACCGGGAGGACATTCAGACATTGCAGCTTCAGCCTCTGCCAACGCATCAGCTATGACAAGCACATCAGGAAGCATTTATGCCTTTACATCATGTCACAGTTCTGATGTTTTGGAATGGATCATGGACTCCGGTGCGCACATCATTTCTATCAAGATAGAGATAAGTTTACATCCTACAGGGAGGTTTCCCCAGGGAGATCGGCAGTAATAGCAGATGGGACTCATTCCCCCATCGTTGGACAAGGGGAGATCAGTTTGACACCCTCTATTTGCCTGCTGAATGTTTTGCATGATCCAGATTTCTCGATGAACTTACTTTCTATTAGTCAAATTACAAAGGGTTTGCATTGTCGATCTATATTTGACCCATCATCTCTTATTTTTCAGGACATTCTAACGGGCAGAGTGATTGGTTGTGGTCGTGAGCAGGATGGTCTTTATCAGTTGGTTCGCACCTCCTATGATGGTGTCTCATCTCAGTCCTATGATGGACTTCCCTTTTGAGTTATTGCATGTTGATATTTGGGGTTGGAGTCGTGTACCTGATCACCATGGACATGGATTTTATCTAGTGGTCGTAGATGATTTCTCTAGATTGTCTTGAGTTTTTTATTGAAAAATAAATCTGAAGCGAGGGATGTAATTAAAAATCTTATCAATGAAATTCGGAATGTTTTTTCTTCTAATGTGAAGATTCTGCGCACAGATAATGCATTAGAATTTTGCACTCGTGCTCTGTCTCATTTCTTCTTGTCTCGTGGAATTATTCATCAAATAACTTGTGCCTACACGTCTCAAAACATCGTCTTCTCCTTGATGTGGCTCGGACTTTACTCATTTATAGTTGTGCTCCTCTGTCTTTTTGGGGTGATGTTTTTCTTATGGCAGGTTATCTGATCAATCGTATGCCATCTTCTGTGTTGGGTGAGAAAGTCTTCAATTTTTGTTGTCTTTCCTGTCAGGGAATTATTCTCACTAACTCCTCGTGTTTTTGGTTCAATTGCTTTTGTCCATCATCTCACTCCAGGGATTGGCAAGCTCTCACCTAGGGTTGTCAAGTATGTGTTTCTGGGGTACTCTCGTACTCAAAAGGGCTATAGATGCTATGATCCTGTGAATAACAGATATTATGTCAGCGCTGATGTCACCTTCTTTGAAAATGTCACGTATTTCTTGCCTATAGGTGACAGGATGACTCCTTCACTACTGATGATGACATTTATGTGCCACCTCCTCCTGTATGTCAATCTGATTACCTAACTACTCCTGTTGTGCCACCACCGTCACGACCATCACCACCATCACCTCCACCACCACCAGTCCCATCTCTATCGAAAATTTATACTCGTTGTCCGAATCCTGCTCATGGAGGCCATCATTCATCCACCACGCCCCAGGTATGTCCAGGTGATACTAGTAATGATTGGACTGACAATGCACAAGTGCATGATAATGATGTGCAGTTGGACACTGTTGATGATTTGGATGTGCCTATTGCCTTGAGGAATTCCAAGTGGAGGTGTGCGTCTTATCCACTTGCGTCACAGGTTTCATTCCATCACCTCACTGATGATTTTCAGATATTTGCTATTGCCCTATCTACCATGGAGATACCACGGAACTATCAGGATGCCTTGAAAGACAATAGCTGGAGGTTAGCCATGGAAGAGGAAATGACTTCATTGCAATCTCGTGGTACATGGAGCTTGGTTGCTGCTTCCCCAGGAGCTTCTGTGGTCAGTTGTAAATGGATCTTTACTGTCAAATATAATGCGGATGGCAGCCTTGATTGCTATAAAGCAAGACTAGTGACCCGTGGATTTACTCAGACCTATGGCATGGATTATATGGACACTTTTTCCCGATGGCCCGTCATTCAACTCTACGTGTTCTTCTGTCAGTCACAGTGGTATGTGATTGTCCCTTGTTCCAGTTTAATGTTAAAAATACCTTTTTATATGGAGATCTGCAGGAAGAAGTCTACATGCAACAGCCTTCGGGGTTTGCTGCTGAGGTGGAGTGTCATATGGTGTGTAGATTCACAAGGCCATATATGGTCTTAAACAAAGTCCACGGACATGGTTTCATAAGCTTTCAGATCTCATACAGAAGCAAGGGTTCATAAGATCAAATGCTGACCACTCCTTGTTTGTCCAGAAGACTCCCAGAGGTACTATTGTTATTATGGTATATGTTGATGATATACTTGTTACGGGAGATGACATGCATGGGATAAAGATGGCAAAAGCATTTTTAGGCCATCAGTTTGTGACCAAGGATCTTGGTACTCTACGATACTTTCTAGGATTGGAGTTTGCGAGGAATGCACAGGGTCTTGTGATGACCCAAAGAAAATACATTACAGATATGCTTGTTGAGACAGGTATGATCGGGTGTCGACATTCCACTACTCCCATGGATCCTAGTATGAAGCTATATGGAGATGATAATTGACAAAAGAAGATATAGAGAAATGGTGGGAAAACTTCTCTATATTACTATCACCATACCTGACATTGCTTTTGCAGTTAGTCGGGTGAATCAGTTCATGGAACATCCCAAACAGATACACATGGATGTTGTATATATGATACTAAGATATCTAAAGTCGTCTCTGGGTACAGGATTGTTGTTCAGGAAAGAAACAAATCTTTCTATCTCTGCATGTGCTGATGCGGATTATGCAGGATGTCCTAGGGACCGGAAATCTACCTCAGGTTTTGCAGTATTTGTTGGTAGTTCCTTAGTTTCTTGTAAAAGCAAGAACATACAGTAGTGGCTAGATCTAGTGCTGAATCTGAGTACAGAGCCATGGCATAGGCAAGTACGGAGATGATGTGGGTTTGAGCCGTATTAGCATATCTGCATATAGATGTACCATTACCGACAGAGTTACAATGTGACAATCAAGCAGCCTTATTTATTTCTAATAATCCTACATTTTATGACAGAACGAAGCATATTGAGTTAGACTGCCACTATACCAGGGATATGATTAAGAATGGGTTGATTTCTACTTCCCATGTTAGTTCAGGAGAGCAGACTGCATATATTTTTACTAAGCCGTTGCTCAGAGAGTCGTTTCAAGAATGTTCTTCCAAGCTGAGCATGATTGACATCTATGCTCCATCTTCAGGAGGAGTGTAGATATATTTCTAGTATTTATGTACTTATGTGTCATGCTTATTTTAGTTGTTCCATCTTATGTAATTTGCCCATCGGCTTCCTCTATATAAGAGAGCCTAGGGTTCCCTGGAATAACACATGTTCTCTATTTCTTCCAATAAATCTCAACTCCCTAAGGCCACATTCATTGACTTCGTTTGCTACACATAATGTGAGATATAACCCTCTATCCCATCGCTGCAGACGGTGCCAGCAGGAAGTTCCGTAGAAGACAGGCGGCGGCATTGATCGGGTGGGAGGGATGAACCAGTGTATTATGATACACTAGGACACGAGAAAGGATGGTTGGTGGTGGTGGGATCTAGGACCCCTTGATCAAAGAATGCGACGTCGCCACAGGTTTCTAGTATCTCTAAAGAAAGCTCCTAAGGGCCTATTTTCCCTCAGTTCATATGTTCCAATGGAGAAGTGTTTCTGCCAACAATGGGCTGGAACTAGTTGAGAGAGATACGAGGCATTTAGGCAATCTTTATTACTCGAACAGTTTGTGAAGAAATACGAAAGAAGATGATGTTTATTATCGAGTCGAATCGATATGGTAGGACGCAGACTCCAATAAGATTGCGACAAGTTGCAAAGCACTTTTCCTTTTCTTTTGTGCCTAGGAAGAGGAAGAGAATCTTGTTGTAGCTTGAGACATTACTTGGGTAAATGCCATTGCAAAATCTGAATCATATTAGTACTTTTCTTGTTATACCAGCCTACATTGTTGGGATCGCAAGGTTATATTTCAGAAGAATCTCATGTTGAAGAGGGAAGGATGTTCTTGCTAGATCATCAAATTTTACTTAGCCAACATGTGTGCTTAATGATATCCAAAATGCACTCTTCAGAATATACTTTGACAAGTCAGAAGAAACTATAGCTTTTGTAATACAGATATAATAACAGCTAAACATGGATGGAACTAATTTTGAATATGAAATTTGTGTATATAATTGGCAAAATAGCCAAACACTTGAGTGTAATCTAGGAATCACCATAGTTCAACAGGTTTATGCCATTTCTGAAAAAGTTGTACTTGTAGTACAGTTCATGGAGAGATCTGAATTGGATGCGAGATAGCATCTGTTGCTTTGTGTAATATTCCTATATATTATCCTCTTATTGTGTTGTAGATTTTAATGATACAATGTTTTGGAACTTCATATAGCAAAATAATATCCACTTCTTCTTAGTTTCTACTATGTTGAAACTGCATTTTAGTATTTGCAAATATAGAAACAAGTTGTATCAGTCTGATCTGCGATATAATGGTTTACATCTTGTCTACTTTCATCAAATTAAGCATGTGCTTTTTCTTTGATAGACGTTAGAAAATAAACATGCGGAAGCGAAACATGGAAAAAGAATAAAGAACATGAAGAACAATGGGGTTTAAGTGGAACCCTACTCCGTGAGGAGCGGGATAAAACCACGGGAGAAGCCCTCAAAGGGGTGTGTTATGCATTGCACTTTCTCAATGGATACAGGAGGTCTGAGGCTCCTTATATAGCCTCTCTAGAGCCTCCAAGTCCCACCACTGGATAATGTAGGACTAAACAATTGGGTGAGGTAAATGGATCTTCTCTAGGATCCATTTATCCTCTACAACTCATATGGCGCATACAACGAATACTCCAACACTCCCCCTCAAGTTGGAGCATGCAATGCTCAGCTTGGACAAACAGAAAGAAACTCAACTCACGCTACATGACACTACGGACAATATCAACCCAACGTGCACAACTGCTGCTGTCAAGGACGTTGCTTCTCATGCCATTCAGGTGAGGAGGACGAACGGGCTGGAGTGTGAGTCTGTTGAATCTCCTCGTTGGAGAGCATGTGCTCTGAACTGCGCCTGTCAGAGTCACTGCAACTGAAAATGAGTCTCCTCGTCAGAGTACTCTGTCCTGCCACAATAATGTGGACAACTGCTCCATCTCTGAAAAGGGCCGAACTGAAAAGGGTCGTGGTTGTGCAATCATCGTCGGAGTCCATGCTCACTGGAGAATGGGGTCTGAAAAAGACTCCTCGTCAGAGAACTGGGTCTCTCCCATCCGGCTTAGAGAATGGTATACTACTCTGGTGTCCCTATGGTACCACATGAAAACCCTTGCCAACATAGCATAGGGAATGGTCCTCTGCTCTGAAGTCCCTATGGCTCATGAAAACTCTGATCGAAAATAAGAAAATGATGGGGATCATAACAAAAGATAGCAAACATGTGCTCATCTGAAAGAAGACCGCATACATGTGCGTGTCTGAAACTGAGTCTCTCTCTGGAGAACTCGAAAAATGGGCCTCTCAATCATGGAGTGCCTCGAACTTGGACTCTGACCAATCTGAATGTCGAGTCTGAAAAACTATGCATGTAAATCTTCATCTTAATGACTGTAGAGTCTGAAACTGTCTGGTCTGGAGAATCTGATATTAGAAAAAGACTTGTGACTCTACATATACTCCCCCTTTCTTCCATACTTGTTGGAATACAGAGACATCAACAAAGTTAGGAGAAGACAAGATAATGGGGTAAACAATCATGAACATTCACAGGCATTTCTTGCGGCTTTTCATTCATTTTTTTAATAAGCCGTCACCCCTTTTTGAAAACATTTTTTAACACCGTTGCAACCAATTTTTTCCGGCTTTTGCATCAAATTTTCTTTTTGAAATTATGTACGACTTTTCCTCCTTTTTTGTACGCGCCTTTTTCTCTTTTTCTTTTTCTTATTCTTTTTTTCTTTTTTTTGCAAAGCAAACACACATTTTTTAAATAAAATATACAACCCAGTTAAGCCGTTCCTATTTCCCTCTCTCCCTTTTTCCTTAATGAAACATGCCCGTTTTGGGCTCACGAAATAGCCCTTCAAAAACACCTCACAAATTTTTTACAAACCGTGGAGGGCCCTGCCTTAGGGTTCCCATCGATGGAATCCCTCTTTGGGACAGTCGTCAGGGGATAAATGGAAGATGCCGCCACCCAAGCCTTGGAACTGTCGCGATGTTGGGATGCAAAGGAGGCTGCCTGTGTCGTGCCGCCTATGGAAGAATGCATCTAGAAGTCGCGCCTCTGGAAGGGAGAAGAAGGAGCTGTGCCCGCACGATGTGCGCGCGATGCCGCCTGGATGGAAGGTAGCGCGCGATGGATGGAAGGTAGCGCGCGATGGTGATGTTGCATACGATGAGCGCAAAGAGCTTGGGCTGCCTGGCAACATGATGGGTTGCCCCCAACTGAGGCGTCTGGTGGTTGTTGTCGATGGGAAACGCCCACCAGGAACTGGAGAAGGGATCACGTGCTGCCTTGGGATAGAGGAGCACTGGACTTGCGCGCCTGCGCGAGTGGGAGAAGAGGGCACAGCATGTTGCGGCAAGGGTTGCCGCCCAATCGAGCATCGCCTTGGGAAGGAGGGAACGTCGCCGCCCCTTGAACAGGAGCGGGAGCTCCTCCTGGAGCTTGGGGCTCCTGCACGACGAGGAACTACTGGTGGGCGGCTGGATCTGCGCTGCCAGGATCTTGTCGGTGCCTGAGCACGCGAGACTTAAAGGGTTCTTTGATGAAACCTGATGCTGTCAAATACCTTTGCGCCTGGGCTAATTTTCTGATAAACTCCTGCGAGTGAATGGAAGCATGCGACATGACATGGATTAGGGTTCCAGATGCAAACCCTACAACTCAGATCTTGAACTCACATAAAAAAACTCTTCTCGAACAATCTTTAAGAACATAAATTACAAGAATGATCGAGAACTGATTTTGATAATCGATTCTCGAACAAAACATAAAGAATGCACAAAATCTCCTCGAGAATCGACCCGATATGATATCATGTTAGAAAATAAACACGTGGAAGCAAAACATGGAAAAAGAATAAAGAACACGAAAAACAACGGGATTTAAGTGGAACCTTACTCCGTGAGGAGCGGGATGAAACCACGGGAGAAGCCCTCAAAGGGGCATGTTATGCATTGCACTTGTCAATGGATACAGGAGGTTTGGTGCTCCTTATATAGCCTCTACAGAGCCTCTAAGTCCCACCATTGGACAATGTAGGACTAAACAACTGGGTTGGAAAAATGGATCTTTTCCAGGATCCATTTACCCTCTACAACTCATATGACACATATAACGAATACTCCAACAATAAGGAATCAATCTTCCTTGAACCTCACAATCTCGATGCCGACAAAATACTACACAAGTCTCAAAGTATTCATTGTTATAATTCCAACAGAATCCTTTCTCGCGTGCCTAGCCTTATACCTCTTAGTTTGACAATTTGATTTTGTAATCTATGGTGTAGACAACAACATGGGCTCCATTTAGATTAGTAACAACATCCTTATGTGTGATTTTTATCAAGAGCCACCATCTCCTCATACATTGTCCCATCCCCATATTGTCCAAACCCCACTTAGGGTCTATCCTGACCTTAGTGATAATCCTAGGGATCATTGAAGTAAAGAGTTAAAAGTAAATAATTTATAATCAATTCTAATTCTAAAGTAGCTAGCATATCTATAAAATGGTTGTGCACCTTGCAGTTGTAGGAGATGACTTGATCTCTCTGCTCCTACAATCTACATGTAATTCATCTAGAAACATTTTGATGGATTGTTATTTTTCCTAGCCGGCTAAAAAGTCATTGTCATGCTTCTATCTTGATTAACTCATAAATAATTCTCCTTACCACCAAAAATTATCAAAAATACTTTATTTACCTTTTATTAATTAGTTTTTGTCCAAAAAAGCCAAGGAAAAATAATTTATCTACAATCTAACAATATAAAAGCATATAAAAACCAAAAAAAATCACTAAAAATCCATATACAATAAAAACGTGGTAAAAAGGTGTGTTTTGGAATCCCTGTTTTGTGTATATTCCTTTAAAAATATTCTTGTATTTTTATCCCTCTTTTATTGCACAAAACTTATTTTTGATGTTTCCTTTATTTGCCTTAAAATTGTTTTCCAAAATTTCTTGTCTTCATTTTTTTATATTTTCATTTCTTTTTATAGTTCCCAAAAATAATTTTAAATTAAAAATGACAAACTTTTTTTTTCACTTTTACTATATTTTTTATCACCAATTTAAAAACCCATTTCCATTTCTCATATATACATATTAAATACCTTTCATTTTTCTTTTTATTATATATTTCTACGTTAAATATTACAAAATTTGAAAATAAAAATTAAAAAAAACAAATATTAGAAATTAAGTATCAAATAGAAATTACAAAATAGTATATCTATATTTATCATTAATTATAGGTATAATGTATAAATCAAAATTAAAAATTCTAAAAACTTGCAAAAATATGAAAATACTCAAAAATACATGAGTGGACTTGCATATTGGATTGGGAAAAAAATACTTGACTTATATTTAGCATCTTATTGCTTGTAAATTTGATTTTTGTAGACTTGTAAAGAAAAATGTAAATCTTTGATTGATTAGTAACATAATTGGCGTCAGTGACATAATTAATTATGCAGTGATCACATACTCATAACCTTATTGAGTTATCTGTGATGTAATAAGTAATTCATGCTTTGTACTTCATTTTCACATTAGCGAACACACAACAACTTATGTAATTAGCATGCTTTATTAGTTAATAGCTATTATGACTAAGCAAATATCACAATTTTTATTGATTAAACGCTATCAAGACTAAGCTAATTGTTTAATTTCTTATTAGGTAAATATTCATATGCTTATTAGTTAAATGCTACCCAAACTAATTACATTTCATAAATTCGTATTGGTTAAGTACATATATTCTTATTAGTTAAGTGCTATTGGGACAAAGTATATTTCATAAATGTTCATTTTATATCATTTAGTTTATTTCTTACTTTCACAAATCGTTAGCATTAATTGTATTAAAGTTTTTACATGGGATGAAGTCTCAATAGGACACTTCAAATTACATGTATACAAAACAAAAGCGGGTTTTCAACTACCAATGAAATGCACATTTTTTTCATAACTACTAAACCATCTACAATGTAATATGCATTGTTAGTAGTCCTGCAACAAGTTAAAGGAGTCAATATATCTTAAATAATTAATCTACATCTATATAGAAAGGGCCTCGATGTGACTACTGCATCCACTGTATATACCATCTTTTATAAAACAATATTATTCCAAACATTCACTAAGTACTATGCGTAGAAAATGAAACTAAAATTCTAAGATGATAAGTATGATACTGCAAATCGAACCGTCTTTTATTATGCTAAAGATATCGATTCTCCTCTTGTTTTCCTCCAATTCCACTTCTTCCAAATCCCTCTTTTCCCGTCACCTATATATGTGTCGTGAAAATATCAACAATAGTTCACCTTTCACTCAATTGCCATTCACTTATAATCCACCCATCCCAAGTGTACTTGTAACGGCTGTCTTTTCCTTTTTATTCCAGCCCAACCTTCCTTCTATTTTCTCCAATTAAGAGCTGTGATTTATTTCTAAAAATTAATGGCATTAGTATCACATTAATTGACCTTTTTGGAGCCATAAAATCCCAAGGGATTCCCCTACCCGTCGCATGTTCTTGACAAAAATCAAGAGAGAGGGAGAGGGAGAGAAGGAGAGTTAGAGAAAGAGATTTCTCACCGAGCATTGTTCTCGTCGCAGAGAACGTCGACGACGATCCGGTAGAGGAGCAAGTCGGCTTAGGAGCAAGGAGAGGCTCGTAGATATTTTCATCAACTCGAGGTATGTGTCGATCCCGTAGGAGTATTATCTAATGAATCGATATGCATATATGTACCTTCCAACAATAATTGCAATGCGTACTTATTTAAGTTTTCACACAACATTGACATTTAGGCATCGATTTAGAACTACAATTTATAAATATATGTGCCAACTCTAGGAGAGCTACACAATTGTATAATATTATCTCCCAATAAAAAGAAAGGCGATGATTATTTTTTCGCAAGACATAAACTTGTATGAACATACTTTCCTAGTTTTGAATGGTCAGCGCCACACACAAGAGATCGGGAAATTATCAGGAGATCTTTATGCTTAGATCAAACATCCACGTTTTACATTTAGAGATAACATAACTTGTTATTATTATTTTAGATGTAATCATATGTACGCCTAATTTATTATGCACGTATACGACGATCTTCATGGCATAAATCTTGAGGGTGGGTTTGTTTGCATAGATTATTTTGCAACTAAATCTCTCAGATCCTATCATGTGATACATATACATAACCGAGGCAATAGAACAAATACAGATAATGTTCATGTTTCCAAATTTTGAATTAGCTAAAGATCATGTTTGAAATCACCTTGCAATTTATATGTTTTTTTAATAAAGACTCGTGGAAACAAAAATCAACTATGAGAAAAATTTGATAACTAATATGATAAAATCCGTGGGCTAAGATTCAACCTTTCTTTTTTAGTATGTATTACCTAATATGCAATAGGTCTTCCTGTTATAATTATGTCATACGGAAATTGTCCATTTTATAACTAGCCGTTATTATATTATGATACTTATGGATCTAAATATCTCTTAAGTATGCATCACTGACCGCCTGGTTATACACATCGAAGACACCAATTCTGCAATAGCGTGTTACGTTATCATGAAGAAAAAATCACGAAAGATGCATGTGTGATCATTTACCATTGATAAGATGGTAATATTTGATAGTGTCTATTAAGCTATCAAGTTATAAAAGTTGATAATGAGATATTGCATAGCAACATTCAAAATGAACCACTATTGCATGGAAAAAGGAATTTAATAAAAGAACTAAAATTTACATAAGATGAATAATGGTATGATAACGATAAGCGGAGCTAAGTGCTACACCTAATTGTGGGAGCCACCTCTAGAGTCCAATTATCGTAGGCCAAACGGGCCAACGCCTTAAGGAGGCATACGGTTTAAAGAACCGATTGAGGCAAAAGATAAGTCCTCTATAGTTGTAGCTACACTGTCATGTATGTCATGCACCGCTTGTGCCAGCGGAAAAGCCACCAAAGCCAGCAAAGCCACCAAAGCCATTAAGAAGTAACAATTAAGACAACTTTAACCATTAAACAAACCAATGGTATATGTACAGTTTTTGAAATTGCTAAGGCATATGTGTGCAACTATGGCCAAAGTAATGGCATTATGCAAGTGCTATGATTGTTCTGGGGCATATATGCAATTATGAAAAATTCTGAGGGTATAAATGAAAATTATGCAAATGTTAAGGCGTATATGCAAATATGGCAAACTTTATGGGTATAAATGTAATTATGGCTTTAACGAAAGTCTTCACAAGGAATACCTTCCGTATGCATGTTTATGTGAAATTATGAGTCGCATGATGATGGTACATGAGAACAAATTAGTTTCATATGCAATCAGATAATTATGTAAATCATATAGTCGTATTGATAATTGATTGTATAGAAGAGATTGTGTTTTAACGGTTTAAAGTTAGCAAAGGGAGACTTGTTTGCCACGCTAGCCGGTTTGACCCCAACTCGGCACATACTGAGCGTTAGCTCACGACATGTATTGTTGTTTTTTTCAGGAGAGCACGAGCTGTGATCTAACTTCTAGTTTAAGGCAACTACCCATCTTTGTGAAGTTGAATCAGTACGGACTATGGAGGGATTGTTTATGAAGGGATGTCATTATGCCCACTGGAACATTGTTATGTTATTTTATTTCGTAGTTCATTTCGCATTTCCTTGTTTGAATGTAATAATGGAACTCTATAGAGTAATGGATTTTTTTTGAGAATCATTATTTTATCTGCTCATTGAATACCATGCAAGTTTCTGGTAACGGTTCGGTCGTACGACCTAATGTTGCATGCTTCCGCCGGTCGTCACGACCCATTCCATTACAGTACTGTAGGAAAATTATGTGAAGATTACAATGTCTGAACCTTAATCTTTTGGATGGTATAGAAATTATTCAATCACAAGATATTTAAATCATTCATTCTTTATTTCCTCGAATGCAAAATATTTTGAATTTAATAAAAAATTCAGGCTATTTTTCAAATGATATATTTTTAGTTATATGAATATAGACATATACAGATTAATTTAATTAATATGCATAAACTAACACTTGAAATGGGAATTCAAAAACATCTCCCCAAGTCTACCTGTTCTTTTGGTTGGGATCTCCTTATGTATGTAGTCACTTCCCGCTAAGAATTTAAATGAACGTAGAATGCAACATTCAATTCATCCATTATTTTGATTTATTCTGAAACCATAATAGTTTCCTTTAAATTTTACAAAAATATATGATATATATCATATTTATGAAAATAATTATATTTATATCGATGTATATTAATATCGAATATGTATATATGCATGAATATAACCATTGAGGCAAATATACTATGCATATATTTCTACGGCTTTGAAATGCATGCCAAGCACATTTTCTAAGGATATATCTACCATTAGATCAATAAAAAGAGATGATAATATGTTTTGGTTCATATTTTATGAATCCAATCATATTAATGTCAACTAAAATTTATATTAGATATATTACAAAAAATCCTAAAAGCATATTTATCATAATGGTTATAATTATATTTTAGCTTTTCTATTCAATGTTAAAAGATAACGATACGAGAATATATATTACGATAAATATGGTATTGATCATATACTTTTATGATATTCGGAACACAAATACTATGCATTTAATAAAGGACATCTACGAAGTTTGGTTAACAAAAAATAATAAAAAAAGCATATTCAACATGATATTGCATTTTATATTCATTTACCAAGTAAAATTATTCGTATACTTAAATTAATATCTATCTATATAATTACGAATTTATGATTTTATTCATTGTTGTTGATATACTTGCCATGAAATGAATATATTTAATATGTTTATTTAGAGATCCTTTCAAATGAGGTGGGATCTCACCAATTTTGTGGTGAGCCACCAATCTAATCTATTGGATTTCAATCCAATGGTATCTTACCCAAAGGGGCATTTTAGTCATTTTGTTTCTCTCTAAATTTGAAATTCATTATATCATTTTAGTTTACTATTTCAGGCTTGTATAATTTTGGTATATACCGTCAATTAATATTTAGGCACGTTTAAAATTTAAAAACTTTCGTTAATGCCTTTATTGGACGATTTCCAAATATGTTCCCTACGCATTGGATTAGTGCATATATATATATATATATTTGTAAATCCTAATGAGTTTTATGTAGAATTTATGTTAGATTTGTAAGTTTGATAATATGGTTTAGTGCATGATTGCAATTTATTTTTACACATCAATTAGTCAACATTCTTGTAAAGCAGAATATGTCAGTCTTTTGTAATTTTTTACACTCTTTGTAAAATATATGTTCTTTTTGTAAGTATTTGTATATAAATGTCATAATTATAGATTCTCATACTACCTTTGTAAAGTTCATTCTCACTTTGTAAATTTTGTATGGTGATCTGCAAAATAAAAAAGTTAGTTAGTAATTCATCAATTATTTTACGTATAAGGTATATATAAAAATGAAATTTAAGTTTGTAAATCAACGAATCAGTTTGTAAAGTGTAATGTTAATTATGTAAAAATATTATCCCACAATGTAAATAGAACTATACACGAGCATTGGGCTCGACCCGGCCCAACCCGGGAAAGCCCGACCCGAGCCCATCAAATTTCTGTGGGCCTTGGGCCGGGTCGCGGCCCGCTTTTTCAGCAAATTGAGGACCCAGGCCCAGCCCAAGGCCTGCGAGATCGGGCTCGGGTTCGGGTCGGGCTCGGGCCGGGCTCAACCCGCACTTATTTTGATTCCATGAAGTTGCACTTTGATTCCAATTTATTTTTATGGATATAATTCATCCATAATACATGAATATTGAATGTATTGTTACTATATAATATTAGTATTGATGGATGAAGGAAATATTGGATGTATTTTGACTATAAATCCGTGACCCCTAATTTAGTTCTTATATGATTTTTTGAAATATGAGGGCCCGGGCCCGACCCATTTGTACTTTGGGTTCAGGCCCGGCCCGGCCCAAGCATAATATTTTTCAAAAATGAAGACCCGGGCCCGACCCACTTGTACATCGGGTTCAGGTTGGGCTCGGGCTTTTGCGGGTCGGGTCAGGGTCGGGTTCGGGCCGGCCCGACCCAATGCTCCACCCTATATACACCTTAGTCTCCCATGCTCCATCATATGCCTTCGCCTTCATATTCCATAGACAAGAATCCGCCTCCGTCTCCCATGCACCGAACTCTGCCGTGAAATCCAAATCACGACAACTTCAAATTCGATATCAAAATAAAAAATGAATTAAATGAACGAAAGGAAATAAAAAATTAATCAAGTTCGATATCAAATGATCGTCGTTCGTTTCTGTGCCCCTGCAGTTGTCGTCGGGAAACATCATCATTGAACACAAAAAGGGATAAGAAATGAGAGAACGAGAAACCTCCTCCAACCCCATCGTGCTCCCGCCCTCCACTCTCGTTGTGCGTCACGTCGATCTCCAGCCTCCTCCTGCCTCCATCTCAAAGTGGTTGTGGGTGAGAGAGAGAGAATTTAGGTCATATAGTTGTCACATTCTATATTTAGAATGTGACAAAATGACCCAAACGAGTTTTCAAGCATTAGAATAATTTAATTATTGCACCATTAATTCCAACAGTGTGATTGAAAATAGAGGGATGAGATGGATGACTTACAACAAAAGTGGTGAGACACCACATCATTTGAAGTTTCTCCATTTAATTTATATGTAAACTATATTAAACGAGTATATTTAAGTTAAAATATAATCTGATTCCCATTCGTTTTATATTCATCTTCATTTATAAGAATACAATAATACAATTTTTATTTGATTTAATGTTTATCTTTTAAAATAGACAAATATATGATCATTCTCGGGTATTATGATTTATGAGAACTATTTTATCCCTGTAGGTAGGTAAGCCCACTGAATATTTTTGACTCCGTCGTGCCCGGCCGTCTTCTCATATCCTTGCGGCCATCCCTCCCCTCGTCCTGCACCCGAAACTACTCCATGGAAATGGAGCCTCCGCCCGAAATAGACTGGGAGCGGTCGTTCCTCGCCTATCTCGACCTCCTCTCTAATTCCACCAACCACTCCTCCAGAACCCGCGCCACCCTCCTCGCCGCTCGCCTGCTCCCTCACGCCCCTCCTCACATCCTCGAGGACTTCGCACTCGCCCTCGTCCCCCTCCTCCAACCCTCGTCTCCCCCTCTCCTCCTCCACGCCGCCCTCCTCGCCCTCCGCCGCATCAGCCCCCCCACCCTCTGCGCCTCCGCCATCCCTCCCCTCGCATCCCTCCTCTCCTCTTCCCCTCACCCTCTCCTCGTCAGCTGCCTCAAGTCCCTCGTCTCCCACCACCCCTCCAACCGCTCCCTCCTCGCGTCCCATGGCGGCGTCTCCGCCGTCCTCCGCGCTCTCCCTCCCTCCTCGGGCCCCACCCGAAGACGCCTCCTCGAGATCCTCGCCTCCCTCGCTCTCTCCAGAGACTCCAGGCGGGCCATCGTCGCCCTCGGCGGCCTCCCGTATATTGTCGAAGCCGTGTCTACCGGCGGGATTGCCTTCCGCACCCGTGCTGCCCATGCAATTGGATACCTTGGCTTCACCAGGCGGACGAAGCGAGCGCTCCTTGAATTGGGTGTCGCTGACGCGCTTGTTGATTTGATGCGGGACGGGGATGCCCAGGCGAAGATCGCTGCGGGGAATTCGCTCGGAATCATTGCTACGCATCCTGATAACCTCTGGCTTGTCGCATGTGCCGGCGCCGTCCCGTTGTATATGGAGCTACTCGAAGGCGCAGAGCCTATTGGGAGGGAGATCGCGGAGGATGCGCTGTGCGTGTTGGCTGTTGACCAGGAGAATATGGTGGAGATATGCAGCCATTTGGCTCGGATTCTGGGTGGAGGAGACAACGATGCAAAGGCTGCTGCTGCAGATGTTCTCTGGGACATTTCGAGCTACAGGCATGGGATGCAGACAGTCAGGGAATCTGGCGCTGTGCAGCTTCTGGTTGGAATATTGCGAGAAGGGAGCGGGGAGCTGCTGGAGAAGGCTTCTGGGGCGCTTGCTCAGATGAGTTATGAGAAGGATGCTAGAGTTGCTATGGCGGAATCGGGGGCCATTCCGGTACTTATCAATTTGATCCATTGCGAGTCAGATGAGCTGAAAGAGAATGCTACTGAGGCTCTCGTGAATTTTTCTATGGATCCTCAGTTTCATGAGTGCGTATCTGCCATTACCAACCTGCCGGCTTTTCGCTCCATCCAGGATAGATTGGCTCGTTCGAATGAGTATATGGAGAGGTCTTTGAGACGGATCAGTAGAGACAGTTTGGCGTCGGAGCTTGGCCTGGCTTGAAATGCCGGCTACAAGAAAATCTGGGTGATATCTGTTCCGTGTTTTCTGTACACTGTTATTTTGTTATTTGTAGTAGTAGCTCACCTTCTGAAAGTGAACTAAGAAGTGTACAAATTGCATAGTTATAAATTCTTACTTGATTGCTAGAGTTCTCCGATGACTTTTCTATTGGTATCTCTTTGGCCTCAAACACAATCTCTTTAGAGTTAAATGCGTACCTTATAAGGAAACTAAAATAAGAATGTTAAATTTCTGAATATAGGATTTCGAGAAAGTTAATGACCAGAGTGATAACAAGGTATAGTAGTGGTTGCAATACATCATAGAAACAGATAATGTTATAGTTTTACATGATTTATGGATCTTGGGTGTTTTTACATAATGCATTGTGACTCTTGTCAACTCATAACCCATAGAATATTTGAATTTTGAAAAGCTTATTAATAACCCCCAAATCATTGTGTCCCCATGTGCCAACTGAGAAGGTTAACCTTCAATGGTATTTTGTTTAAGGTCCAACTGAAAGTCAAGCATCGAGTCTTAGTTGAAATTTCGGACGACTTCCTCAAAGGCATTATGCACAACACCAGGAGACTTGTCATTCAATACGATGATCGATAGATGAACTCGAGCAGTTCGTAGTTTATCAGGGTGATACAAACCCACTACACCTTCTACAAAAGGGATTTGGGTGCAAGACACAAATTTGAGTGATGATGAGGAGAAAGAGAGAGAGCGAAGACAAGAGCAAGGACGATGAGCAGGGAGAGCGACAAGAGGTCGATGAGAATCGAGAGAAGTGAGGAAATCTATTTGATAGAAAGTCCACATCTAGCTTCTGTACCTATCTAACAGGAAATTTAATTACTTGGAGGAGCAAGAAACAAGCAATAGTTTCTCGCTCCAATGCATACCGTGAATACAAGGTATTCTCCCTTGGAGCAACTGAGTTAGTATGTATTTGATATGTGCTTATATTCTTATACATAACTCCTACCAGAGTAATGGAGCTTAAATGTGATAACAAGACAACTATGCATATAGCCAACAATCCCATGTTTCATGAATGCACAAAACATGTGGAGGTTGACTGTCATTATACCATGGCCTCTTGTTACTTGGGTTGAGAGATGGTGAAACAAGCTGAACATGATAAATATATACATGCTCCATCTTGAGGAGGGTTGCGAGATATTTATGTTCCACCTGACTCAAGGTACTCTTGTCTTTTCTATTTATTGTGTCTTCCTCTTGTAACCCTAATCTTAGAACTCTTTTTATACAATGAGCCATACCGTAGACTTTCTATTCAAGTAGATCTTCTACATCTTTCAACTTATTTAAGAAATATTGATAGAACAAATATTGTGACTTTCTTATGTGGTTCCATTCCATTCCTTAGGACATAGGGTTTTACGTAAAATACAAGAGTTCTTATCTCATTTTGATTTTTGTCTGATTTGCTTCCTGTTAGAAAATAGAGAATGCGGAAGCGGAATGATAAACATAGCATAAGAACAGAAATATGACACATGGAAGACATTTTTACGTGGAACCCCTACTCCCTAAGGAGCGGGATGAAACCACAGGAGAATGCCTCAAAGGACTGTTCTATGTATCGCACTTTCTCATCTGACTACATGGCTGTGGGGGTCTCTATATAGCCTCCACGGAGTATCCACATATTGAGACTGGTAGATGTGGGACTAAACTCTGGATGGGGTAAATGGATCCCGGAGAGATCCATTTACCCCTCTCCCATACATATGACACATATAACAAATACTCCAACACTCTCCCTCAACCTGGAGCATCCAATTCTCATCTTGGACAAATAGAAAGAAACTCAACTCACGCTTCATGACACTATAGACAACATCAACTCAACGCGCACAATTATCAGCTGCTGTCGAGGACATTGCTTCTCATGTCGTGCAGGTGAGGAGGACGAACGGGCTGGAGTGTGAGTCAACTGATTCTCCTCGTCAGAGAGCATGTGCTTTGTACTGCGCTTGTCAGAGTCACTGCAACTGAAATAAGTCTTCTCGTCGGAGAACTAGGTCTCTTCCATCTGACATAAAGAATGATACTCTATTCTGGAGTCCCTATAATACCACATGAAAATCCTAGCCAACATGGCATAGAGAATGGTCCTCTACTCTGGAGTCCCTATGGCTCACATTAAAACTCTGGCCGACAAAACAAGAAGAATGATGGGGACCACGACAAAAGATGACATACATGTGCTCATCTGAAAAGACCGCATATATATGCTTGTCTGAAACTGAAGACTCGGAAGATATCCGGATGTCGAGTCTGCCAAAATCTGTACAGTTTGGAAATTCTAGCTGGTCAGGAATCTGTCGTATGAATCTGGAATAAATCTATCCGCGACTCTACACCAATGTTCGAAAAAACGAAAGGCGAAACGAGGCGTTTTCCCTGGAAGCAAGGCGAGGTATAGCCTCGAGGCGGTCGAGGCGTAAGCCTCAGTTTTGTATAGAAAAATAATTATAAAATATATAATAAATATATTTATTAGTGAAATAATATAATCTGGCAAACATATAGTATATAACAATGTTATATATGATGATATTATGAAGATAAGAATATGAAAAAAGGATATATCAATGACTCAATGCCATAAACCTTTCTAAATTTCTACCCAATCAAAAGGAAATCATTGGTTATAACTATCACTAAAAATTTATCTAAAATGGACTGGCTATAGTTGTCATTATAAATATCCAATTTGTTGATGTGAATCATATGATTTGAATCCTAACTATATGTTCTACTATACCCAGATGAAGAACGGTTTGATGCCCTCCCTGTGCCACCATACCCTACTAGTACGGGGGTCTCGTTGCCCGGTCAACGAGCCTGAGGGGGGCTAGGTTGGCCCCCCTTGTGGGGGTGCAGGGGGCAGCGCCCCCGTCCCAATTTTTTTTCTTATACGAGTATTCGAATTCTTATACACATGTTTATATGTTTAAGGATGTAATAGTAAGAGTTCACTAAAATACTTTGGTATTTTAATGGTTATTATGAACATGAAAGAGGTCAAATTTAAGCATATGAATATGAAAGAGGTTAAATTTAAGCATTCATCTTTCATAAATTAATAGTTAGAGATAATTAATAGTAAATATGAAGTAGTTTGCTAAAATAGTTACACATAATTAATAGTAAATATGGAGTTATGGGTACGAAAAAAACATCAGATTTAGGCATTTAACTTGTATAATCATTATCCCAAACAAGTATATATTTATAAGCTTTTCAAACCACCATGTAAACTATTAAATCATAAAAAAATCTTCAAAAAAATAAAAATGCCTCGGAAAACGTCTCGACCGCCTCGAGGCTACGCCTCAGCCACTCGAGGCGCACGCCTCACTGGACAAGGCCGAGGCGCACGCCTCGAGGCTAAAAAGGCCTGCCTCGCCTCGAGGCGTATGCATCGACCGCCTCGAGGTGCGCCTTTTAATACCATGCTCTACACAATACTCCTCCTTTCTCCCATACTTGTCAGAAAAAGACATTGACAAAGCTGGGAGAAGACAAGTGAAATGAGGAGAAAACGAAACCAAATAAGCTGTTGCATTTTTCTCGGCTTCGTTTTTTTTCTTTGTCATTTTTTTCTCGGCTATTTCATTCCAATTTCTTAGCCGACACACACATATTTTTTAAATATGTCGTTGCCTTTTTTTATACGGTATTCCCTTCAAATTTTTAAATATTTTTTCCAATCATCATTTTTTTTAAAACTTTATGTACGACTTTTGTATGTACGCGCCTTTTTCTCAAAAATCATGCAAATTTTCTGGCTATTTTCTCTTTCTCCCCCCTTTTTTTGTAAAATGATCAAGGCCCACTTGGGGCTCTGAAATATGCAACAACCCACGCCCCCTTATTTCTGCTGGCCCTGGTCCTTATTCCTGGTCCTTTTTTTTGATATTCATTCATTTTTGTTAACCGTATGCTTAGGGTTATCGGGACTCCCTTAGTTTTTGTTCTTTTGATCGCCCCCCTTGGCCTGTCACTTTAGGGTTCCCAAGTGGAACCCCTCTCATACGAAGCCCGCATCGCCCTCGATGGGCATGTCGCGCCGCCTGCGCTCATGGAGGGAGGATTGGCTGCTGGGCTGGGTGGCGCCGACGGTAAGGTGGGTGGCTTCATCTCGCCGCCAAAGAAAGTCTGGGAGCAACACCAGCATATCAAGGAGTGGCATCCACTTGATCTCCTGGGCTGGGTGGTGTCGACTGCAAGGGAGGAGGAGGCCACCACTACTTGATCTGGAGATCAGAGGGGTGCACGCCTAGAGGCAACCTCCTGAAGGGTTGCACGCGATTGGAGGGGCGCTCCTCCGTTGAGAATGGAGGAAGGGGAACAACGGGATTCGCCGTTGACTGCGGTGACTCCTTCAGCCAGAAGGGGAGTACCATCGCCCACGAGGGTGATCTGGACGGGACAGAGGGCTCCGTGGGCTCGCTTGGAGAGAACAATGCCAGAAGGTTGCGACCTAGGAGGTGTGCCTGCCACCCCCATGGGGCTCGCATGGTGTGGAGATCGAAGGATCGCCTACGCCACTTTTCTTGGTGGCACTGCTTGAGGATCAGAGGTCTGGAGGGCACTGCCTATGCGAGGGCTCGATTGGAGAGAACAACACCAGGAGGTTGCGACATCGCCGCCTAGGAGGTATGCCTGCCGTCGTGATGGGGCTCGCGAGGTGTGGAGATCGAAGGATCGCCTAGAACATATCGTGCGAAGGCGAAGAGAGCAACACTAGGTCTTCGAACAGAACTAGGTTTTTCTGTGTGAAAAACCCTATATTAACGACAATATGGGCGCGTGGCCTGATGCTATGCTTCCGTGAAGATGATGCTCATATCTAACAATACATGTTCAAAATAATCCTCAAGAACATAACAATCAAATCTCTAAGAAATAATGAACATAAAAACCTCGAGAATCGAACCTGCTTTGATAACATGTTAGAAAACAGAGAATGCGGAAGCGGAATGGTGACCAGAGCATAAGAGCAGAAATATGAAACATGGAAGACAAAGATTTTTACGTGGAACCCTACTCCCTAAGGAGCAGGATGAGACTACGAGAGAACGCCTCAAAGGGCTGATCTATGCATTGCACTTTCTCATGTGACAACATGGGTGTGGGGGTCTATATATATCCCCCACAGAGTCTCCACATCTCCAAACTGGTAGATGTGAGACGAAACTCTGGATAGGGTAAATGGATCCTGGAGAGATCCATTTACCCATCTCCCATTCATATGACGCATATAACAAATACTCCAACACTTCCGCATTATGTTTTTCCACAAAAATCTTTCAAATGCATCTCATATGTAATCAAAACATGTAGGTTTGGATACACACATGCAAACATGCCGTGCACACATAAAGGTTCTAGATCTCACATTTTATTACCAGCCTCTTTTTTCAGTGTACATATGAGTTGTGGTGTATCCCTTCTCGGTCATATAGAAACATAATTGCATATGGGTGCCTTGTACAAAAGTATTTGGTGTGTGATAATTAAATAGTTGCAAGTTTTAGTTTGTTTTTTGTTGATTTTTATAATGTCCAAAAATGAATGATTTGCTCTAGGATTGGACAATCTTTGTTCAAGATGAATGTTGACCTTTTTAGTATATATGCGAGAAGGATAGCGAAAAGAAGAAGGAAAACATAGATGGTTGGATGGAGTCATGGTGTATAGTTGCATTTTGCACTTTATTTTTCTTTTTTTAAAGTATGTTGTGGAGGAAAATGAGAGAATAGAGTGAGATACTTTATTCAGTAAGTCTAGGAGTTCTTGTATAGTCCGAAACCCTAGAGGACTTATAAACGAGAAATTACGTAAAAGGACCCTGAAGGGCTACAAATCAAATATAGCGAAACAAAGCTGACTCTAACACTCACCCTCAAGTTGGAGTATATTTATTGATCATGCCCAACTAAGAGATTATTCATAAGAGACATTTCTTTAGTAGTGCCTTTATGAATATGCCTGCAAGTTGAAAATTAGTGGAGATATACGGAGTAGTGATATTCCTTCCTTGTACAATATCACAAAGTAACAATCAATATCAATGTGCTTGGTCCGCTCATGGAAAACATGATTAGTAGCAATGTATGTAACGGACTTGTTGTCATAGTATACCATGTTCTTTTTGAAAAAGACAACAATACCAAGTTCCTGTAGAAAAGGGACTAACCAAGTAACCTCATAGGTGGTCTGAGCCATCGCCCTATATTCTACCTCTACACTCGATCTGGAGACTACGGTCTTCTTCTTGCTCCGCCAAGTAACAAGGTTTCCACCTATCATTATAGCATATCTTGTAGTGGATCGATGATCCTCAGGTAGACTAGCATAGTCTACATCAACATAAGCAGAGACATCAGTGTGACCATTGACTCATTAGAAGAGGCCTCGTCCCGAGAATTCCTTCAAGCAGCAAAGAATCAGAGGAACATCCTGCCAATGACTGTAAAGTTATCTCTCCATGTGTTGGCTGGCTTTGCTTACAGTATAAGATATATTCGGCCTAATGACAGTTTGGTAAAACAATTTGCTAACTAGACTTTTGTATAGTGTTATGTTTTAAAATGCATGATCAAATGAAGTAGTGTACTTTCGGGGTTGCAAGGATACCGGATGGCTTGCATCCCAACCGTGAATGATAAATTTAGGTGGAAGAATTTTAGAGAGAAGAGGGAGAAAGGGAAAAACGCGTCAGTTGCGCGTGATTTTAAAACGAAGAACTGCGAAGATCGCGTCGAGGGAGAGAGAGAGAAAAACGAGAGAGGGATAAAAGAGATAAATCTCAAAATTCATATATTCTGATCTTTTTTTCCTTACAATAAACCACCAACCTCTTTATATAGTAGAGGTGGAATTACAAAAATAAAAAGTGAATCAAAAATAAAATCTGACTCGATCTTAATTGACCTTAATTGATTTGAATCAAAATTCAAATCGACTTCCATCCTAATTTGACTTTAATTCAAAATTTGAAATTCAAAATTAACTAACTAATTTTAGAGATCACACACGATCTCTTTTATTTAAATAAAATTGCAACGACTCGAATAGACGAAAATAAAATTAACAGATAAAAATATCAACCCTATATGTTAATTTTGTGCTGTATCAATTCTCCTTTTCTTTTCGTGCTTGCTGTGCAATGAGGCGATTGAATCCGTGGAGCACCTCTTCTTTTCGTGCTCCTTAGTCACCCAAATTTGGCAGGAGGCTGGCTTGGCGTGGTGCTGCATTGACGACCTTCAGACTTTCTGGGGTGCGATCCAGGCGAATAAGGATAGGCCAAGGAGGGAGTTGCTTTACCCGTTGGCCATTCTGTGGGCGGTTTGGCGGGTGAGGAACGACTTGCTGTTCTCGGGCCAAAGATTCTATAAGGAGAACGTGGGGTTGTTTGCCAAGCGCATGGTGGAGGATTGGGTGTTGTAATGGACCTATGGTGTCGGCGTGTGATTGCTTCTCCCCCCTACTGTTTATTTTTTCTTTTTCTTTTTGAATAAGAAACCGTGGGGCGAGCACCATCGAGTGTTTCCCCCTCTTTTTTGGATTTCAAAAAAAATCAAATCTCCTCCACTTGAAAAATTCGTCTCCTGACGAATTGCTTGATCTTCATTCCATTGGTGGAGAATTCATCCAGATTGGTTGGTTAAATCCCCCTAGTTTTTTTATCCCTTTCCATGTTACGTTTATAATTTCTTTCCACTGAGGGGTATGACTGCAAATTTTCTACCCCTTCATTTGAAACAATTTTGTAAGTAGAATATTTGAGTATCCCCTTAGAATAAAGACTTTTGTAAGGGAGGCCTTCACTGCAATTTCTCCAAATTAATCTCTCATCCCTGATCTTGTGGGGTTTGATTGCCCTGGAAGAGAACCCACATATTAGGGTTTCTCCTGTCTTTAATTGGCGGCGACGGCGGCAGAAGTTTCGGATCCTTGTGCAGCGACGATGATTACGTTGGATGCACAATTGATGGCGGTTGGGTCCCTGCAAGGGACGCACAGAATAGTGTCGGGTCTCGAAACGTGCAAGGGAACGACGGTGTTGGATGGAGAAGGGGTGGGGAATGGTGGCTTTCGTGGGGGATGGCGGTAGCAGGAGCTAAGGGTTGGGAGGCGAAGGATGGTGGCGGCACGGGCGATGGAGGAAACGCGCAGCACTGAGGAAGGTGGATTGGGCTGTAGCGGGGTTGGGGGCTCCACAGGGCACGAGAGGGCAACGAGAGGGGGTGATGGCGGCGATGGGGCAGGGGGGGGGTCGCTGGAGGCGCGAGGATGACTGCCCGAGGGGGCATTGGAGCTGGAGGGTTGCCGGGGTGACGGAGATGGGCTGCAGGAGAGGCAGTGTGGCCGTTTGGAGGATGGCAGGGGGCTGCAACTGGGAGATTGGGGATGCCGGAGGTGCAGGGCTGCAGCAGGGACCCGGGAGGGATTCGTGGATGGTACTGGAATCGGTTCTTCCAACGATTGTAGGTCTGAATATTCCTGGACAGCAAGCAGATCGACGATTTCCCATGCTTCTTCTGTAGGGTCGTCTTTAAATATGGGGCCCAAGTCTTCGATTTCGTTTTGTATCGAAGTTGTATCAATAAAATATTTATCTTGCATGAAAGTACTTTCGTTTTCTTGATCAAAAGTAGGTTGTACAACAACTTCTGTGCTCTGAATTTTGTCGTTGTCGAGCGAATCTTCTTCAGTTTGCGTGTCCAACCATTCTTGGACTTTGATGCTGGATACAAGGTGTTACTTGATTTTCCTTGAACTCGAGCGTGATTGCGAGCCATGGGAGAGACGATTCAAATCGAATTGCAATCGCTAATACTCAACAGAATCGTCGAATCGTAAGAACGATTCAGTTTCCATGCTCTGATACCACTTAATGCAATCGGAAAAAATCCCAACTGTGAATGATAAATTTAGGTGGAAGAATTTTAGAGAGGAGATAGAGAAAGGGAAAAACGTGTCAGATGCACGGGATTTTAAGACGAAGAACTACGAAGATCGCGTCGGGGGAGAGATAGAGAAAAACGAGAGAGGGATAAAAGAGATAAATCTCAAAATCCATATATTCTGATCTTTTTTTCCCTTACAATAAACCACCAACCTCTTTATATAGTAGAGGTGGAATTACAAAAATAGAAAGTGAATCAAAAATAAAATCTGACTCGATTTTATTTGACCTTAATTGATTTGAATCAAAATTCAAATCGACTTCTATCCTAATTTGACTTTAATTCAAAATTTGAAATTCAAAATTAACTAACTAATTTTAGAGATCACACACGATCTCTTTTATTTAAATAAAATTGCAACGACTCGAATAGATGAAAATAAAATTAACAGATAAAAATATCAAGCCCTATATGTTAATATTGTGCTGCATCAGTTGCAGGGATACCGGATGGCTTGCATCCAAGTAGTCCAAGCAATACTTCATTTGTGAGAGATGAAGTCCCTCTGTAGTACATATCACTTTTATACCACGAAAGTAGCGTAGTTGGTCAAGGTCCTTTGTGACGAAGACCTTCTGAAGGAAAGTCGTGGTCTCTGAAATGCCTTCTTTGTCATCAACTGTGATAACCACATCATCAACGGATACTATAAGGATGACAATACCATTAGATCATCGTCTGAGAAAAACATAGTAATTATATGTTGTCCTCTGGAAACCAAGAGTGGCGATCTCAGTAGTAAGTCTATCAAACTAGGTACGAGGACTCTGCTTTAGGCCATAAATAGCCTTGCGAAGACGGTACATACACTTCCGCTCATTCCGTTTGAAGAAGGAAGGATCCCAAAGAATTGATCCTTCTTTTAGTTGCTGAATCTCTATTTGATTGATCAATTTGTGATATGCTAGATCCTCATTTCTAATGGAATTGAAATGATCTCTGGATTGATCATGTATTGAACTGAGGAAAAAATCCTCTGTAACAACTGGACGATAGTGAAAAGTCATAGCAAAACTCGTAGCTACTTGTACTAGAAACAAGTGTGGAATCCCCCTAAGCAATAATATTTTGACATAAGGAGGAATATATTTATACTAGCTATATCATCTGCAATCGCCCGAATCACCATAGATAGCCTTGTGAAATCAACACACATACACTTCCACTCGACTTCATAACTTGTGGGCTACATCCATGTAAACTTCCTATTCAAAATCTCCATAGAGGAAATCATTCTTCACATCGAGCTGAAAGATAGGACATCCCTTATTGGCAGACTCTGAAACGCTTGTGCGAATATAGTCCATCCTCACCATTGGGGAGTCTCAAAGTAGTCAACCCCATAAGTTTGTGTAATGCTTTCAATCTATCAATGGACCCATCAGGCGATTGTTTGGTTGTGAAGACCCATCTGCAATCCACATGTCTAATCCACATGGGATGCGGTATAAGGTCCCACGTTCCCCTAGAGAGCATCCATTTCCTCGTTCATTGCTTGTCACCATGCATGATCCTACAAAGCATTGTGATGATCTCCGGGAATAGAAATGGTCATGAGAGCATCTTCATACCTATTGTCACTAAACGATAAACAACCAATAGAAGTGAAATGAGATGTAGGGTGGAAAGTACATTTCCTTTTTATTCTGCAGAGAGCTATTGTAAGCTCTCGAGGCACATTTGGGGTAGTAGTGGTGGGAGCACTTGAAGATTGTACTTCATCTTGCAGAAGAGGAACATGTAAATGCACAGGAGCAAGCACATATGTATGCTTGTGCTTATAAATAATCGGTGGTGGAGGTAGATCCAAGATAATATCCATGACAGACTGGATAAAGAAGCTAGTCTGTTCAAAGAAAGTAACATCGATAGTAATGCAGTATCGATGCCCAACAAGGTCATAGCACATGTAGCCCTTTTGAGTCCGTGAATAGCTAAGAGACCACCCTAGGTGACAACTTATCAGCTGCATGAAAATTGTGAACAAACACAATACACAAAAAAAATTCTTAGAGGTAAGAGGAAGGGCGAATTATTAGGATCGAGTAACGCGACTTAGAAAAATACATTTGACCGCCCTAGGTGACAACTTATCAGTTGCATGAAAATTGTCAACAAATGCAATACACAAAAAAATATTCTTAGAGGTAACAGGAAGGCGACTTATTAGGATAAAGTAGCACGAAAGGAGTGACCCCCTTTAGGATTGAAGACGAGACCCTATTGATAAGATGGTCGATTGTAATAATGATATCACCCCATTTGTCTTTGAAACCTTTATTTCAGTGAGAACAGATCGTGTAATGTCAATAAGATGTCTAAGCTTCCTTTCCGCTACCTATTTTACGGAGAGGTATGTGGACAAAAAGTTTGTTGAAAGGCTTCCTAGGAAGCAAAGAAAGTCATCAAGTCATGTTGGGTGAACTACATAGCATTATCGGTACAAATAATTCAAACACTAGTAGAGAAGAATGTTTTGATGTACAGAAAGATACTTTTGTCAATTTTATTGATATCCGAACGTTCCTTTATCGGATAGACTTAATAGGATTGAATATAATCATCAACAAAAACAACAAAATATTTGTGTCCACTTAGAGTTCATATCGAACAAGTTCCTCATATATCACAATAGACAAGAGTAAAGGGAACATCATGACATGGCTTAGTACGTGCAGGAAAAGATGTTCGATCACAATGGACAAGAGTAAAGGGAACATCATGACATGGCTTAGTACGTGTAGGAAAAGATGTCCGATGATGTTTCTCGAACTGACACGCCTCGCACTCAAAGGGCTTCAACGTAAAAAATTCAGGAACATCATGGAGATAGTCTTGGCAGAAGTATGTCCAAGGCAAAGGTGTCGACGTAAGGGATCGTCAGAGATAGACGTTGCACCAAGAAAGCTTGAACCAAAGGGAATATCAAGATAGTAGAGGCCTGGTTCTAAAAAAAAGACAGTAGAGGCCATTCTTTTCATGTCCCCCACCAAAAATCTGTTTTGTCTGGATGTCTTGAAAATAACAATAGTTTAATCAAGAATCACTAGACAATTAAGCTCAGTACATAGCCTTTGAATAGATAATAAGATAAGAGGAAAAAAGGGCATAATGGACTCAAGTCAGTCGTAGCTTCAAGGAGAACTCTCCAGTTCCGACAATAGTGATGGGGGGAATGAGCCTCGTTAGCAACCCAAACTATCTTTATAGAGGAAGAGGATTGAGAAAAGATGAGGCGACTACCTTCTCTTGTCAAATGTGTAGATGCTCCAGAGCTAATAATCCATGCATAGCCAGAAGTAAAGACAGGGTTGGCCACTGTACCTGAAGTTGTAGCCAAACTAGCTGTAGTAACCAAAGTTACAGATTGCGGTAGTCGGTACTCGGTTGGCGGGGTCACTGACTAAGGATTAATTGCCAGTCGGGTGACTAATCAGATTTAGTCGGTCATTAGTCGATTTTGAATTTTTTAATTATTTTAAATATATAAATCATTTTGTATACATATATTCTTATATATTTACATTGATTTGTACATTTTCTATACTATCATAATCATAATGATAAAAAAGAAGTAATTGACTTTAGATATAACATTAGGTATATTAGAATAAGTTTGCTTTTCAAAAAAAAATCAAAAAAATAAAATAAAAAATTTTCTATGTAAAAGTCGGCCTGATTAGTTGGGTTGACCGATTAATAGCCGACTAGGCTTAGTCGAGTCGGCTACCACCCCCTCCCCGACTCTAGTCGGGCTGACTAATCGGCCTAGTCAGCCGACTTCACAACAATGGTAGTAACAATGGTAGTGCTGCCATTGATGGAGAAACTGGAGTTTTGTAGAAGTTACCTCAGTTGGAGTATTTTGAAGTATTGAATGGTGTTGCTGTTCCACCAAATTGCTGATTAAGCGGATCCTCTACAATATCATAAGCTATCTCATTGGAGGGTGCCTCATATGCATTGTTGGCATTGGGCTGTATGTCGAACTTTACCCATCATTGCTCTAACGGGTGGTTCCAACACCACAATAAACACACGGTGGATACTGAGAATAAACTTACGACCATGACCATGACCAAAATCTCGTCCATGTCCTGAGTCACGCACACGACAATGACCACGACCAAAATCATGACTTTGATCTCCATGGAAGCTCCGTCGTCCTTTATTCTCGGACGATGCAAAGTGAGCAGAATTCTCTACATGAGGAAAAATAGAAGCATGTTCAATAGATATCTCTAGTTCTTGAAGATGATAAAAAGTGGTCTGAATCGACGACGAGGTATCAATCGTCAGAAACTGCTCTTTCACAGCTTGGTATCATGGGTGTAGTCCAGAAAGTAGACCTGACCAAAATGCAAGTCGGGCTGAGCTGACCGAGGTTCAAAAACCTCTATCCCAAGCCCGCCATGCGCCTTCTCATGACCCATTTCGTTCTTTTTCTATTGAAAATTTTAATGGTATTTAATATGTATAAATGATTTATGAATACCATTTATACTTTATATAACTAATACAAGTAGTTTACATGTTATTTGACATGTAAATTATTAAATTTTATTTAAAACTAGTGTCACATACGAAAAACTCGAATTGTATCATATTAATACCTGTATTATTCAGCTTATATATATATATATTATTTTTTGGTCGGGTCAGCTCATGCCCAAATCTCCTAGCCCAAGTCCGACCCATGAGCGGGCGAGCCCCCAGCCCGTTGGCCATGTCTACCAGAAAGGAAGCGATAAACCTTCCACTCAGATCGTTCTCTCACCTGCTTATCTCTACATCTTGGCTGAAAGATTAGAAGCTTCTCAAATAAACTGGTTATATGCTTGTAGTACTCAACGAGACCAGAGTCCCCCCTGAGTTGCAGACCCGATCCGCGTATAGATATTTGCGAGGCGAGACTTAGTTGTCTTCTGGGAGTAAGTTTGTTCTCGATTTTTCCACATCTCCTTTGTAGAGTCTTTATGGAGGTGATTCGTAGCAATGTTTGGTTGATGCTATAGTCATCCAAATATTGTCCTAGTAATTGTCTGCATACCGCATGTCATAATCTTTGTCCGATTCCTTTAGTGGATCTTTAGTCAGGATATTATTCTTGCGTTGACCATCGATGAACATCTTGAATGAATGAGATCAAAGCACATAGTTTTTCATGCCCTTGAGTTTGATATATGTGCCCTGTACCGTCACTGAAGTAGGGTACAAGGGCCTGGTCTCAACAAGGAAAGATGCCATCGTAGTAAAAGAAAGTGATCTAGAAGAAGATGTTGTTTTAGTCAAGCATGCGGGTGATCTAGGTCACCGTTTTAGGTTCCTTGGGCTTCTTGGGCGACAAACGGTGGCTGCGAAGCCATGATCAGTATTGGAGCGGTGCACAAAAGGGCTGGATAGCACTTGGTGGTGCATGTTGGGCGAGTGTGGGCCTGTAATGCGCAAAGGGGCACCCTAGGCGGCGCCGCCGCACATGAAGGAGTTGGCGTAGGCCTGTGGCGCACGAATGGGGTGGAGACACCCTATGAACTGGGCGGTGAGGCCTAGGTGTGGCTACGTATAGAGAAGGTGCTGGTTGCACCTTGAGAGGCCGGCGACAACACCCTAGTTGCGGCTCCGCATGCCGTTGCCCTGTAGAGGCCTTGCACGGGGCACTAGAAGATGAAAGGAGGGTCCGTGCAAGGTCTTCCATGAAGCGAAGAAGCAAGGGGTTGGTGGTAGCAGTGAGATAGATAACACTGGTCTAGGACCGCTGTTCTGAATCTTTTGACACGATGTGGAGGAAAATGAGAGAACACAATGAGATACTTTATTTAGGAGGTCTAGGCATTTTTATATAGGCCTATATCCTAGAGCACCCATAAATGAAAAATTACATAAAAGATCCTAAATAAATACAACTCAAATAGAATAAAACAAAGCCGACTCTAACATAAGTGATATATCATCCACAATTATTAGATTTTTAACATCATTACATAGTTACTCCCTCACAAACGCAATGACATCCAAAATACATACAATGCTTTTGCACTGTACATGGCATTTTCCCATATAATATCTCATGTTTGAAAACCATTGCTTTCCTCTGGTTCCAAGGAGCAACAACTTATTTCTGTCCTAGCATCTTTAGTACCTTTGCTCCCCATCATCCACCGTTTTGGATCCGAAGCTCTCCAAAAAATACAATTCATGCTCTGTATCAACCTATACAGAGATGACACTAGGATTAAGGTAGGAAATATTTATATAGATATCGTATTGGTTCGTCCGGAAAAGGATACATCGGGATATATCGCCGATATATCGATGATATCAGTGGAAATGTCGGAAATAGTTTAAAAAAGGCAATTTTTACCGTTTTTTTCAGAAATTAAGATCACCCAAGATATTGAAACGACAAATAACCTACAAATACACATATCACACATATCGGTAGTTTATGTACCATATATCACACATATCGGTTATATCCAGCATATCACTATTAATGTTTGTTAGAGTTATTAGATTTGCATTTATGTTTGTAACCCTTCGGGTTCCATAACCTCCCGTGACCATTCGGGTTCTGTAACCTTCTGTGACCCTTCGAGTTCCGTAACCCCCCGTGACCCTTCGGGTTCCGTAACCCTTGTACTCTCTAGGGTTTTCTCTCTATATAAGAGACCCTAGCTCTATTGAATAAACAACTCATCTCATTCCTCTCCTCTATATGGTATCAGAGCAACGGTCCTAGACCGAAGTCTAGTACCCTAAATCTGCCGCCACCACCAGCCCTCTCTCTGCCGACAAGGAGAGAGGGCTGGACCTCCTGCATCTCTTGTGGATTTCATGGTCTCGCGCAAGTCAGTCCGAGCCCCCAGCAGCACCAGTTGCCACCTCCAGTGACACCTAAAGTGTCGTCCGAGGCTCCAACAGCTCCTGCCTCTCCTCCGGCATCGTCGTATGGGAGAAAGGGGGAGTCAGAGATGATTCTTCAGGACGTCTATTGCCTTACCATGACTGACACACCTCCGCTCCAGACTACTATTCAGATCATCCATCTTCACTGAGCATCGACTTCTTCGTAAGGGCATATACTTCTTCTTTTACGACCCGACTACTACTCCGCGCTGGACTTCTTCTACAGCGATTATTCTCCAGGCTTGACAGAGATATGTTCCGGTGACCTGCAAGCACGACAGAGATACGTTCCGGTGACCTAATATCGCAGCGACTCTACAAGCATGACAGCGATACGTTCCGGTGACCTGAAAGCCGCAGATCCATCCTCGAGCGAGGTCTTCTACCAGCAGTGAACATATGTTCTTATGATGCTTCGTGTAAAGATGTGGTGTATACTTTTTCTTTTTGTTACAAGCTACAGTTTTCTCAGCTCCAGCTTGAGGGGGAGTGTTAGAGTTATTAGATTTACATTTATGTTTGTAACCCTTCGGGTTCCATAACCTCCCGTGACCATTCGGGTTCTGTAATCTTCTGTGACCCTTCGAGTTCCGTAACCCCCTTAGATTTACATTATAGATATTTGAAATGGATTTTGTTGAGATGTTTATTTATCTCCGTACTACATTTATGTTTTATGTTTTCTTCAGGTACCACTTATGTAATTAACCCTTGGCTCCTCTCCTATATAAGAGAGCCTTGGGATCTCTTTTCATATATAGAATAAAGTTTATTCCAACATGATATCAGAGCAACGATCCTAGAACAGGGTTCTCGAACCAAAACCCTAACCCCACCTGCCAGCCTCTCCGCGCGTCTCCGCGCGCCTCCGCTCGCCACCACATGTCACCGTGCGCTTTCAGGAGGCCTGCAGCAGCCCCCTGCACCGCCGCAGCTACCCCAGCGTTGCCGCCAACCATCCCAGGCCACCGCCGTAGCCCACAGCGCCGCCGCTACCTCCCTCCGGTGCACCCAGCGCTGCCGCCACCCCCTGTCCAGCAGTTGCTGCTGTCTTCCAACAACCCAGTGAGGTTCGTTTGCCTCTGAAAACATGGTGGTTTGATCAGAAAGGGGTTCGAGAACCCCTGTTCACGTGCATCAAGGTCTGGACTGTTCTGCGAAGGGTGATATAGTCTGATTTCTCCCTTCATTTGAGGCTCTCGACCACAAACTTTGCATTAGGGATGAGTGTATAAGTTTACAGATACATCTCATCCCTCTTTTGATGCTGTAGACAAGACTTTAGCGTGATATTCCCCGCTTGTTCCGCATTTTGGCGTATTAAAGAATGCCAGAAAACAAGGGTGACGTTTTCCTCTTCCGGTGTCTTCAAAGGACCGGTACCTGTCGTAAAGATGGACGGGACCAACTACGAGTTATAGTCCATGCAGTTTCGCACCCTCATGCAATGCCACAACAAGAAGCATATTCTGACGGATTCCGAGCCAGCGGACAAGACTGGGGCCAATGCATCATGGAAACAGGATGATGCCTATGCTCGTATATGGCTCTCTGGGACACTCAGCACAGAGATTGCTAATGATATTGTCAATCAGCCAACCGCGAAGGCCATGTGGGACATATTGGCTGCTACCTATTGACAAGCGAAAAATGAAAGCAAAATACTACAACTTCAGTTCGACATTTTCTGGACCAAACAGAATGGTCGACCTCTACATGCACATTTCTCACATCTGAGAGGCATGTTTGAGCGACTCCACAACTTCATGCCTATCACTACTAGTGTGGAACAACAACAAACATATTGGAATGCCACTATGACTGGAGTTTTTCTGTCCTCTCTTGACCCGGAGTACGATGTCGCTCGCACTCAACTACTGACTGGCGAAAACATACCTCCAATGGAGGAGGTATACAAGCGGCTAAGCAGGATTACTACCACACCTGCATCTACGCTGCAGTCAACTTCCTCAGCTATGGCTGCTTCTCGTGGACGAGGTAGTACTTCCCAGTTCCGTGGCCGTGGACCTCGTGGTAGAGGTGGCGGTCGTCAGCGTGGTCCATGTTCTTATTGTCATCGTCCTGGCCACTCAGAGGAGACATGCTTTCACAAGCATGGCTTTCCGTTGTCTGCACGGGTTGCTGAGCAGTCTGACTCTCCACCTGCACCCACTACTGATGCACGTTTTGATGATCTTGTCTCGAGACTTCGAGAAATGGTGACCACTCCTGTGACTCAGACTGCAGGGTCATCATATGCAGCGGCCACCGCCAGAGCTCTACCTAGTTCTTCAGGTATATCATATGTGCTTACCAGTTCCAGTAACAATGGTTCTGATGTGACAGATTGGATTGTTGATTCTGGAGCATCCCATCACATGTGTGGAGATCAGACACAGTTTTCTTTATACATGACTATTCCTCCAGGGCGTTCTGTGATCATAGGCAATGGAGTTCGGCTACCCATCATGGGTCATGGGGAGATTGTTTTAGCCCCTTCTATACAACTTCAGAATGTTTTACATGCTCCAGATTTTCAAATGAATCTTTTGTCTGCCAGTCAGATTACAAAAGATTTACACTGCCGTGCAATATTTGACCAATCTTCTCTTATGTTTCAGGACATACTAACTGACAGGATGATTATTCATGGCAGTGAGCAGAGAGGATTATACAAACTTGCTGTTCCTTCATGTGCTGGCGTGGCCTCTATTCCCTCTGGATCTGTTTCTCCATTTCTGTGGCACCTTCGCTTTGACCACCTTCCTCTCCAAAAGATGATGCGTGTTCTCCCGCAACTATCTATTCGTACTACTCTGGACTGTGAAGCTTGTCGGCTTGGGAAACACCACCACTGCTCCTTTCCTAGTCGTCCAAGTCATAGTAGTAGTCGGTCCTTTAAGTTGTTGCATTTTGACATTTGGGGTCCAAGTCGTGTTCCTGATCATCAGGGGCATAGATTTTACATGGTTGCAGTTGATGATTATTCTAGACTGTCTTGGGTTTTCTTACTTAAACATAAATCTGAAGCAGGTGCTATAATGAAGACTTTTCTTATTGAGATCAACAACATTTTTTCTGCTAAAATCAAATATATTCGCACCGACAATGCTTTTGAGTTTTCTACTCTTCGTTTGGTAGGATTTCTCCAGTCTATGGGTATTGTCCGTCAAACTTCCTGCGCGTATACATCACAGCAAAATGGGGTTGTAGAACGCAAACATCGTCACCTCTTAGACATAACGAGGGCCTTGTTGGTTCATAGTCATACACCTCATTTCTTCTGGGGGGATGCAGTCCTCACCGCCTATTATTTGGTAAATCGTATGCCTTCCACTATTCTTGGAGAAAGGAGTCCCTTCTCGATTGCGTTTCCTGAAAAGGAACTCTTCACACTTACACCTCGTGTTTTTGGATCGGTAGCCTTGGTCCATGACTTTACTCCTGACCATGACAAGCTCTCACCTAGAGCTGTCAAATGTGTCTTTGTTGGTTATTCTCGTACCCAAAAAGGGTATATATGTTTTGATCATGTTGGGAGAAGATACTATGTCAGTGTTGATGTTACGTTTTTCGAATCTATTATGTATTTCTCTCCTACAGGTGACATGCTATCCGAAAATGGTTCCAGAGAGGATGTTGTGGTTCCTCCACCTCCATCTCCTCCTTGTCATATCTCGAGGTCTTCTCTACCTCCACCTCCACCTCCACCTCTACCTCCACCTCCACCTCCTCCTCCAGAGTCTACATTCTTACCCCATGTTTATACTCGCAGGTCTTCTACTCGACCCTCTGCTCATGCGCCTACGACATCATCCATCTTGCCTTAGGTATGTCAGGAACATATTATATCTACTGATGGCACTGGAGATTTTATTAATGAATAGGAGGAGTTAATTCCAGAAGAGGATGGGGCTGATGACCTGGAGATACCAATTGCTCTAAGAAAACCACATGCCAATGTGCTTCTTACCCAATGGCTGCACATGTTTCCTTGGATCATCTGTCAGATGCCTACAAGAAGTTTATAGTGGGTCTTTCTGCTGTTACTATCCCACGTACATATCAGGAGGCGCTCCAGGACACTAGGTGGCGACTTGCTATGGAAGAAGAGATGACGGCCCTACGATCACGTGGCACATGGAGCATTGTTTCGCCTCCACCAGGAGCATCTATTGTGAGCTACAAATAGATATTCACGATCACGCAAAGGGCTGATGACAGTGTTGATCGATTCAAAGCAAGGCTTGTGGTTCGAGGGTTCACCCAAACATATATGGTGGATTATCACGACACCTTCTCTCCAGTAACAAGACATTCAACACTACACATTCTGCTTTCTGTTGCCGTTTCCAAAGACTGGCCGTTGTATCAGCTTGATGTCAAGAATGCCTTTCTCTATGGGGATCTCTAGGAGGAAGTTTATATGCAACAGCCACCAGGGTTTGCTACTGAGGGGGAGACTCAGAAGGTGTGCCGCCTTCATAAGGCGATTTATGGCCTGAAGCAAGTCACAGAGCTTGGTATCAAAAGCTATCGGAGTTGATAGAGCAGAAGGGGTTCGTGCGGTCTACTTCGGACCACTCACTATTTGTATAGAGGACATCTAGAGGTGCTGTGGCTATCCTTGTTTATGTGGATGATATTGTAATGACAGGAGATGATGAGCAGGGTTCTTACTGCCAAGGAGTTCCTCGGTCAACAGTTCGTGACTAAGGACCTTGGAAATCTTCGCTACTTTCTTGGACTAGAATTCGCTAGAAATCAACGTGGACTCGTGATGAATCAAATGAAATTTGTTATGGACCTCCTTTCCGAGACATGCATGACATGGTGCAAGCTTGCTTCCACTCCTATGGATGCGAGCATAAGATTGTATGATGAGGACACTGAAGAAATTTACATGAGGAGATATAGAGAGCTTGTTGGGAAGCTCCTATACACCACTATTACCAGGCCGGATATTGCTTTTGCAGTTAACAAAGTCAGTCAGTTCGTGGAGCAACCCAGGAAGGTACATATGGATGCCGTTTACATGATCTTGAGGTACTTGAAGGCGTCACCTGGCTCTGGCCTTCTGTTCAGTAGGGATGCATCGCTTGAGGTGACAGGATGTGCAGATGCAGACTATGCTGGTTGTCCCAGGGACAGAAAGTCGACTTCTGGTTATGCTATTTTTGTAGGCAGTTCACGTTTTCATGGAAAAGCAAGAAGCAGACTGTGATGGCCAGATCTAGTGCTGAGTCTGAATATACAGGGCTATGGCACAAGGATGTACATAAATGATGTGGGTCAGACACTATTGACCGACCTTACGATTGAGGTTCCCCTTCCTATGAAGCTTTTATGTGATAATCAGGCAACGCTATTTATAGCCAATAACCCTGCGTTTCATGAGCGGACAAAGCATATCGAGGTGGACTGTCATTATACTAGAGACATGATCCAGAAAGGTCTTATATCCACCTCACATGTCTCCACAGGAGATCAGACTGCAGATATCTTCACAAAGGTACTGGCCAGAGGTTCATTTCAGAGATGCTGTTCCAAGCTGAGCATGATTGATATCTTTGCTCCAGCTTGAGGGGGGAGTGTTGAGATGTTTATTTATCTCTGTACTACATTATGTTTTATGTTTTCTTCAAATACCACTTATGTAATTGACCCTTGGCTCCTCTCCTATATAAGAGATCCTTGGGATCTCTTTTCATATATGGAATAAAGTTTATTCCAACAGATTTAATCCAGGTTCTTATAACATTCAATAACTTACAAATATACACTTAGATTACGCATATAGATCATCTATGACCCTTATATCACACATATCGGTCATATCAAACATATCGTTGTTAATGTTGATAGGTGATTAATAAACATTGTAATTGGAATCAAAAGTAGTTAAGTTAAGCATACTTAGAACACATGTTTTGTTCATGGAAGATAGTAAATGGCATCGAGGTGAGTCATTTGATTCAAAAAATGTATATAATGATTAATGTGACAATGTTTCTTTGGTATAAAGATTTATCTATTCACAAAAATAAATGAAAAATATAAATGAATACAATATTGTAAAAGAGAATAACTAGTCATGAGGGGTTTAGAAGCAAGAGTTTCGTAAAAGGGAAGGTAGGAAATATCGATATCATATCGGTTCACCTGGTAAAAAATGACGTAAAAAACGATTTTTCCCACGAATTAAGATCATCCTAGTTATTAAAATAATAAATTAACATGCAAATACACATTTGTATGCAAGAATGAGGTGTATTTAGCACACTAATACACATTATATCGCACAAATCACTGGTTGTTATACTGACATCTGACAATTGAGCTGACTGCTGAGATGTATTTTGGACTTGTGATTCTAACTTGATCAACATTAGACCTTTTCATCTCTATTTGCAAAAGAGGGTGAAGTCCACCACTTGAAGAATCGTTGTATGCCCCCTATAGCACCATACCCTACTAGACGGGGGTCTCGTTGCCCGGTCAGCGAGCCTGAGGTAGGGGTCAAGGGAGAGTAGGTGTGCTCCCCCTGCGGGGATGCGAGGGCAGTACCCCGACCCCCCGCACCCAAAACAAAATATATAATTCATGATGTGTTTTACTACTATCGGTAGCAAAATAAATAGTGAAATCAAGCTTGCAAGGGTAATATCATTGATATTATATAGGGAAAAAGGAAGCTGCACCCGGTGATGCAGCCAGCTAGCTACACCCGGGCATTTTTCTCATTGGTTTTTTATTTTTTTTCAAGGAAAAATATGGGAATTTACTTAGTTTATTGAGTGGAATATGTGTTTTAAATTTCATGCAAAACAAACATTCCTAACGTGTCAATCAAGATAGGGTCAATTTCAATAATTCTGAGACCGTTAAAATGTGATAGTCTTGATGTAGATGATAGAAGTGTCGAATTTAGTTGAAATTGGTATGATATCATAGTGATATATGGTGATTTAAATCCCCCTAGGTTTCATTTCAAAAGCTTAAAAAATCAATGAAAAAAATGGCCGGGTGCAGCTAGTTAGCTACACCCCCGGGTGCAGCTTCCTCAACCCCATGTATATATATACATATAATATACCGAGGAGATATAGACGATATTATCCATTCAATTTTGAACGATATGGCTCAATATGATGATATATCGTCGACATCTCGTGAGATATCGACCAATATTTTGAAAAAGGATATCTATATAAACATCGGTACCCACATCTCGTCGATACTGATATTGCCGACTAGACTAGGATATGAAAAGAATAGGTGCACCATGTTTTCTTCCTCTCTGCCACGAGAGCATAAGTTTTGTCCAAAAGATCCATATCCCTCTATCAACGGTCAATTCAAAGAAAATCTGAGTCTAGGACATGTGTGTTCCCTTATCACCTCATATGCCATGAAATGGAAAACTCGTCATCCACTCACTCTCTTGCATTAACCACACTGGCTACTGATGGTATGCCACCAGGCATCGTAATGGATGAAGCAAGCTCCTGTCCGCTCTTGTAAGAGAGAGGTGTGGTGAATTGCTATAGTCAAACCTTTTTCCAACATCTGGCTACTACCTTGTGCCTATCGTTTATTCGCACAACAAACCTCAAAAGTTTCTCTATCAATTGTCCCTTTCCCTACTAATCCTATATCAAATTTGAAATCATCTCCATCTCCGAATCATTATCTCAGAAGTGGCACTACCTTGGGTAGCAAGTACATCAAACGTTTTAAGAACACTGAGACCCTTCATAACAACCTCACCATCTCCTCCATAGATAGATAATTTTCATAGGCTCACGGCTCTGGGCTTCATTCAGGAAAGTAGATCTTTGGTCTTTAGCACCTTTGAGAGAGATTTGCTGTTGAAGGGTAGGCACCGTTGGAGTTAGAAGAATGTCAATTTCATGACTTGAGCCCCTTAGGCCTGAGAGTAAGTGACCCAAAGTGCAAGTTTCAGAATAAGTGCATGTAGACTAATCACCTATCCCCGTTTCTATCTTTTACCTGTTACAAGAGGAGAACCGACCAGGTGGAGAGAATCATGGAAGGGGAATGTTGATGCAACTTTGATGGACCATTTTCACATGTTCTACTTAAAGGCTCCTAAAGGGTCATCCTGGTGGTGTTGCACCGGGGTGCATCACCTACCGATGATGAGATTTCGTGTAGAAGGTTGAATTCAATATCGCGCGAGATATCAACCGATATCCTGGAAAAGGATATCTATATGAACATTTTTACCCACATCTCATCGATACCGATATATTGGCGATATTGTCGTCAATCTATCGCGATATTGCCGATTATGACTAGGATATGAAAAGAATGGGTAAACCATGTTTTCTTCCTTGCTGCCACAAGAGCATAAATTTTGTCCAGAAGATCTGTAGCCCTCTATCAACGGCCAATTCAAAGAAAAAATTGAGTCTAGGATATTTATGTTCCTTATCACGTCATATGCCTTGAAATGGAAAACTCATCATCCACTCTTTCTCAAGCATTAACCACACTGGCTACCGGTGGTATGCCACCATGCATCGTAATGGATAAAGCAAACTCCCGTCCCCTCTTGTAAGAGAGAGGTGTGGTGAATTGCGATAGTCAAACCTTTTCCCATCTAGCTACTACCTTGTGCCTATTGCTTATTAGCACGACAAACCTCAAAAGTTTCTCTACCAATGTCCCTTTTCCCTACTAGTCCTCCATCAAATCTGAACTCCGCACCATCTCCGAATCTTTATCTCAGAAGTGGCACTACCTTGGGTAGCAAGTGCATCAAACCTTTTAAAACACTGATACCCTTCATAACAACCTCACCGTCTCGTCCATAGATATTTTTCATAGGTTCACTGCTCTGGGCTGCATTCAGGAAACTAGGTCTTTGGCCTTTAGCTCATTCGAGAGAGATTTGCTGTTGAAAGGGTAGGCATTGTTGGAGTTAGAAGACTGTCGATTTCATGATTTGAGCCCCTTAAGCCTGAGAGTAAGCGGCCCAGAGTGCTAGTTCCAGAATAAGTGCATGTGGACTAATCACCTATCCCCGTTTCTGTCTTCCTGTTGTCATAGCATGCCTCTGATATCCTCCTACAAAGATCCTCTCCCTTTGCCTGACAACTTTTATAATTGCTTGTACGTGAAGGCTTTATTGACAGGCCTTAAATTCTTGATACCCGATCCTTCTTTCTATATGTAGATCTATTCCCAATTTAGTAGACATGGTCCCTGCCCCTTTTCGACCCTTTTCTAAAAGAACCCTCTCAGTACCCTATCTATTCTTTTCTTCTACAAAGGTAACTTCAAACTGACAATTTTAAAATAAAGGCAGAGTTGAGAGACAGATCCCAAAAGAACCAAGTGGCCACCCTAAGACAACTTCAACCTTCAACCCTTAATATCCTCTCCATCCTCTCCATCATTGGGCCTCAATCAACTATCGTGCATGAAGGGCTCACCAGGGGTAGGTCATAGTACGATAATGACATCCATGATTGTTTAGTATCCAACATTCTCCTCCATACTGTCGTCTCCAAGTCTTCCATACAGAAGGTCACGAAGGTAGATCTTGGCCAATTCATCCTTTAGTCCAAAAGTTCACCAAAGATCGCCATCGGTTTCTTCCTAGTTAATAATTGCAATTGTCTTTTTCCACGTGGGATACAATTCCTATCATCGACTCATCCATTTGGCTTGTTTCTTGTGATGCTATAAATACATTCTTGGGGAATCCGTCAGTGGAGGATAATGATCCATATTGAAGACTAGGCACTATTTCATGCTTTAGATACATGGTTGCAGTTTCTTGAGAAATCAAAAATTAAGGGAATTTGTTCCATGTTTTACTGAAGTATCTTTGTCACTCAGAAACACTGATGTTTGAAATGGAGATGCGATGCATGCTTTAAGACAAGTTACATCTAGAATTGCAATGTAAATATTACAGTGTTAAAATGATGCTATTATCTCTGAGATGAATATCGTGCAGTTAATTATAAACATGTGTAGGGGAGGCCTAGTTCTTGTATGGGGATGTGTGTTCACACTAAAATGGATTGGATTCAGGATTGGATTCAAAGTGATTATTAGAAAAAGTTTTAATTTGGTGTTAATAAACTTTGAAGATTCGTAACATTTGGTGGCTTTGCTAATATTGAAGTTGTTAAAGAGGAAGATCAAACGATAAAAGTGAAGTGAAAATAGAGATCTTGTCTAATTTGGTTGAGAGATGGGGATGCCGACACCACAGCTTTCCCGTGGTGGGTAATCACAAGAGGAGAACCAACAAGGTGTAGAGAATCATTGAAGGGGAGTGTAAATGCTACTTTGATGGTCCATTTTTTTACATGTTGAATGTTCTACTTAAAGGCTCCTAAAGGGTCATCCTGGTGGTGTTGCACTGGGGTGCATCACTTACCGACGATGAGATTTCGTGTAGAAGGTCAAATTCATCTCGCGAGATGTCAGCCGATATCTTGGAAAAATATATCTATATGAATATTGGTACCCACATCTCGTCAGTACCGATATATCGGGTGATATATTGCGATATTGCCAACTATGACTTGGATATGAAAAGAATAGGTGAACCGTGTTTTCTTCCTCACAGCCACAAGAGCATAAATTTTGTCCAAAAGATCCGTAGCCCTCTATCAATGGTTAATTCAAAGAAAAATCCGAGTCTAGGACATGTGTGTTCCCTTATTACCTCATATGCCCTGAAATGGAAAACTCATCATCCACTCACTCTCTAGCATTTACCACACTGGCGGTATGCCACCATGCATCGTAATGGATGAAGCAAACTCCCATCCCCTCTTGTAAGAGAGAGGTGTGGTGATTTGCGATAGTCAAACTTTTTCCCAACATCTAGCTACTACCTTGCGCTTATTGCTTATTAGCACAACAAACCTCCACAGTTTCTCTACCAATGTCCCTTTCCCTACTAGTCCTCTATCAAATTTGAAATCCTCTTCATCTCCAAATCATTATCTCAGAAGTGGCACTACCTTGGGTAGCATGTGCATCAAACCTTTTAAGAACACTGAGACCCTTCATAACAACCTCACCATCTCCTCCATAGATAGATAATTTTTATAGGCTCACAGCTCTGGGCTGCATTCAAGAAAGTAGGTCTTCGGTCTTTAACTCCTAAGAGAGAGATTTGCTGTTGAAGGGGTAGGCACCGTTGGAGTTAGAAGAATGTCAATTTCATGACTTGAGCCCCTTAGGCCTGAGAGTAAGTGGCCCAGAGTGCAAGTTTCAAAATAAGTACATGTGGACCAATCGCCTATCCCTGTTTCTGTCTTCCTGCCGTCATAGCATACCCCTGAGATCCTCCCACAACGATCCTATCCCCCTTCGCCCGACAACTGTTATATGTTCTTGTACATGAAGGCTTTATTGATAGGCCTTAAATTCTTGATACCCAATTCTTCTTTTCTCTATATGTAGATATATTCCCACTTTAGTAGACATGGTCCCTGCCCCCTTTTCGACCCTTTTATAAAAAAAACACTCTCAATACCCTATCTATTCTTTTCTTCTACGAAGGTAACTTGAAACTGACAATTTTAAAATAAAGGTAGAGTTGAGAGACAGATCCCAAAAGGACCAAGTGGCCACCCTAAGACAACTTCAACCTTCAACCCTTAATCTCCTCTCCATCATTGGACCTGGTCAACTGTCGTGCATGAAGGGCTCACCTGGGGTAGGTCATAATACGATAATGACATCCATGCATGTTTAGTACCCAACAGTCTCCTCCATACTGTCACATCCAAGTCATCCATACAAAAGGTTACGAAGGTAGATCTCAGCCAATTCATCCTTTAGTCCAACAGTTCACCAGAGATCGCCATCAGTGTCTTCCTAGTTAATTGTTATAAAATATGAAGAATGCGAAAGCGGAATGATAAACAGAGCTAAAGAACAAGAAAGATCAAGCATGGGAACACCATGATTTTACGTGGAACCCTACTCCGTGAGGAGCGGGATGAAACCACGGGAGAAGCCCTCAACGGGGCGTGTTATGCATTGCTTTTTCTCAATGAGTACAGGAGGTCTGGGGCTCTTTATATAGCCTCTCCAAAGCCTCCAAGTCCCACCCACAGGCGGTATGGGACTAAACACTGGATGAGGTAAATGGATCGTCTCCAGGATCCATTTACCCTGCTACAACTCAACATGGCGCACTACCAAATACTCTAACACTCCCTCTCAAGCTGGAGCATGCAATGCTCAGCTTGGACAAACAGAAAGAAACTCAACTCACGCTACAGGACACTACGGACAATATCAACCCAACGCGCACATTGCTGCAGTCGAGGACGTTGCTTCTCATGCCGTGCAGGTGAGGAGGACAAACGGGCTGGAGTGTGAGTCAACTGAAGACTCGTAATCTGACCATCGAGTTTGAAACTGCGCCTGAAGTCTCCTCGTCGGAGAACTGGGTCTCTCCCATCTGGCTCAGAGAATGGTGCACTGCTCTGGTGTACCTATGATACCACATGAAAACCCTTGCCAACATATGGCATAGGGAATGGTCCTCTACTCTGAAGTCCCTATGGCTCACATGAAAACTCTGGCCTGACAACTAGAAGAATGATGGGGACCGCGACAATGATGGCAACATATGCTCATCTGCAAATGACCGCATCCATGTGCGTGTCTGAAACTGGACTCGGAACTATCTGATGTCGAGTCTGAAACTGGATCTGAACCGTAGAGTCTGAAATCTGATTGGTCTGGAAATCTGAATCTGCATCTGGAATACAAAACCTGTGACTCTACATATACTCCCCCTTTCTCCCATACTTGTCGGAAAACATGGATGCCGACAAAGTTGGGAGAAGACAAGACAAATAGGGGGTAAACATGGACATCCAAAAACTTGCGGCTTTTCTTCTTTTTTTTTTAAATAGCCTGCACATTTTTTTTAATTAATTTTTTTCGTAAGCCGTGCCAACCTTTTTTTTAACGGCTTTTCTTTGTATGCGACTCTTTCAAAGAAAACTCCTCTTTTTTTTCTTTTTTTTACCAATATGCGTACGGCTTTTTTTTATATGTACGTGCCTCTTTTTCTGATTTTTTTGACAAATTTCCTCTCTCTTTTTTTAATGAGGCCCTCTTTTTTTTGTTTTTTTTGTTTTAGCCCACAGTGGGCTTTCAACACACTTTTTTTTATCTACAATGCGGACCCACACACACATTAGGGTTCCCACATGGGAACCCCCTTTTTCCTTAACAACCGCCGCCCCTTCGGGGTATCATTTCTGCCGCCCCCTTCGGGGCTTCTTCTTCGAGCGCCGCTACTTGCTGGAAGGGGTCGCGCGATGAACCCCGTGTTCGCCTGGGCGCGGAGAGGGAAAGGGGCTCCATCGCCTGGTCATCGCCTGGTTGGGAGAAGTCGGGGGAGTGGGCATGGGTGCCGCTTGCGCTGAGAGAGGAAATCGTCGCTCGGCGTTGGGAGATGGCCGCCGGGCCCTTTGGGGTTCTACGCACTGGTGCCGCGCGTTCTTGGATCCAGTATGGTGAAGTTGGAGACGCCGCCGGCACGGAGGAGGCGCCGCCGACTGAAGATCAGATGGGAGGGTGCGACGCCTGGAGTTGTTCGGTCAGCCGCCTGGGGTTGTTCGAGCGATGAAGCCGCCGACCTGGGTGCACCGCCTCACGCCTGGAGGCATCGTGGTGTGCCTAGGGCTGCTGTGCGGAGGGAGGAGCTCCGCCTGGATTCGCACTTGAAGGAGATGGTGTCGCGAAGGGCTTCGCCAGGATCTGAGGGAGGAGCAATGGGGCTCCGCCTCTGTTGGAGTTCGCGAGAGGCGGTGCCATGCGAATCGGATCGTTGCTTGATGCATGTCTGATGGGCGACCTGGATATGCTTGGAGGTGCGCGACCTGCTTGCGAAAGACCTGGATGCGGAAAGATCGACACCGCTTGAACGTGATTTGATTGGGGTTCTGCACGCCGCCTTCTCCAGTTGATCGGGTTCTGCAGGAGGCCTTGGATCCCTGCCTGTAAGGTCTGAAACTGGAAGGTGCGAGAGGAAGCTTTGGAGATAGCGTAGAGAAAATTTCATCACTTGAAAAGTATCTACGCCTCTAACTTTGTGATCTCCTGGACTTCGAGAAGTTGAACTCGATGGCCGCAAAAACTAGGGTTTCTTTGGAAACCCTAAGATCTCTTGAAATGAGCCTTAGAACAGAAATCGATAGATAATCTTCAATGAATCCACTCCTTTAATCTTCACAAAACTAGGGTTCCAATCAAGGACCCTCGAACTAAATCTCGATCTCAAAATGAATACAATAAAAAATCCTCGAGAATCGACCCGCTCTGATACCATGTTATAAAATATGAAGCGGAAGCAAAAACATGGAAAAGATAAATAACAAAGAAGAACAACGGGATTTTAACGTGGAACCCTACTCTGTGAGGAGCGGGATGAAACCACGGGAGAAGCCCTCAACGAGGCGTGTTATGCATTGCTTTTTCTCAATGAGTACAGGAGGTCTGGGGCTCTTTATATAGCCTCTCCAGAGCCTCCAAGTCCCACCCACAGGCGGTATGGGACTAAACACTGGATGGGGTAAATGGATCGTCTCCAGGATCCATTTACCCTGCTACAACTCAACATGGCGCACTACCAAATACTCTAACATTAATTATTGCAATTGTCTTTTTCCATGTGGGATACAATTCCTATCATCAACTCATCCATTTGGCATGTTTCTTGTGATGTTATAACTTTATTGTTGGGGGATCCATGAATGGAGGATAATGATCCAGATTGAAGATAGGCACTATTTTGTGCTTCAGATACATGGTTGGAGTTCCGTGAGAAATCAAAAACTAAGGGAATTTGTTCCATGTTTTAGTGAGGTATCCTTGTCACTCATAGAAACAATGATGTTTGAAATGGAGATGCGATGCATGCTTTAAGACAATTTACATCTAGAATTGCAATGCAAATATTACAGTATTAAAATGATGTCATTATCTCTGAGATGAATATTGTGCAATTGATCATAAACATGTGTAGGGGATGTCTACATATTATATGGGGACATGCGTTCACACTAAAATGGACCGGCTAATATTGAAGTTGTTAAAGAGCAAGATCAAAAGGTAGAAGTGAAGTGAAAATAGAGACCTCACCTAATCTGGTTGAGAGATGGGGATGTCGACACTACAGTTTTCCCTTAGCGGGTAATCACAAGAGGATAACCAACAAGGTGGAGAGAATCATGGAAGGGCAATGTTGATGCAACTTTGATGGACCATTTTTCACATGTTCTACTTAAAGGCTCCTAAAGGGTCATCCTGGTGGTGTTGCACTGGGGTGCATCACCTACCGACGATGAGATTTTGTGTAGAAGGTCGAATTCAATAATGCCTATGACATAATTGGTAGGATCTTCATGTGCCTTTCTCTAAGGAGAAGGAGCTTCCTTCAGCTTTGGATGAGCTGGATGATGAGTATATCACCCTCATCTTGTTTCCGATTTCGGGTGAATAAAAAACCTGGAAGAGACCGGGTGCAGCCTCCTTGCGTGGTTTGGCAGGGATGTCCTTTGACTCTTTTACAGTTCATCTTGGTAGAAGATGTGGTGGCAACATGCTCCCTTATTGTGTGTGAAGCAAACCTTATCAGGGGATTTACAATTAGGGATTCAACGTTGATGATAACGGCGAAAAAATGTTCCTGAGTGAAGAGGGGAAGGCGGATGCCAAGAAGATAAATATGCTTTTGCATATTCTCTGGTTAGTTTAAAGGGTTAGAATCAATTTGCAATCTTGAAGACATTGATATTGGTGCATTTCTACCTGCATACATCAATCTTCAGACACCACTTGGATCTTTAGAGTGGTCGTACCGTGAGACTGCACTTGTGGGCTCATTGCAAGGATTGTGGACTGGTTTCTTGCTATTGAGGAGATTGAAAGTATGGATTTCTAGAACACTATCCTTCAGTGATCGCTTCGTGTTACTGAGCTCTATGTTCACAAGCCCCTGGACAGAGTGGTGGAAAGAATTGATTTCATTTAAAGGAGATTTCTCTTGGAATGATGTACAAGTTTTGGGACGGGGGCATGGGGACCCATTGTTGAATTGAAGGGAGGTCTGCAGGGCTAAATACCTAAATCCTATGGTATGTTGGCAGTTTGGGACCATTGTTCAACGTGTTTACCTTTGCTATCAAAGTTGATGATGAGAATCTTGGGAATAGTTTGGGAAGACATTTCCCATGGGGGTATTGGGGGTCATAATAGTTCAGTATGGGCATGGGGCGAAAAAAAATCTCAGAATGGATGTGAACCGACAAATCGTTTGTCGCAGGCCGACGGGGCATGCGTGCGCGACAAACTATTTGCTGATTGGGGGCTGACATTGTTGGGAAAAATAAGTAATATGATATTCCAAAGAAGCCTAGGCTCTCTTATATAGGGAGAGACCTCACGGGTAAAATACATAATAGTCCAGAGAGTAAACAGAAATTAGGAAAAGGTACAAAATATAATAATATCGGTCTCTACACTCCCCCTCAAGGTGGAACATAGATGTCTATCATGCTCAGCTTGGAAGAACATTTCTGGAAGGGTCCTCTGAGCAACGTCTTGGTGAATATATCAGCAGTCTGATCCCCTGAGCTCACGTGAGATGTAGATATCAAGCCTCTCTGGATCAAGTCTCTCTTCTCTAGTGTAGTGACAGTCGACTTCAATATGCTTTGTTCTTTCATGAAATGCTGGATTGTTGGCAATAAACAATGCTGCCTGATTGTCACATTGAAGCTGCATTGGTAAAGGCACGACTATATGTAGATCCTCTAGCACAGATCGAACCCACATCATCTCCGTGCTCGCTTGCGCCATGACCCTATATTCAGATTCAACACTAAACCTTGCCACAACAGTTTGTTTCTTGCTTTTCCAAGAAACCAGAGAGCTCCCAACAAAAACGACAAATCCTGAGGTCGACTTTCGATCCTTAGGGCACCCTGTATAATCGGCGTCTGCACATGCTGAAATGGATAAATCTGCGTCCTTTCGAAATAGCAACCCTGAACCTAGAGAAGACTTTAGATACCTCAGTATCATATATATGGGATCCATATGAACTTGTCTTGGCTGCTCCATAATTGACTTACCCTGCTTACTGCAAAGGCAATATCGGGTCGAGTTATGGTAATATAAAGGAGCTTACCCATGATTTCTCTATATCTCCTCTTGTCTACTTCAACAGTGTCATCATCATACAGCTTCATGCTTGGATCCATGGGAATACTCGATGGTCTGCATCCAACCATGCTTGTTTCAGTCAAAAAATCTGTAATGTACTTCCTTTGGGTCATCACCATACCCTGTGCATTCCTGGCAAATTCCAACCCCAGAAAGTATCTTAGGGTTCCAAGATCCTTGAACCGACGGCCCAGAAATGCTTTTGTCTTCTCTATTCCCTGAACATCATCTCCTGTGACCAGAATATCATCAACATAGACCATGATGACAATCGTACCTGCAGAAGACTTCTGAATAAACAACGAGTGATATGCATTTGATTTTTTGAGCCCCTGTCGTTCAATCAGATGGGAAAGCTTCTGAAACCACGCCCTTGGACTCTGTTTAAGGCCATAAATCGCCTTGTGAAGTCTACACACCATATGCTTATCCCCCGCAGCAGTGAACCCTGGTGGCTGCTGCATGTAGACTTCCTCCTGCAAATCTCCATACAAGAAGGCATTCTTAACATCAAGTTGAGATATAGTCCAGTCACATACCACAGCAACTGATAAGAGAATGCGAAGAGTAGAGTGACGAGCCACTAGAGAAAATGTATCCATATAGTCCACGCCATAGGTTTGTGTGAAACCTCTCGCAACCAGTCGTGCCTTGTATCGATCTAGACTGCCATCATCATGGTACTTAACTGTGAATACCCATTTACAGCTAACAATGGATGCGTCAGTAGGAGCATTAACCAAGCTCCATGTGCCACGAGACTGTAAGGCACACATCTCCTCTTCCATAGCCAGTCGCCAACAATCAATCTTCATAGCATCTTGATAGGTCCGTGGTATATCCATAGAAGACAATGCTGCCGCAAATCTCTGAAAGTCGCCTGTGAGGCGATGAAAAGACACCTGCGAAGCAAAAGGATAAGACGCACACGTCCGCTTCTGCTTCCGGATAGCAATAGGAATAACAAGGTCGTCGTCTACTGTACTGGATGGTGTAGTCTCCTCCTGCAATGAAGAATCTTGCACATGTACCATATCTGACCTGTCAGTAGTAATGCCATCTGAACTTACCTGAGGCGTGATGGATGCCTGACATGTAGCCTGGGCATGACGTGACCAATGCGTATATAATTTTGGTAGAGGTGGAATAGGAGGTTGAGGAGGTGACGTTGGGTTAGGTGACGTAGCAATTGGAGCAGGAGTGGTTTCAGGTGAACTCAAACTAGGTTGCGGAGGGACATATACATCATCGTTGGTAGTGGATGGGACCAGCCTGTCACCTGCAGGGGAAAAATACATAACAGACTCAAAAAACGTAACATCAACACTGACAAAGTATTTCTTGTTTATGGGGTCATAGCAGCGATAGCCCTTCTGAGTCTGAGAGTAACCTACAAAGACATACTTGACAGCTGTAGGAGAGAGTTTGTCAAGTCCAGGAGACAAGAGATGAAGCAACGCAACAGTTCGAAGACACGAGGAGTAAGTGAGGATAATTCCTTATCCGGAAAAATGATAGACAGGGGAATTTTCTTACCAAGGACAGATGACAACATACGATTGACCAGGTAGCAAGCTGTAAGGACAACATCCCCCCAGAATGTGACGGGAGCACAACTCTGTATAAAAAGGGTTCGGGTAATGTCAAGGAGGTGACGATGCTTTCTTTCTACCACTCCATTTTGCTGAGACGTGTAAGCACAAGTGGTTTGGTGAATAATGCCCTTAGACGAGAGAAACTGAGAAAGAGACCGAATGCAAAATTCCAATGCATTATCTGTACGAACATATTTGACAGTAGAGGAAAAAACATTCTGCACTTCATTAATCAAAATTTTAATAACATCCCCCTGCTTCAGATTTATTCTTTAAAAGAAAGACCTAAGATACACGAGAGAAATCATCCACTATAACTAGATAGAACCTGTGTCCCTCATGATCAGGTACACGACTCGGACCCTAAATATCAATGTGAAATAACTCAAACGGGGAGCTACTGCTCCGACTTTGACGACGAGGAAAGCTAGGCCGATGATGCTTTCCCAATTGACACGCTTCACAACGAAATAATGAACTGGGAGAGATCTGAGGCAGTAAATGACGCATTTTCTGGAGCGGGAGATGACCAAAATAAAGATGCTAGATGTATGGAGATACCGGTCCGACGGAATTAGAAGAGACGCCAGCATAAGAGTTTCGGACCAGCCGATACAGACCATTCTGCTCAGAGCCACAACTAATCACCCTGCCTGTTAGTATGTCCTGAAAAATAAAAGGTGGGGTCAAATATAGCACGACAGTGCAAATCCTTCGTAATCTGACTAATAGACAACAGATTCATGGAGAACTCAGGAGCATGTAGAACATTCTGTAGACGCATAGAAGGTGATAAGAAAACCTCCCCCTGTCCAATAAGGGGAGAATGTGTACCATCTGCTATCTGCACTGAGCGGCCATGTGGGATGTCCCTGTAGGACTGTAGTCTCTCTCTATCACGACAGAGGTGATGAGTGGCACCAGAATCTATAATCCAATCAGATATATCATGACAAGATGTAAAGACAGTAACACTACCTGAGGTACTAACAATAGCAGACGAACTGGTAGAAGCTGTAGCAGCAACATCTGAAGGTCCACCTGGAGAATCAATAGATGATTGTGGCATAATGTCACGTAGACGTGCCACAAGCTCCTCGAATCGGTTATCTGCAGGTGATGCTGACTGGGGCATAACATGCTCGGCTACACGCGCTGATGCTGGAAATCCATGCTTAGAGTAGCATGTATCCTCTGAGTGGCCTGTGCGATGGCAGAACGAACATGGCCGGCGAAAGCGACCACCCCTACCACGGGGTCCACGTCCATGACCAGAAGACTGCCCACCTCTCCCACACGATACTGCCATCGCCGATGGGGGTGGAGTAGATGTGCTAGTAGAAACTGATATGCGACTGAGCCTCCGGTAAACATCATCCATTGGAGGAATAACTGCATCGGCCAAAATCTGAGAGCGGGTTGCCTCGTACTCACGATCTAGGGCTGCAAGTAGAACGCCCACCATGGTAGCATTCCGAAATGTCTTCTGCTGCTCAGGGGTCACCGTGAATGGTATGGTACTGTATAACTTCTCAAACATCCCTCTCAGGGACGTGTACAATGAGTGAAGTGGCTTGCCATTCTGCTTCATCGTGAAGATATCATGCTGAAGCTGTAACATCTTGGTCTCATTCCACACTTGGGCACAAGACCCTAAATGTCGATTTCGGTCGCCATTTCGATATCGACCAAAACAGAATTTCGGTGGAATTTCGACCGGAATTTCGGTCATTTCGGTCATTTTTTGTACTAGGACTCCCATATTTCTGTCATTTCTGTTGAATTTCAATTTCGACTGGATATCGATATTCGACAGAAATTCGACCGAATTTCGATGAAATTTAAGGCCATGCTTGGGAATACGTAGCGGCCAGAATATCCCACATTGCCTTGGCAGTGGGCTGATGGAGTACATCATTGGCAATCTTCATCGTCAGTGTGCCTGACAGCCAAACCTTGGCATAAGAATCATCAGCCTCCCACGAGACATATATCCCAGTCTTCTCTACCGGCTCATCTTCGGTAAGAATATGCTTCTTACTGTTTGACTTCATGAGACTCATAAACTGCATCGCCCAGAGCTCATAGTTCGTCCCATCCATCTTGACTATAGGCGCAAGACCTTTGAAGGCGCCTATTGAGGGCATATCAACTTTGTTCTCTGTCATGTTGCCGAAGATGAATTAGGGATTGTAGACTAGAAACCGGCATCTACAAAAACTTGATCGGATTTGAGTGCATATGTATACGTTACACACTCAAATCCATGAAGATAGACGGGCCGACGAAAGAGTAGGTATCGGCGGTTAGGGTCCCCGACCTAGGGCTGGACTTGACGGCAGATGATAGCGTAGGGTGGCCTACGGCACGGCTGGGAGCCCTGTGTGGAGGGAGAAAATGGCCGGCTGTGTTGAGGGGCCCTGCGTGGAGAAGGGGCCCGTGTGGAGGAGGGGAGAACTCAACGACGATGGCGACGGGTGGTGGAGAAGGGGGGTATCGATGGCGGGTGGTGGAGGAGGGAGGATCGGCGGCGGAAGAAACCCTAGGGCTGGGATTACGGTTAGCCCTTGGGCTCTGATACCATGTTGGGAAAAATAAGTAATATGATATTCCAAAGAACCCTAGGCTCTCTTATATAGGGAGAGACCTCACGGGTAAAATACATAGTAGTCCAGAGAGTAAACAGAAATTACGAAAAGGTACATAATATAATAATATCGGTCTCTACAGACATCGTATGCTCGCACGTCAACCACTATCAATGTCTCATTTGTTTGGCTCATAGCAGTGCTTCGAGGCGAAGGAGGCCAATGACCTACACCGATGCGGGTATCTCTCCATCGGTGCGGGTGCTTCCCTCTCGCATCAACAACATCAACGTCTCACAGTCTTTGGCCTCCAAATCATGTCGCGGTAGTTCCGCAATCTGCGGTTGATCTCCCTTTGGGAGTGCTTCAAGGTTGGAAGCATCGAGCTCGTCTCCATCGCCACGTGCTGCTGCACCCTAAAGAGCTTCGACATCTCCAACTCGCCCATGATCGGGGACGATGGGCTCACGCCCATCACCAAGAATTGCTCGAACCTCTAGGCCCTTAAGCTCAAGTCGTGCTCGCTCGTGGGAACCAGTCCCTCTTGGCCCTGGCAAGGAGCTACTCCCACATGGAGTCCATCTCCATCACGCAATGCCCGTAGATTGGTAATATGGGTGGGGTGTTCATGCTCTCGCACCTACCGAAGCTCACCCGTATGTGCCTTGTGCGGCTGAGGCTCGGGAATGCCGCGCTCGAGGCCGTCGGGAGGCACTGCGATGGATTTACGCGGGTCCTCGGACTTAGGACATCGTGGGGCTCACCACCTCTGGATTGGCCCGGCTGTCCCTCACCACGGCCCTCGAGTCGCACCTGTAGCTGTAGCAGAACAAAGAGAACGGATGAGGCCACACCTGTAGCTGCAACAACCTGCAAGAAAGGAAGGGGAACGGGGTGGGGGGGGGGGTTGCAAAATAGCAGACATGTCAGCACACACAGCAAATGCTTTGTTGTGCGCACGCGACACATCAGCCCGCGGCAAATCATTTGCCGTTTCATACCCATTTTGGGATTTTTTTGTCCTATTCCAGGAATTATTCTGGCCCCCAATACCCCCTTGGGAAGTGTCTCTAGTTTGGACCTCTTTACGGACCTTGGCAACATGGATAGGTCTGAGTTGTGATCCTCAATCTTTGGGGTTGGGGTGATCTTACCTATTGTGGAGCTGCTGATTCAGAGATGCTTGGGGAGTGGTTGTGGTTCGTGTTTAGGTATGATGACTAGTCAAGTAAAGGTGTCCTTGGCGAGAGGTTCCCAAGATCGTTGGCTCTCGCTCAGGGAATGGTGTGGTTGATTGTTGGGATGGTGCTTCTTCAGTGGGCAACAACAGTTAGGTCCATTTTAGTCCCACCTCTCTCCGACCAACACTTTAGCTTCTTGAGCTGTTAAATGGATGAAGTCCGTTTCCCGTGGAAGCCAATGACCGAGTCTTTCTTCGCAGCATGGGCATACAGGGCTCAATGGCATCCCTCCACCTTGGTGTTCCCTTCTTGGCATGCGATTGCAGGAAGATCTGGAATTGAAAGCTAACTTGAAGGGAAAGAATCAGAAGATTATGGTGTGGTTTAATAGGTGGCAGAGGCTGATGACCAGGGTGTACAGGAGCAGATGGGCGTCATACACAGACATTAGTTGTGCCCTCTGCGTGAGTGAGCAAGAAGACATGACCTTTTTTTCAAATGCAATCTGGCTCATAAGGTCTGGAGTGAAGCTGGAGCCCTGCTTGTCTACAACTCTTTTATGTTCATTTCTGTCTTCCTTAGAATGGATAATGTGCCTGCCAATATTTGAGGGACTGGCTGTAAATGAAGAGGATAAGGGCTTCTGCTGTTATGTGGACCATTTGGATGTAGTGAATGACACCATATTCAGAGGAGATATCCCTGCCATTAGAATATCACTTTTTTTGTGCAGAGCTTTATTGGCTTTTGTTTGTAGAACTCTATGGGCCTGTTTGGTACCCGGGTTGGGTTGGGTTGGAGTAACCTCCTGTAAATAGTAGATGTTTGGATGGTTAGGAGGGTTGGAAAGGGTTGGAATGATAAATGTGATGTGGCATTACTTATTTTGTATATTAACTTTTGTAATAATTATAGCATATTTTTTATCTGAAATTTTTTATTTGAACATGTTTAAAAAACATTACAACAAAGAAATTGTGCAGTCCATACAACTTATTCCAGCCCATGAATGCATGGATAGAAAAGGGGGTATGCCAGGTTACCCCGGGGTAATCTAGCATCCAAACGAGCCCATAGGTTTCTTGGAAGTCTTTGGGGGTGGGGGGTGGGGGTGAGTTGTCTTCGATCTTTGTCTATTATACTCTAACCTTTAAGTTTCTTCACTGAAATGGATGACTACCGTTCTCTACAATCGTACATTGGCTTTTTTTAAAAGAAAATCATGGAAATATGATTAAGTTTTCTGAATATGTGCTGGGAAGATCTATGATGCTCTTGTTCAAAGGTGTGATGTTGGAAGATGAAGATTGGAGGAGGCGAATAAGACCTAAGAAATTTTGGATAAATTTTTCTGTCACAATCTAGCTCAGTAACAACGAAGTGTAAGATCTAAGAATTTTTGGATAAAAAATTATATTACAATCTAGCTCAGTAATCACAAAGTCTTGACAAATATAATTGGAGGCATGCTCCACTCCATGTTGACAACCCCTCATGGAAAAAGACAGTTGTATTTATGGATGGATTTAAAGAAGGCGTTAGAGTAATCTCCCCCTGACCTATAATGGGTAATCGAACCCCATTGGCATTGACAATAGATCTGCCAGTAGTAAGTGCTCTGTAGGTAGTAAACTGCATCTTGTCGCTACACATATGATGGGAAACGCCGGAGTCCATACACCAATCTGTCAAGTCCGAGCAAGTAGTATTGGTAAACGCATAATGAGTACCTGATGAGCTAGACGAAGCTCTAGCAGAAGCTGCAGCCACTGTGGAACCTGGAGACGGAGACGTAGGAGTAGTCATCATCTCATGAAGTCTGGAGACAATGTCATCAAGACGAGTGTCTGGGATAGGCACAGAGGGAGCCTCAGTCTGCTCCGCAATACGTGCAAAAGCTGGATATCCATGCTTGTGAAAGCATGTTTCCTCAGAATGGCCTGGACGGTGACAGTGAGCACAGGGACCACGATGTCTGCCTCTCCCACGACCACGAGGTCCACGACACCGAACGTGGGACGATCCTCCTCTGCCTCGAGTGGCAGCCATAGCTGAAGGAGTAGTCAGTGCTGTAGACGTCGATGCATTAGTAATCCTACTCAGTCGCTTATATACCTCCTCCATTGGTGGAATGGTCTCGCCAATCAGAAGTTGAGTACGGGCTGCATCGTACTCAGGATCAAGAGAGGACAGAAAAACTCCCGTCATCGTAGCATTTCTATATGTCTGTTGTTGTTCCGTTCTGGTTGTGATCGGCGTGAAGCTATGTAATCTCTCAAACATGCCTCGCAGATGAGAGAAATGTGCATGGAGTGGTCTCCCATTCTGTTTGGTGGAAAAAATGTCGAATTGCAACTGAAGTATCTTGCTCTCATTCTTCGACTTCCCATATGTAGCTGCCAGTATGTCCCACATAGCCTTTGCAGTTGGTTGATTCACAATATTATTAGCGATCTCTGTAGTCAGTGTCCCAGAAAGCCATATACGAGCATAAGCATCATCTTGCTTTCACGTCGCATTCGTTCCAGTCTTGTCTTCCGGCTCAGAGTCTCTCAGGATGTGCTCCTTATTATGGCACTGCATCATGGTACGAAACTGCATGGACCACAGTTCATAGTTGGTCCCGTCCATCTTCACTATAGGGGCTGGGCCTTTGAAGGCACCTGAAGATGTGAAAACGTCACCCTTGTTCTCTGACATGTTTGAAAAAGAGTCACAGACCAACGGAGGAAAAAAAGAAATAGGCGATCTACAGAATCATATGAGGGATAGGTTGTATGTGTAGACTCATACAACCATCCCTAAACTTGCTCAAGAGCCCGAACAAGCCAACGGAAGTTGCAGGGATACTGCCGGACGGGCTGACCCAACTAGGCGGGGCCTCTAGGGCAGTCCCTGCAAGGAGGGGCCGGAAGCAGCATTGGTGCCATTGGGGCTGGGAGCAGCGGCGCTGCCCGAAGGTGCTGGCGGCGGCAACAGCACCCGCAGGAGCGCGCGGGGGCCTCTGGGGCTGGCAGAGGGAGCCGCTGGGGGTGGTTGCGGGGCCTGTTGGCGCTGGCGGCGGGAGCCGCTGGAGGCAGCGACGATGCGGTGGGGGGGTGGGTGGGGGCAGGTGGGTGTAGGGTTAGGTTTTGGGTGGGACAGATTATTTTATTAGCGAGAATAGCTGCTCCTCCCTCTTAAATTGCACCAGAAACACCGAGGATGTGATTCCTTTGATCATTTGCAAATGTAAGTTCACCCAAAAGTATAAATAATAATCTGTATTTTATCCATTAGAAATGGAAATGATAGTTTTCACGAGCTGAGGCATAATTTTGTAGTATTTGATAAAGGTCAAAAGACAAATATAACTCAAAAACCAGAACTTCTATAATTACAAGTCTTTTTCCATGGTTTTTTTACTGTCAGAAGGACATGGCCGTCCGAATAGAGAACTTCAAAACCGCTGCCTTTGCTAGTGCCATTTACTTCTTCATTACGAAGATCTTTGTAAGGAGGCTATGAATGATCTTGGGTAGCCTGGTTAGTCCGCGATGGACAATGTTTGTTCATGGTAGATTGATGGTGGAGAACATGGTCATGGCATCGCTATCATGGCTGATTGAAAGAGGAGACATGTGCTAAACAGGCCTTGGAAGCCTACCTTTTTAAGGAGTACGATAGTTTTTATGGAGTTTGCTCCACAAAAGAATGTTTCCTTGTATCTGGATTGCATGGATGAAAATGTGCTACCATGATTTCACACTTTGTGCTAATGAACGATCATCCAAAAGGTGGATTATTTTAGTCTCAGAGAGTGGTCAGATTGGGTTGCTTCTTTGTGACCATGCTTTCGTGTTAGCGGTGTAGGTTTGTTGTGACCAGAGGGCATGCGGCTATTATGGGGAAAGGCTTTAAGGGGTAGCTGATGCATGGGTTATCACTTTTAGTTCTGCAGTATACTCGTGACTTTTTTTTTGTGGATGGTCGATGGTGATCTTTTGGAGGCTAAGGGTAAATGAAACACACTACTCCCAGGAACATGACCATCGATATTTTTTAGTTGGCATGTTGTCTCTTTTGACATTCTGAAAGTTGTCAATTGTTCTGGTTATTTAACCAAAAATTGATGGTTTTTTTTTCTGAGAACGTGTTTTGTTTCTTTGTTCTAGGAGGAGGTAAATTATAAGCAACTGATCTTTTTTGTTTTTTTTTGTTTGAAGAAGTGAAGATTTAGTTAAATGTTTGACCATAATACCATTCAAAGGTCAGCAACACATCTTTTTTCCGTTGAAAATTCTTGGACATTGTCTATTTCTTATGTGCATGAAACAATTGTTGAAGTTCTTTAAGATGGAAAATTTTGGGGAAAATGAGATATTTTTTTAGATTCTTGTCTATTTTTATCATTGTGGGAAAAGACCTAGTTGTTGTCCTGTCTATTTTTATCAAAGCCTAACTTTTTGATTTTTTTTTTTCAATTTTAAATAACAGAACGGACATCTGGATCCCCGTTTAATTATTGCTTAAATTGAATTTCAACATTTATAGAAATTGTCTGAAGTAGTTCCTTCATGCACTTAAAATTTCAAGTCCAGATGTAAAATTTCAAATTTATTTGTAGGCTTAAAAATTAAAATGTTTATCGGCAGAGATTCTTCACCATTGTTTGCTCCAAGCAGCGTACACGGTAGTTATAATGTCTACCTCTTTCATTAGATATAACAATTCTAGCTGTGTACCCATAAAGGACATTATTTATGAAGAGTCTCTCTTCTGCTGAAAACTACTACACCAGATGCTACGACTTCTATGGCATCGTCATTAATCTACGGGTAACATATCTGCTTTCTTACATCTTATTATATATCCTGTGATATTTATTGGTACTTCAAGAGAAGTGGCTGTGAACATCTACTCTTCGATGAGTTCGATCAAATCATGCCAGTCTTCTCTCACTAAAGCTCCGGTTATTAAACTCTGTCACATACATGAAGTTGCATATGGTCCACGTCTTCCGCCGTTATCCCACCCGTGCTGCAGGTATAGTCCTCAATATATAGCAAATGGCATTGACAACTCTTGGTAAGAATCCTACCAAGTCTTAACAGCAACAAAAACACCTTGACTCTGTTCGGCACTGCTCCTCAAAATCATTCCCTTGTCAATTCTCACATCATCTTGCACCATATCCCCATCCTCTACAAAAAACGGTATGCCTTCTTCACTGAGAATCTCCCTCCCTAAGAAAAGTGATCCCTGCTGCTCAGGGCCCGCCCTCAACTGTGTCAACTTGCTCTGTAATATTAGAAGCTCTTCTAGCCTCTGATTTGAAAAATCCGAAATGAACGTAGGAGACCATGTTCCCTACTCCCACATCTGATGGACCAATCGCTCTCTATTGCGGGCCCGTCCAAAGAGGCGAGGGAAACACTCTCTTACGATCTCATCACCCGTAAAGTCGTCGAGCCAAAAATGCAATTTCTCCTTTTCCCTTAGAACTGGCCTCAGCTTGGCTGCCATATTCAGGAGGATGATCACAATACCTTGCCACAACGGGGACGGAGCACAACCTCGGACAGCCTCCAACGACATGGAAATCTCATATATTCTTTTTAATAACTTGCAATCCGATGCAGTGTTGTAGCTATATCCTTCAGAGTCTAGGGCTCTATAAGGAATATAAGATTCTCCCTTGGGACATGATAACTTATGAACATGCCGTCGCTAGTGTATCATTCATCTTTATTTTTCAGAATCTTTGCTAACCCATGACGATGTTTGTACCATTGATGTTCTAATACATAGAGAACCAATCGTTGTGAGGGTCATATTATAAGAACAAATTGAATAAAAAACCCACACATCCTCAGAATATATTTGATCAATGACACTGAGTATGTAAATCTGAATCATTCCTCCTTGAGTAACTATAACAACCTTGACTTCTCCTTTCTTCTTCAAGCAATTCCTCTTTCAATATCTTTGTTCTTCGTATTAGTTATATATGTCATTTGGATTAACTTCCTTTGTTTTGCTTTTGATGTTTTCCTATTAGGATTGACATCGTATTTCTTCTTATAGGTTGTTGCCGCCAATCTGCCATCCAACGTCTCCGCATAGTTTATAGAAGCAATGTTGGGAAATATAAGAGCATGTAGACTTCGACAAAACTTCATCAAGGTAATCATCTCTATCGACTATGAATGATTGGAATAAAATTATCAAATGATAGTAGGATCAAAAGCAACACCATCATCTTATACTCTTTATATATATATATATATATTCATAATCAATCTAGCTGCTCTTTTATAAAAGTATCTTCTTGCATACATATTGCTTCAATGACGAGTTGTTCCTTAGACTCTCAACTATCGACCATAGACTCACAACAATCTTCTCTTTGCAACCTTCACAATGGTTTCGTCTTCCCGATGCACTATGATCATTGTGTGCGCTTCTCTTCCTACACCAATAACTCCGAGGGCTCATATGCTTTCTCCCTCTTGTTGTCCCATCTTGGCTTACTAAAGGCCAAAGCCATTCCTCTTGGTAAACAATGCAAAAAAGAGAGAGGAAACTAAGGTGGAACACAAGACATGGAAATCCATGAATGATGAAGAGGAAGACTTCAGCATGCCAACAGATCAGTTATGTATATGCGCAAGCAAAATGGTTGACCAAATTCAAGAACCATAAAGGGTTGAATACACATAGTTGTACCATTCAAGTGACACGCAATGTGAAATAATATGGTTGATCAACCAAGGAACATCTCAAAAACACATTGTTTTCATTCCTATTCAACCTTGCTCACTAATTGAATAGCCAGTGATGCCCTTATATAGAAACCTCACAGAATACTATTTCACATCAAAGAACACCTAAAAGCACACAAGATCATATCAAAGTGGTAAGAGCTTGACTAGTACTCTACTCAATTTTGGAGACATGAAAGAAATAAAATTGAGCTCAAACTTCAATCTAAATAGCGCATCATCACATAGAATTGAGGTGTTTAAATCGTTGGAGACTGTAGAAAGGGTAATTGTTCGTTCTTAGGTTCTCCTCGAGTCGTGTCCTGTAAATGCCTTTCTTAATGCCACAACTGAGGTCAAGAATGAGGCCAAGGTTGGGGACTGGGGAGGTATTTCGGCTTGGCAGGACAATTGGACAGGTGAAGGAGTTTTATGCAATAGATTCCCTAGACTATTTGCATTGGCAGCATGCAAAGATTTTTCCGTGGCTGAAGCTGGTGGTTCTGGTTCATGGGTTCCTCACTTCATGCATGATATTTCTGGACGTAGAAGGGAGGAGTTGGACAGAATGCTATCTGAGCTGCCCTCCACTGATTGCATCTCACAGGGCAAGGATCATTTTGTTTGGGAGGGAGAGAGATTCTCAGTGAAAAAGGCATACAAGGTGTTCAGAGGAAGAGGTGAGGAATTGGAACCCGATCTGAAGCAGGATATGAAGATTATTTGGGCAAGCAAGATCCCTTGTAGAGTAAAGATTTTTTTGTGGTGCCTCAAGAGGGGAAGGATTTGGGATAAAGCGAGAAGGGGTAGGCTATTTGACATTCCGGATACACAGTACGATAGATGTGGAGCGCAGATAGAGGATGCAGAGCATTTGTTTTTTACTTGTCCTTTGTCAGAACAGGTTTGGAATGGGATAGATGTGGCTTGGTTACTATACGGCGGCACCACTGATTTCTGGAGATCTATTAGGTCGGTAGGGATGAATTTAACGGATGATGTTTCTTTGCCATTCGCGGCTCTCTGGGCCATCTGGGGAGGAAGAAATGATTTGATCTTTAAGAATCAGAGATTCTATTCTGAAAATGTAATCGCTTCATGTCTTTCCCTTTATCGTTTCTGGTCTGCAAGGTAATATGTATCTTTATCTTCCTATAAATTGAAAGTTTTTGGCGGTGAGTCCCATCTCGGGATTTCACCATTCTTCCTCTCAAAAAAATGCCTTTCTTAACCTTTTAATAAAATTTCTGGGACGGACTCCTTCACGTATTTCCTCCACTTTTGACTCGGAAAAAATCATCGTATCAAAGGTTATTGTTTTCTTCATTGTAGCTCATTAGCAACATAGCTACTGACCATCTTATGCAGATAGTACCCAAGAAACATAAGCACAACATCAAATGGAGGCTAAATCAGTGCAATATACCCGTCGTTCTATACAAAAATAGCTAGACTTGGATCTAAGATACTGGAGTTGGTGAAACTCAACTGCAAAGACCATGTCCTAAGTTCAAGATCGAAAGCAGCTTCAGGATTTTTTGTAATATGAATGAGCGAGCACGGACTACAACAAAATTGAAATACAGTGATATTTTTTTAAATACATCACTAAAACAACTGTTCTTAAATATATGACAATGATATTCTTTGCTGTGAAATGATTTTTTTACTTAAAATTAGCAACGAATAGTATGTGTTACTATATCATTAGGAGCGGTCTATATAGCAGTGTTTATCCAGTGTTATTTTTCAAAATTTCAAATAACCATCGCTAGTTTTCTACTTAAAAATGCGGCAACGATTGGTTAAAATTTTGAAAAAAAGCAACGGGTAAACATCGCTACGTAGACAATCACTCATAATACAACGACATATATGATATTCGTCGCTAATTTCAAGTATACGAAATAATTTCGCAACGAATGATATCGGCATTATATATTCACTACAAGAATCTTGACCTAAGGCAACGAATAATTTGAATATTCATTGCCATATCTTCCGATACTAATGATATAATAATGAATATTATTCATTGCCAAATCATCTTTTCTGCTTGTAACTAGCAACGAATGCCATATTCGTTGTTAAAGGTCCATGTAACGACGATTTTTCTATTGAATTATTCACTAAAATTCATAGTAATCATTGCTCAAATTAGCAACGATTAGATGAAAAAGTCAACGAATAATCATTGTTATATGATTCGTTGCGAAGAATATAGCAATGAATACCGTTGTTCGTTGTGAATTTAAAGAAGAAAGCAATACATAATATTTGTTGTTTATATTTACTACGGAAGATATGACAATGAATATTAAATTATTCATTGCCTTAGATCACTATTCTTGCAGTGATTTAACAACAGCTGATTTAGTGATAAATTTTAAAAAAGCGTCATTATAGCCCTATTTTGTTGTAGTGAATGCTTTCCCCTCCTTGTATGCCCCCACAGCATCCGGCTCCTTTCTTCTTGTCCTTGCAGTTAGGGTATCCGTGAGATCCGACCTTGCCAAACCACCGGGGTTGGTTTGACTACTTGGTCATTCCCTGGGACCCGATCTAACAAGGCATGTCTCAAGTTCTGATCAACAAACAAAAAAAAACCTGCAGCATCATTATTGAGCTACATGCAACATAAAAAGACCTACGACAATATCATTGATACATCTACTCTTCATTGCATTGATCAAACGCGGCTTTATTGTCCTCCATCCTTTCAAAACCTGTCACATATAAACATGAAGTAGCCGTGGTCAGGACCGAGGAGAATGCATCAATAATATCTTGAATGCATTTTTACAGGTCGAAAACGATTGGATATATCATTTGATGCAACTTTAATGGTATGCTCGGACAGATTTAGTCGCTGTGAATGCACACATCTCCAACATTCGGTGGGCGTGGTGATCGTGCGGCGGGGATGTCATCTTTGACAAAGAGACTCTCTACTAAAGACCTTCCAAGTTATGGTTCACCTATTAAACAGTAGATTACGATCTGACATTATTCATACACATATGTATGACATTTTGGTTGCGGGTTATCTTGCGTTCAATAGCGAAGTACGATGGGGGCTGGAAAGAGGGGAGAAGGCAGAGATGAAGGCTGGGTTCAAGTTCGCAGGTGGGATTGCTCAAGGAAGGAGGGTGGGTGGCTCCTTCCGCATGAAGCTCGTCGTGGCGTTCTTCGCAACTGGAGGAGTAAACAACCTTTCGGGTGGGGTTGTTATCAATGTGGCTTGCTTGGTCATTAGGCGAGGCAGTGTAGAGACCCTGTCCATTGCTTTAGATGTTTGGCCTTCGCGCATCACAACAGAAACTGCAAAGGGGGAGGCCGGTCGGGGATGGAGGATACGTTGTCTGCTGAGACGTCGGGGGTCCTGGCGGGGAAAGGAGGAGGCGGTGGGGTTCTGTTCAAGGGGTCTTCCGATGTGGGTGTGGTTACGGGGGGAGGTTTCAAGGGGGATGTCATTGCCTTGTCACCTTGGAGTGTTCTGGTCAGGGACCTGACCAGATGCGAGGTGGAATCCCTGCTGTTTTTGCCACAAGCAAGGAGGTCGTTGCTCAAGTGGTGGTATGTGTGGGTTGATGATGGCAAATTATCACAGAGGAGTATAGATCTGGTAAGAGTGAAGCGGATCCCACTTCTATGGCGGAACATGCACCAGATCAAACACTTGCTGACAGGGGTTGCAGAGGTGAAAGGTTTGGCTACCACTAGAATTCTACTATGGGAGAATGTGGATCTGCTGATCAGGGTGCATCATCTACATCCTCAGATGTTGGCCAGGTAGATGGTGAGTGTGGAGGGACGACGCCTGCAGTTGGAGATCTTGTCAGCAGAGTATTGGAGGTATTGGAGGGTTAAAGTGTGCCCTGGGCGCGAGGTATTGGAGGGTTAAAGTACAAATGCTCAGACCTCCAGGGGCTCTTCTACTATATGGCCTACAACGTAAGAGGAGTATTGTTGGTTATTATCCATTCCCAAAAATAGGAGGGGTTTATTGGACAATTATCCTCCCGGGATCCTATTCCAAATTGGATTAGGAAAGTTATAGGTGGAGGGAGATGATATAATTAAGGCCTCATACATGGCTTTGGAGATCATCCTAACAACAAGCATCTCTCTCTTCTTTGTTAATTCTCTCTCTCCACGTAAGGAGAGAAGCGGCCCAAGCATGGCGTGAGGAGCAGTCTGCACAAGGCACAAAGAGTAGCCCGTAGGGGCGTGAAGAGAAGCTGCATCTACAAGGAGCGTATCATCGAAGGCACACTGAGCAGTCGCCAGGAAGGTGCATTCTTGAGGAGGGCATCACGTGACGAGGAGAAGCAATGGTATCGTGTTCTCCAAGTACAAGGTGATAATTATCTGATTTTATTCTTGTAATCGAGCCTCGGTTTTATCAGACAACAAAACTAAGAAGACATTGTGTCCTCTTTTTTTGACCTAGTGGATTTGTTGTAGGTCATCGTGCCCCGTGGGTTTTCCCCTCTCACACGTTTAGGAGGGTTTTCCTACATAAAATTTCTCATCTCTCTGTGGTTGCTTGATTATTATGCTATGATTATTTTGCTTAGTTTCCATATGGGGAACGTTCCACTTCCAGTCATCCTTTGTAGGTCAGGTTAAGGGAACTCCTGTGTTTTCCCAACAAGTGGTATAAGAGAAAGAATTATCGAGATGGGGAAGGATGATGAAGGCACAATGATCAAGATGAAAGTACGAATTAGTAAATATGGAAGGCCAAGATTGAGGACATCTTGTATTGCAAGGACCTCTATGATGCGGTGGAAGGAGAAACAGTCAAGCACGAGGGCATGTCCACAGGTGATTGGACAAAGCTGAACAGGATAGTTGTTGGCACCATCCGGAAGTGGCTGGACTTATCGGTATTCTACCATGTCACTGAAAAGACATATGCAAAGAAATTGTGGGAGACACTAGCAGAGCTCTATGATTAGAAGAAGATCACCAACAAGGAGTTCTTGATTCGGAAGTTGGTGAATCTAAAGTACAAGGACATGATGAAAGTTGTTGAGAACTAGAATGAGTTCTAGAGTCTCATCAATCAACTGAGTACTATAAACATGGCACTAGATGATGAATTGGAGGCGCTTATTCTATTGGGTTCCCTACCGGGCAGTTGGGAAACTGTAGTGATTACCATGAGCAACTCCGTATGGACAGCAAACCGACCTTACCTATGGTCAAGAGTAGTATTCTGAATGAAGAAATCAAATGATGATCATCTAGAGAGTCCTTTTTATCACATGTATATGCATTTGAGAGAAGTGGCAGGTCCAACAGTAGGGGAAAATCACAAGAGGGACAAAAACTCAGGGAGAAGTTCAAGGACAAAGGAAAGTTCCATCATTGCAACAAGCCTGGTCACTAGAAGAGAGACTTTAGAGTCTAGAAAAGAGAGAAAGCAGAAGATGAAAAGAATAAGAAGAAAGATGAAGATGAGAATATTGCTGCAGCAATGGTTGATGACAATGAAGATCAGTTGGTTCTCACTGTTCAGGAACAATGTCTACATGCAGTGGTTGACTCCGAGTGAATCGTTGACACGGTCGCCTCCTACCATGTGACTCCACACAAGGAGTTCTTCACTTCCTATACAGAGGGAGAATTTGGGAAATTCAAAATGGGGAATATCAGTTACTCGAAGATCGTTGGCATGGGCAACATCTCAATTCAGACTAATATTGGATGTGCAATGACTTTTTAGTATGTCAGGCACGTTCCTAACTTGCGGCTTAGCCTAATATCCAGCTCTCAACTGGATAGGGAAGGCTACCATCTAAAATTTGGCAAACAGTAGGTGCAAGATCAGCAAGAGCTCCCTTATCATGGCCAGAGGTAGGTTGTGTTACACTTTATACAAGACATGAGTAAAGGTCATGGATGGTAGCCTACATACTAGTGTGGCTAACATGTCATATCTTTGGCATCGACGACTCGGGCACATGAGCCAAAAGGGCTTTATAGATCCTTAACAGGAAGGAGTTGATTCCATGCCACACTGACATCACACTACCATCTTGTGATTCATGTGAGGTTGGAAAGAACATGTGTGCACCTTTCAGGGCCAGATCAAAGGTGAAGGAAGACCTCCTGCAGTTAATTCACTCTGATGTGTGCAGTCCCATGGATACAACGTTTTTCAGATGAAATAGTTATTTTCTGACATTCATTGCTGATGCATCAAGGTAGGTGTGTGTTTATATGCTGAGGATGAAGGGTCAAGTCTTTGATTGCTTTAGGAAATTTCATGCCATGGTGGTGCACAAGACATGCAAAGTGTTAAAATGTCTGCGCACAGACAATGAAGGGGAGTACACCTCTCATAGCTTCCAGAGTTACTATGTAGATCATGAGATCATGCATGAAAGGACAGAGCCCGGTACAACCCAGCACAATGGTGTCACTGAACGAATTAATATGACCATTGTGGAGAGAGTTTGCTGCATGGTGAAGACATCGAAGCTGCCCAAGACCTTTTGGGCCGAGGCAATTCGGACCGTAGACTACTAGATTAATCTATCTCCACATGTTCCCTTGAATTTTTTGGCCCCTAAGAGAATTTGGTCTGGAAAAGATCCCTCATATGCTCACATGAGGGATTTTAAATGCAAAGCTTATGCATTTATACGAAAGAAACAAAGGAAGAAGCTTGATGACAAGACACCGCCCTGTATTTTTGCTGCATATGGAGATCAGGAATCCGGATACTGACTTTGAGATCTAAGGAAGAAGACCATCGTAAGAAATAGAAATGTGATTTTCTATGAGAACCATACGTTGGCTAAGGACGACAGTGGTGATGTTGACTCGGTTGGGATCGTTGTGGATGATTACAGTAATGATGACTCAGATTCTTCTCCAGTACATGGTACAGATGGAGAAGATGTACAATTAGAACAACATGAGCCAGATGCAGACTCAGTTGGTGTAGGTTCAGGGGATCTTGACTAGTGGGAGCGGCCTCATCAATAACCAGATGCAACAGAACCTCGGGTCAGGAGATCTGGGAGGGCACATCAGCCATCATCCCGCTATCCTAGTTCTCAATACATGATGTTGACTGATCATGATGAGCCATATACTTTTGAGGAGGCACAAGAGCATAAGGAGAGAGATCATTGGCACAATGTAATGAATAAAGAGATACATTCTCTGAAGAAAAATCATACATATGATCTTGTTGAGCTTTCTGCAGGCAAGAGAACATTGAAGAACAAGTAGGTCTACAAGCCGAAGTCAGATGATGGTGGCAAACAACGGAAGCACAAGTCTAGATTGATTGTGAAGGGATTCAACCAGAAAGAGGGATGTGGACTATGATGAGATCTTCTAACCATTTGTGAAGATGAATTCTGTGGGAGTGGTGCTAGGTCTTGTTGCAAGCCTAGACCTTGAGCTAGAGCAAATGGACGTGAAGATAGCTTTTCTTCATGGCGACCCAAAGGAAGATATTTACATGGAGAAACCACATGGACACCATGAGAAGGGGAAAAAGTACATGGTTTGTGGACTAAGAAAGAGTCTCTATGGCTTGAAGCAAGCCCCTAGGCAGTGGTACTTGAAGTTTGATGCTTTAATGACGAAGCAAAACTTTAAGAGGGCTGGATCCATGTGTGTATGTTTGACGTCTTGCCAATGGCAGGTTCACAATCATATTGATCTATGAGGATGACATGTTGATAGTTGGTCATAATCGTAGGTTGATTGCAAAGCTCAAAAGGGGATTCTCCAGGGAAATTGAGATGAAGGATTTGGGCAAGGCAAGCAACTTGCTTGGGATGCAGATCACTCGTGACAGGAAGAAGCACAGGTTGTGGTTGTCACAAGAGAAGTATGTTGAACGCATTTAGGAGCGATTCAACATGAAGAATGCGAAGTATGTCAGCATGTCACTTACTGCTCATTTCAAGTTGACAAAAGAGACATGCACGTCTACTTCTGAGGAGAAGGCTGAGATGATCAAGATTCATTACCAGTCCACAGTTGACAACCTTATGGACATCATGGTTTGCACTAGACCCAACGTTGCTCATGTCGTGGGCGTAGTGAGAGATTCATGTTGAATACAAGGAAGGATCAATGGGAAGTTCTGAAGTGGATTCTAAGATACTTAAGAGGGACCTCAAGTATGTGTTTGATTTTTAGGAGGTCAGATACCAAACTCTGTGGATACACATATGTTGACATTGCATATGTTACAGGAACTCCCGTGATTTCCCAACAAGTATATGAATGATAAGTGGAGAAGACATTGCTATGGTAGCTGTTAGGGGATAAGACGAGGACGTGGACAATGTATCTGGTTGATCTGGCAGTGGAATTGGTGATGCTTGGAGTTGTGTGACAGTAAGCTCGTGGACATGAGCCATGTCAATGAGTTCTGCCTCGCGAAAGCAGATATACTATGGAAGATTGCTGTAAACCAAGACCAAGCTTCAGCTGTTCGATCTTGATCGAGTGGTTCACACGAATCCCCACGGTAAGAACCCACAAAAATACCGATTTCATGTGAACCGCTTGATCAAGATCGAGTGGCTCGGTCGGTCGAGTGCTCTATAGACGACCTCTGCAATACTACAGAGGATTCACTCTATCCTCCATGCGGGCATAGGGCTTAACATGCCAGCTGGTTGTGATCGCATTGATAGTGTAAGAGATGCAAATGGTGTGGGAGTTGTTGGGTATCCTGATGTCGCGGGGATCTTGCAAATGTACGTTGTGGTGCAACAGATGTAGCATATTGGTGCGTTGTATTTTGTAAGGGCTACATGAAATTGAGAAGATGTAAGGAAGCAAGTCAAGCAACGATAGATAATTGCTTGAAGATCCGATGTTTGCATGCTGAAGGGTAATCTGTTTTTTGTAGAGTAAGCTGTTATATTATATTGACTGTTTTAGACTCTCGTTGGATATCTGGCCCAAATGGTTGACATATCAAGCTATATTTGGATTTTGTATTTTATTCGTTTTATGCCCATACGTGTTCCGAATGGAATAAGCACAGGATTCTTACCAAGATCTAGAGTGGGGCCCAAGGGTGGGGAAATGCATTAATGTGCAAGATGAAGTTCTCGTGGAAAGAGTCATCTCAACAACTAATCAAGCTCTAATGATCTTATAGATGTTGGATTTGGATTCATATATGTGATTGATGGGCCCGCACGTCATTTTTCTGCCATTTTTTATTTTTTGCAGCATATTACCATGTATATTCATCTATATATCGATCCAATATGTCACTCGAATTTCGTCAGAAACTGACTCATATGCCCTCTATTTAGAACAGGTCGATTACAACAATATTTAGACTGTTAAAATTAATTACATGTTCTAGATGGAGGGCATAAAAGTTTTTGTTTCTAATGAAATTCGAATGACGTATTAGAGGAATATATAATTGAATAAACATGGTGATATTTTACTAAAAAAACAAAAAAAATTTGTGAGAAAATGATGCGGGAGCAACCTATTGGCTACCCCTCGAGCAACCCCATTTTTTCCTTCATATATATATACCACACACATTGTGCACTCAAGCCTCTTATATTTGATGTATCCATTTCATTCTCCATCGGTCTAATCCATTAGGGGTCATATAATCCATCCATTTACATGTGTGTGTTCACACATTCATTTAGTCATTTTAGGAAAGGACCCGATCCAACCCAGGTCAAAGAATTTTCATAAGATATCCATTTCCTTCAGTGTAGTGGCGTGTACATAGGAAAACACATGCATTAGGGGTATTCAAGCGCATAGGATCGGAAATCCATGTGGTGACACTCCAATCAGGATTCTGGCATCCGAGGACAGAGCTTCTGTGAGGAGGAAGATGAGGTTTGATCTTTCAAGAGCTCAACCTTATATTTATAGGGGTGGGGGGCTCAGATCAGTTTAAATTTGGATGCATTCACTGATCCCTTTACGTAAAACATCCGTAACTTGCACTTCCAAATTTATATTTTAATGTTCTTGTACTCGTTGGAAAGGTCTCGATAAGAGATACGTGATATAATTTGAATGCTCAATGCCTCTTCTTCTGATTTGTAGCATTCTTGAAAGATACAATATCAACAACGACCTCCACAAGAGAATTCTCAATCTCAGATAAAATCACAGCACCTAAACACCTCGTTATCGGTTGTTGCTGCGCAAAATGGTAGTTCACAACAACATCTTAACAACACCCAAACAACAGTGACTGAACAGTAGAGCACGACTTTTGTGGACGCTTTCTCAAAGAGACAATCAAACAACAGTCTGGCGCAGCAGAATTAAACAACTTCAACACAACAGCAACATTAACACATGAGTCCAGTCAGGTTGATGATGTTGGTAAGAATCAAGACAACACCTTTTCAACATTACAGCAGCATCAAATGCCTTGCAGTACTCCAGAACAATCGAATTCACAGCAGAAGGGGAAGGCAAGGCTACAGTGAAGATTTATTCTCCATATTCTCCATTGCCAGTGAATCAAAAAGCCTCTCTTCAGACTAAGGTTGAATCACAAGATGAGCAGAACAAACATGACAAAGAAAATATAAGTTGAATCTTCAAGTAATGAAAAGTGGACTGTGATTACAAGGAAGAAACATGGATGCGAAAGGCAAGTAGAAGAGATTGGAAAACAAGAGGCCTAACCAGGCACGGTGGAGAGTTTTGTGAATGTTCAACAGCATGGTTCCTTATCACAACAGCAGGATGACGATAGTGTTCTTGTTCAGGAAGATGAAACTACATATAGACTACAAAGTTTTGAAGATTATCCTAGAACACACCTACATGTTTATAATGAAAGACTAAATCAAGATACGGCCATTTGAGCCCGAATCAGTGACATATAGTTGAAAAAGCTTCTAACAATTAAGAATGTAGTTTGGGTTGAATTAATCACTTTATCCATCCTTTTCCAACTTTACTTCTTACAAGGCCATGAGAGCCATAGACATTTACATCTCCACTTCTTTCCCCAGAGGTAAAATGTCGAGCTTACGAGTAAAAAAAGAAATCCGAAGCGAAATTAAAAAAAGAAAACTAAGATGAAATTTGATTTTTTTCCGCGTCCAAGAACTATCGATAATGTGCAGAACTGCATTTTTTTCCACAAAAAATGCGCCTTCAAATATCAAAATAACCCATATATATGTATTTATTATCATAATGGTACTAAGTCTGAAGAAAAAATTGTAGAGAGATCTGGATGGTATTATATTTTATTCCATTTAAATAATGATAGAATCAAGTTTGAAGGGAGCATCTTAACACACACTCCCATGGTTAAAACCACCAACCACCATTGCTTCCACTCAAGATTTGAGTGCCCACACACAAACCCCAAAAGCTAACTACCTAACAATCACACAAAATCCTAACCAATTAAACAATAGGCTATTTCATATTTCTGCCCCTGCAATCGTTTTTTTCAGGGAAGATAACCTTAAAAATATGTTTGGCAAGAGTTGTTAAGACTTCAATTGTAGATTTCCATTTAATTTCGGTGACCGATCGAAACGAAATTTCGATCGAAATTCAATCGAAATTTTAATTATTTTGATTGGTTTTTTTAACTAGAGTCTTCAAATTTCTGTCGATATAAATCATTTCCACTGAATTTCGGTCACCAATCGAAATTGAAATTCGATGGAATTTTAGCGAAATTTGATGAAATGAGCAAAACTAAAAAGTATGTATATATATAGATATTATCAGAAAGTGCGCAGGGTATAAATGTAAAAATCCATAAACAAATCAACACCATTTCTTATCTAAAGGGAGATAGACAGCAGGCACAGACACGCTGTAGGTGTGGCAGTGCCCCCACCGGAGCACAATAAAAAGGAGAAAAAAAAGGAAAAGCCACGTTACTTACCCCACCTCCCATACCACGACACCCATACCTCACAGCTCCTCCACTGCAGCATCAGACCCATGGAGAGCAGCAAGAAGACGAAGAAGCACAGATACCCAGAAGATCCCCAGCACCACCGGCCTAAGAAGCAGCAGCAAGGCACCACAGCGGCGGACGTGCAATTCAAGCCGAGCGCAGACGTGAAGGGCGTGCGTTTCGGCAGCCAATTCATCGTGAAATCCTTCACGGTCAGACGCGCGTCGCCCATCGAGCTTCTCCGCCTCCTCGACGTGCAGCCTGCGGCGCAGCACGGCCCTCTCCCCTTCCCGTCGGCCACGGGCTACATGCCGACCAACTTCACCATCTTGGCGCACCACGCCTGGCATACACTCACCCTCGGCCTCGGCACCAGGAAGTCCAAGGTGCTCCTCTTCGTGTTCGAGACCGAGAGCATGAAGCTGGCCGTGGACCGGCTGTGGCCCGTGGTGATACCGCTAGGAGAGGTGAACAAGAGGCTCGTGAGGGGGCTGCAGGGCTGCGAGATGGCGAGGTTCAAGTTCAGGAAAGGGGCGCTGACGTTCTACGTGTACGCGGTGAGACGGGCTGGCGCCAGCGGCTTCCCATCGGCGGAGGACCTGAGGAGGCTGCTGGAGGCTGTGGTCAAGCTCAGGGACTTCCTGGATCATACCGCCATGTTGGCCATGCCCAATCAAAGATCCATCACCTTCTCCCAACCTGTTGCTTGCGCGCATTGATGCTCTCCGATCTTCCCATATCATTCCTTTTGTTGTGGTTATTGATATGTGCTTTACTTCTTTGTTTTCTCTACTACTTTGGGAACTGTAATTCATAAAGAGTGCATGCTTGGTGTTCGGTGTTCGGTCTCCGGTGTCATCTGACATTGCATGGTTCCACTTGGAGGGACGACTTTGTTGGGTTCCTTCTGCGAAATTTACTGTTCAGACTTGAAATTAAAAACAAGCCTAAGAAGCGTGGCGGTTTCTGACACGTTAGTGGCATTTCCAGATGATCTGTAACCTTGTCGAGTGGAATGGCCATGATTAGGGAAGGTGGGAGGAGGAGGGAAAGCTGCTGGTGGCAAGAAAAGTAAAGCGCACGTCGGGCAAGCTTTCATGGTCTTCGAATGGACACCCACCGCAACCCTTTTTCCGGATTCTGCAGACAGTGGTCGGCTCCTCCTGTGCTCCCTTTGCTTTTACGGACAATGCATACAAAAATTGTAGAAGAAAATCATGTGCAGAATGATGATCGATCGATGTGAGCCCTGACCTAACCATTTTGTCACGTCACTTCAGATCTTAGATCACTTGTCGCAAAGAATTATGACCACAGTCCAATATTTATAAAGGTATCACCAATCGGATACCAGCAGGAGGTTTCCGAGGAAAAAAATATATTTAAAATAGAGACTACGTGAAAATATTTTTCTGATTAGATATATATGTTTGTCGTTTTTCGCACACAGCAATGTTTTATCGTGTCACATGAAAGTATGTATATTATTAAAGTTAGTTTTTAAATACACTTGTATAATAAAATAATTATCTATGACGCAAATATCTAAAGATTCTCAAAGTTTTTATATGTATACCCTTTGAACGGTTACGTAATTATGTAGGTATCCTTGTAAACCTAGTAAATATACATGTATCGGGGACGAAGCCATAAAATTCTTCTTGGAGGGGCTAAAATATTTAGGAGGGAACAAATTATTTATCTAATTTACATTGTCATTTTAGTGGTTAATATTTCGAGAGAGGTTGCTCTATTGTAATGTGAGCTATAAAGGAGGTGTTGTAACTATTTTCTTCAAATTTGTTTTTAAAATCCAACCTATAGATAGAATCTTCGAATAATGTTATACATATCTTCCAATTTTCGCTCAAATCCACAATCATTTGCTATTTTATATCAATGGTAAAGAGTATGGTTCTCTTTTAAATGGGATTTAAGTTGCTTAAATATTTCTTGGACTTTTAACAACTAAGATAAAATAAAAAATGACATAGAATTTGAGAGAAATTCGGAGGATATGTAGAACATTGACGGAAGTTTCAATTTATGAGATCGAGTGTGGGGAAATAAATTCAATTTAAAAGGCGAACTTCCAATAATTTTGTAACTGATTGAAACTAATATTGAGAAGGTATTTTTTTACAAAAAATACCCATCTAAACTTATAATCGGAAATAAATAATATCTATAAACATCGTATTGACAAAAATATCCATAGAAAACTCTTCATGTCACGAAATACACATTTATTAATGTAGTATTAAGTAATTCCATTGGGAAAGGGGTTGCCTCCTGGGGGGTAGCTAACTTAGCTCCCCCCGTCCCCATTTTCCCCATATTTTTTATTTTTTTTGAAAAATAAAATCTTGAAAATTCATCACTATATCTCTATATTATGTCATTCAAGTTTCATGAGAAATAGAGGCTCCTACGACCTCCATCTAGACAATCATTTTTTAATGGTCGTAGGATTTTTTAAATCGATCATGTTTGGAAGGAGGCCGTAGGAGTCTCTCTTTCTAAACTTGAACAGCATAATATAGGGATATAATAATGAATTTACATGATTTTATTTTTCAAAAAAAAATGAGAAAAATGAGGCGGGGGAAGCTAAGTTAGCTGCCCCTTTGGGCAACTCCATTTTACCCAATTCTTTTAGATTTAATATGTTTAAACAAATGACATTATACATTACCTTTTACTTACAAGGATGCAAACAAATATAGATATGTCTACCAATCCCTTATCATATTTGTTATACGTATTTTGACATGTGTACATTTACATGCATACTATTTTAAAATCGACGCAGATAAAAATAGGGTTGCAAACATGCGGATACAAATATGTATATGTCTCCATATATGTATATACTAGAAAAATATGTAACCATATCTGTTTTAAGTTCCTAAAAAATGAAAGAGGTATCCAAATCCATATCAGTATATGCAAAGGAAAAAAATCATTACCTATACCGTATATGTTAAAATAAAAACTATATATTCGTAACGGTTTACAAATATATACGATGATGGACATATACCGATGTATTAATATCCGGTTATGCACATCATGTAATGTTAATAGCTAATTATTATAATTAGATCATATATATAGGTAAAATGGAGCTGCCCCTTGGAGGTAGTTAACTTGGCTCCCCCGCGCCATTTCATATGTTTTTTTAATTTCTTCCGTGGATTTTTATCAATATATCTTTATATTATGTTACTCAAATTTCACGCGAAATAGAGATTCTTACGGCCTCCATCTAGAAGTGTCGTTTTTAGTGATTCTGTTATCGTTAAAAAATGATTGTCTGGATGGAGGTCGTAGGAGTCTCTATTTTGCACGAAATTTGAATAGCATAACATAGTGATATAGTGATGCATATTCACGGAAGAAATTTCAAAAAAAAAAAAATAGGCGAAATGGCACAGGGGAGCCAAGTTAGCTCCCTCGAGGGGTAGTCCCATTGATCTTTCTATATGTATATTGATTTTTTTGTTGGGATATGGGGGGGGGGCTATTATACATAAATTTAATTATTAAATAATGTATTTAGGTTATATATTATACTATATATTAAACATATATATGGAGTTTGGTTGGGAGCTTGGGGGGGCTAAGCCCCCCCTCTCTCCGTCACTGACATGTATGTCTTAAAAATATACATGCATTTATACATTTTGTCATCAACAAATGAATCAACGCCATTTTTATATGATGCTTCGATATATCTGCAAGTTCGTGTCTGATTGTTTGGATGATGAATCCACGATTCATCACCTTTATTTATTTATTTATTTTAGCTTCATTTCTGTAGTCAAACACCTGTAAATACACTAATTTCATGAAATTACCATTTTGCATGCATTTTTTAATTGTGCATCTTTAACACTTTTTTGTACTTAAATAAAAGAATAAAGGAGAATAGAAAAAGGAAAGAAAAATGAAGGATGTGTTCATGCAATAAAAACAGACTGAACCGAACCCTGGGAGAATGTCAAGACTTGACCTGATCGACCATGAATAAAGTAGGAGAAGATAGGGTCTTCTGTCAAAAATCCAAAAATAATTTGAACATATTTTTCTTTATTTTTGTATAAAACTTGTATTATTTTATTTGTACATAATTTGACCGCAAATTAAATATTTTTGTAAACAAAAGTTATAAATAAAAATATGTTGTAAATAATAAAAATAACTGCAAAATAAAATAATGTACATATTACAAATAATTACACTAAAAAAAGCCGTAAAATGATAATTGAAATATCAATTCCGGCTCCATACGAACTCAAATTGAACTAAACTCACTTCCATTATACTTTAAATTAAACTATCTTGCAGATGACTGTTTCATAATTTTGAGAGTTACGGTTGAAAAGTCGATTTTCTAGGGTATTTTGTGCAATTTTCCCACATACTTGGTGTATATATTTTATTCATATTTATTTCTATATACATAATGTACATAATTGTAGATATTATTTTAAATAAAATAAAAAATACAAATAATAAAATTTTTAAAAAAGTTATTTTTTAAAAAAATTATTTTCTTATTTGTACATGTGTATATTGTTCTATATGTACAAAATATTTGTATACAACAAACTTCTTTATATAAAAATTATAGAAAAACAAAATATCTCACATTAATTAATTAATTCAATTACGAAAATTGTATTTAAATTTAATTATTCAATTCATTATTTGATTTAATAACCTACCATACATATTAGATTTGATTCCATATCTTTAATGACCACCATTAAGGTGGCTAATTGATTTTCGTAAATTATTTAATTTATTTTTTAATTAAATACAAAATTAGTTTTTAATTAATTAATTATTTTTATTTAATTATTTTATTAATTATCTAATAAAAACCTTCTTCTTTTGTACATTCCTTCCTTTTTTATTTTTCTTCTCTTTTTAATGTACTCATCCCCCTTCATTTTTTGATCAATCTTTTGTGGAGAGGAGCCCGATCTCCGAGAGCCGTCTTGTTGAAGAAGGGTGCCCAGCTACCAAGCCGTCCGATGACAATGCATCGGCCCTCTCGAGGCCGTCACGCCATACCCAATTCCCGAGGTGAGATCCATTTTTCCCGTCATCTTTTTTCTTAGACAAATCATAGGTTTAATTTTTACGTCTATATAATTAATTTTTGATCTTAAAAGTAAAAGAAAAATCCATATCACACTTTCTGATCCGCCATCGATTTCCATCTCATTTTCTGACCCCTACATTTCTTTTTACACCTCACGCAATCTCTCGTTTCCGGTGACGTACGGTGACCGGATCCCCAGATCCATTCCATCACGACTGCAGGATCCCATTCACACCTCCGATCTTGTTTAGAAATAAATTAAATTAAAAAAAACAAAACATGTGTATGTTTTTCTAACATTTGTGTTTTGTAGGAATAACTAACAAAAATAAAAAAATATAGTTGTTGTTTTATCTCTAACCATTGTTTTGCAGGAAAATTTAAAAATAATAAATAATAAAAAATTGTATTTCTGTTTACAGATTTGTTTTAAAAAAATATATAAATTTTTATTATCTCTAATTACAGTTTAAAAAAATAAAAAAATTTCTGCAGCCAGCGCGAGGGCACCCCCCGCCGCCTGCTTCGGCCGCTGCAGACCCGCGCCGCCGGGCGCCACGCCCAGAGACACCGACGGCCGCGCTGCGACCCCCTCCTGCCTCTTGGAACCGCCGTGCCGACTCCAGCGCTCGCTCCCCCTCTGCAAGGCAGTGATCGCCGCTCTGCCCTCCGCACCATACGCGCCCGCGCCACTCCCAGCGCCTCGATGCCGCCCGCACGTGCCTCCGTTCGCGCGTCACCCGTACGTGCCACTCCCAGCGCCCCGACGCCGCCCGCACGCGCCTCCGTCCGCGCGCTGCCCGTACGTGCCACTCCCAGCGCCCCGACGCCGCCCGCACGCGCCTCCGTCCGCGCGCTGCCCGTACGTGCCACTCCCAGCGCCCCGACACCGCCCCGTGACCTCCACGCCGCCCGCGTGAGGCCGCGCCGCCCGACCCTCCGCCTGAAGTCCTCCGCGCCGCTCGCCGACGCAGCGCCACCCTCGGCGCCCTCCTTAGTGGTGGTAGCGGCGGCTGCCCTTGCCCCCCTGCTTGAAAAAGAAACGAAGGAAGAAACCCTATGTTGGGTTATAAAAAAAACCTTTGGTAAAATTACGAAAAGGCTCCAGGAATTTTTTGAAATTGCAGAATCGACCCCACCTCTAGAGAGTCACGTGTCGCGCACACTTTCACTGGGTAATTTGCTATATATATCCCACATTTTATTTATCTTTATTTTGTTAAAAAACTTTTGAATAATTGCAATTCGATCCCTGTATTCCAGACTTTCATTTTGCATGCTCTTTTCATTAAAATAAATGTTTTTATTGGTCTGAAAGTTCCCAAAAAAATAATGCAAGCTCCCGATATGCGTGTGAACATGGTATAAATTTTTCATAGCATCTTTTTACATTTGATATATTTAAAAAATAAAAAACAGTGACTTTTTCCTGTCTGGAATTAGAAAATTCATAAAAATTCAAAAACTTGCTTAAAAATTCCCAAAAAAATACCATAGATGTAGCTTCCGGTCTTTTAATTTCTACACAATTTTTGTACATAGATCATTTATAAAACTCCAAAAAATTATGAAAAACTAAAAATCTTAAAAAATAGTAGAAAATTCTAGAAAAATAAAAAAAATTTGATTTCAGTCTCTGTTTGTAGATATTTATTTGTAGTTTATCTTAAAAATAATTTATAGGAGTGTTGGGTACTTAAGGTATTTTTAAGTTGTAAAATACTCTCGGTTGTGCACTGTTACCCTTATTTTCTATTTTTTGATTTTTATCAAATCACAAAAATATCAGAAAATTTGATAAAATTACAAAAAATATTTTAAAACATATAAAACACAAAAATATTTTCTCTGGACTCTTGGTACATTTTTTTTATATTATAAAAAATATAAAAAAAGTGTGGTGTTGTGTTCTTTATTCCTTGTGCTTCTTTTGAAAATAAAAAAATTCAAAATTCAAAAACCACTAAAATTTATTTGCGAAAATTGACTACAATTTTTTAAATCATGCTCATTGTGTTCGACCTTGGTCGCTATAACAGGTAAATAGAATAGCGAAACTGCTTACATTTGCATTTGATTGTTTGATTATCTTTTAAGTGGTTTAAAAAATAAAATTTTCTCGTTGACCAATTCGAATGGTTGAGAACAATGACAATTGTGATATTTTTCTCATCTTAACCATATCAGAATTTCGTGTCAACAGAATGGCGTCGTTGCTGTGGAGCAAGCCTTCGTAGCCATTTTTCAATTTTGTGATATTTGTTTCTTTATATGATAACTGTTTTCTGACCTTCTCTTGTTTGCTTTTTGTGCAAGGAACCGCTTGGAGTTTTCTTTGATCCTTTTTGGGAGAACTTGCACATGAGGATGAGAAGAAGAAGAGAAGAAGGCAATCTTGATATTTTAGAGAACATTTATTGAGATATTTGTAATAATTTTGAACTTTGGACTTGTGGAGTTGGACTTTTCTCAGGGTCTATTTCGCCAAGTGTCGGTACACTTGGGGGACTTCACCACTATTTTCCATGTTATTTATTTTACCGCCATAACTTGTTATTTGATTCTCGCAATTTTAGCCCCTAAACGTAGGAATTTTGATTGACTGTGACGCAATATTCTAAGGCCCAACGCCTAATTTCTTATCTGTTCCTATAGAACGTAATGGACTTGGCTAAAAATTAATTGAAAAAGTTAGTTTAATTGAATTTGAGACCACATAGCATGAGGAGTCACAAACAATGCTGGCAGGATTTGTTGTGGCAGGCACCGAGTGACTCCGAAGATCGGACTCCGGACATGATTCGGTTAGCTAACTATTGATCTTCACGATCAATAGAACCTGCTCGTCTAAGGCCGATTTCTACGTGCATCAAATATTTAGTTTACTTTCAGTATTTAATTTTATGCGCAGATCACATTGCATGTAGAGTGCTGGAGTAAGGTAAACATTTCCAATCTATGCATGTATCATTGTATTTGACCATGCATTGGCTTTTTCGACTTCCTCCCCTTGTTTTTGGACTCAAATTAATCAAAGAGGAAATTGAAAATCTCGGTAGGCGTTATCTTTGAAAAAATTCAAAAAAATAGAAAATAAAAAAAAATAAAATTTGGGACTACTAATTGTACTTGACCTCTAAAATTAAAGAATGCATTCCATAGGAGAGCAAATGGGGCAGTTGCGAAATTCAGAAGACTTTTATCCTGAGATGATGGATGAGTACATCGATCAAGAAGCGCACTCTGCTTCTATATTGATCCCCTTCATTTTGGATTTAGAGTTCTAAATCTACTGTCGAAATGTTCAGAGGAGTGCGTGAGGAACCATATCTTCATATATCTGAGTTTGAGGATTTTTGTGAATCACGAGCATACAATGATATCACTTCTGAGGAACTGATGCTGACAACATTCCCTTTCTCACTTCATACTAGAGATTTGAGATGGCATAGAGAGTTGGGAAGGAAGATTGCTATGTGGGGAGATTTACGATAGAGACCGTGAGTTCCCAGAGCCAAACACTGCTTGAGGACCCATTGGATATATAGTCATATTTTGAGTCGGTCCTCCTCTTTCACGTAGAAGATTCTTAGATTCTAGATTTGTTAGGAGCCAATGAAATAGAGGTAGAACCCACATCGCAACCATCCTTTGAGTCATTTAAGTATCCATACCCAGTTGATTCAATGTCTATTCTTCAGAAGATCTTCTCAGATTCAGATATATAGTTTGATCCATCTCAATACAGAGAGCTTGATGAGGGACCGATTTTTTATTTAAAAGACATATATAGTCCTGTATTTAAGCCATGTGTCCTCCCATTTGATGAGGTCGATATATTTTTAGAGGAACTGATATTTGAAAGCATAGTTCCCCAATTCTCTGATGATTCGGCATTACTCCCCGAGGGTTATCTGCGGGAGGATGCCATGTATCCTGCGTACTCTGTTTCACTTTTTGGTAGTGCATACGATCTGGTGGATCACGAGACTAAGTCTTCTGATATTTTGGATCATGAGTTTGAGGTTTCTCTCCTCGACGACCCTCGCGAGGATGACCTGATCTTTGAGGTATTTGATGATTTTACTTATTTGTCTACATTACATACATCGGATATCAGCCTTTATAGTGAGTCTCCTGATCATTATATTCCTTATCTATTTGAGATGGTGATTAACGTGGAGGATTCATTGACAGATCCTTCCTTCTCCACGTTCGACTTCTTCGTCTCTGCCCTTTCACTCCATTCAGATCTTGAGTCGATGATTTCTTTTGTGCTACCAGAACCGATTTCATCTTCCAATATCTTTACACGGTAGCAGACACCTCCTGATTATTTATCTGGGTGTCATCATTTATTATGTTGACCTCGTTGCTGTTCTCTCATCGAGACTACAATGACAATATGATATTCGCCTTACAGATACCGTCCTGAACCTCGATACTGCATTATCTTAGCCTTTGCGCCCAGCTAGGGGCGTAAACTCTAGCGCTCGTTGAGAGGCACCTCAACATTATTCACAACTGTATAGATGCATCTGTCCATATCATACATTCTTTCTCACATCCCATCTCCATTTCATGATTATGCCTCACTTATGGTGTACTTTACCCTAAGTATAGGGGGTGTCAGATTGTGATTATTCTTTTGATTCTTTTTACCCCTGTTTTGCTGCCTATACTTAGGGATATTTTACCCAAAGTATGGGGGGGGGGGTAACCCAGTACATTCTACTCCTCGTTTTCCCCTTGTGTACAGTCTTCTATACTCAGGATTACTTTATCCTAAGTATAGGGGGATCTCCGACTTCTATTAATTATATTCATTCATTCATTCGTCATTGTAGTATAGTATTCTTTTTACTTTTCTATACTTAGCATGAGTTATGTCTTTCTTTCCAGCTCTTTGATCACTATGAGGACATACTTCGAGCTAAGTATAGGGGGTGTCGTATATATTGTATAATCGTACTTTCATATTTTTAATATGGCTAAAATAAAGGTAAAAAAACTAATAAAAAGATGCAGAAATTTCCTCAAATTTTTTTTCTTGTACATACTGACTAATAAGTCAGGTTAAAATATTTTAAAAGATATTTTGAAAGTAGTTTGAAAATCTATTTGAAAAATCATTTGAAAACTATTTGAAAAATGTTTGAACAATATTTTCAACCTTTGTAAAAATATTGTGGCTTGTAAAAATTTTTCTCTTTGTGTGAAAAAAATGTTTTTGCAAAGCTATTTGCAAATATTTGGAAAAATGGTTGAAAAATTATTTTGAAAAATCTATATATACTGTTTGAAAAATGTTTGCAAAATTGTTTTTAAATGATTGTAAAATTGTGTAAAAAATTATTTTGGACTATAGTTTTAAAAATTATTAGTAAAATTATTTTCAAATAAATTTAAGGAATATATACATCACAAAAACTAAAAAATCCAACTGTGTGTATATACATGTATAAATCACTCAAGTTGTAAATTCTTTCTTATGATTCTTGTAAATAATTGACTCACTTTTGTGTAAATATGTATATATCATTCCTAACCATTATTAAAAAATGTGTATATACTTGTATATATTTCTAGCTATTTGCATAAAAAAACTTTTGCATGTGCATCATTTTTCAAAAATTTCATAAAAAATTCAAAATTTTGAAAATTGTTTCACAAAAAGATTTTGTTTTCTTTGCATCGTACATATTTTCTTGCATTAGCATGTGCATTTTCAGGATATTTTGACACATAAACTAAGTCTGGAATAATTTTGAAGAATGGAGCTTAGTTGGACCTTAATCCACTTAATTTCAGAGAAACCTTATAAGATTTGGAGTTAAGACTTTTTCAGGTCCTAGTGACTTAATTCTTTGAGTCTATAAGATTATGTTCACATGTCAACTTGATAAGTCTAAGTAGAATATTTAACAACACATGCATGATTCTTTCTTACCTTGGAGAAAGCACTCTACACGTAGCTCTTCATTAAGGAGGTAGTGAGGGAGAAGAATCTTTTGGCTTGGAGTAGCATACGCGGGTAGTACATCTAGGCGGAACCTCTCATCCTCCTCCAGGGAGGGAAGTGCATCTCGACCTGGTTTGGTGATGTTGAGGTCTAAAGATAGGATGCTGTGGGGTTGCAATAATGCTTCAAAAGAGGGATGGTCTACTGGATCAAGAGGAAAAACTTCTTATGTATATGTTGCACCTTGTATATATTTAAAAAAATTGAAAAATGCGGAATCTCTAAAAGTGGACATGCCTGATTGAAAAGTAAAATATAGACCGGAGTGTATATACAAGTGAAAAAAAGAATAAGAGCTTCAAAGTCAAATATTTGTGAGCTTGCAGCAGATGACTTGGCTACACTGGTCATGCATCTAAGGATAGGTAACTACACTGGTTACCATCCATTCTCTTCTCCATCCCCTCTTCTTGAGCTGGTTGTACTTTAACTTAGAAGGAAATATCCTCACTCCTCGAGGAAAGAGTTGCTAGACCGGGGGATTAGAATTACCTTGTAGAGAGAGGTTGTTCCTTTGCTACTTCTGAGATGAGGAGCTATATTTCACTTACACCGTACAAGTAAAAATTCATAGTCATAAGAATTTGTGATGTAGACTTATTCTGATCTGACTATTGAGGAGACATGAATAGGAGTCTTGTGGAACTTAGAGGCTGTTAGATTTTAAATCCATTTCCCAATAGGGTTCCGACACACTAATAATCCAAAGATCCGACAGAGTTCCATACTACATTTTTATGAAGATAAGTTTAAAAGTTACCATTGTTCTAACTTGTTTCCTTTTTCTTTTCTTTATTTTTATTTTCACTCATTTTCCAAATAAGTGTTTGCTAAGGGACTAGCAAAGGTAAAGTATAGGGGAATGATGAATCCACTATTCATCACCATTATTCTTTTATTTTAGCTTCATTTTCGTAGTCAAACACCTGTAAATACCCACTAATTTCATGAAATTACCATTTTACATGCATTTGTTAATTATGTATTTTTAACACCTTTTGAACTTAAATAAAAGATAAAGGAAAAAAGAAAAAGTAAAGAAAAACGAAGGATGTGTTTATGCAATAAAAGTAGACTGATCCGAACCCGAAAGAAGGTCAAGATTTGACCTGATCGACAAGGAATAAAGTATGGGGAGATAGGGTCTTCTGTCAAAAATCCAAAAAAATTGAACATATTTTTCCTTTATATTTGTATAAAAATCGTATTATTTTATATGTACATAATTTGACCTCAAATTAAATATTTTTTTAAACAAAAGTTGTAAAAAAATGTGTTGTAAATAATAAAAATATATGCAAAATAAAATAATAATATATTATAAATAATTACACTAAAAAAAGCCGTAAAATGATAATTGAAATATCAATTCGGGCTCCATCGAAATCAAATTGAACAAAACTCACTTCCATTATACTCTAAATTAAACTATCTTTCAAATGGTTGTGGTTTCAAAATTTTGGGAGTTACGGTTGAAAAGTCGGTTTTCTGGGGTGTTTTGTGCAGTTTTTCCATATACTTGATGTATATATTTTATTCATATTTATTTCTATATACATAATGTACATAATTGTAGATATTATTTTAAATAAAATAAAAAATACAAATAATAAAATTTTTAAAAATTGGTTTAAAAAAACTATTTCCTTATTTGTACATGTGTATATTGTACAATATGTACAAAATATTTGTATATAACTAACTTCCTTATATAAAAATTACCAAAAAGTAAAATATCTCACAATTAATTAATTAATTAGTTAAATTCAAAAATTGTATTTAGATTTAATTATTTAATTCATTATTTGATTTAATAACCTACAATGTATATTAGATTTGATTCCATACCTTTAATGGTCACCATTAATGTAGCTAATTGATTTCCGTAGATTATTTAATTTATTTATTTTAATTAAATACAAAATTCGTTTTTAATTATTTAATTTTTATTTATTTAATTATTTTATTAATTAACCAATAAAAACCTTCTTCTTTTGTGCATTCCTTCCTTTTTTATTTTCTTCTCTTTTTAATGGACTCCTCCTCCTTCTTTCATTTTTTGATCTATCTTTGGTGGAGAGGAGCCCGATCTCCGAGAGCCGTCTTGTTGAAGAAGGGTGCCCAACCACCAAGCCATCCAGTGACAACACGTCGGTCCTCATCGAGGCCATCACATCATATCCGATTCCCGAGGTGAGATCCATTTTCCCATCATTTTTTTCGTAGACAAATCATAGGTTTAATTTTTACGTCTACATAATTATTTTTTAGATCTTCAAAATAAAAGAAAAATCCATATCACACTTTCCCATCCGCCATCGATTTCCATCTCATTTTCCGACCCCTTCATTTCTTTTTATACCTCACGCAATCTCTCATTTTCGGTCACGTACGGTGACCGGATCCCCAAATCCATTCCATCATGACCACATGATCCCCATTCACGCCTCCGATCTTGTTTAGAAATAAAATAAATTAAAAAAACAAAACATGGGTCTCTTTTTCTAACATTCGTGTTTTGTAGGAATAAATAACAAAAATAAAAATATAGGTGTTGTTTTTATCTCTAACCATTGTTTTGCAGGAAAATTAAAAAAATAAAAAATTAATAAAAAATTTATTTTTTGTTTACAGATCTTTGAAAAAAATGTATAATTTTTTATTATCTCTTATTATAGTTTTAAAATAAATAACAAAAACAAAAAAACAAAAAATTCTACAGCCAGCGCGAGGGCACCCCCTGCTGTCCGCTTCGGTTGTCGCGGACCCGCACCGCCGGCCGCCACGCCCAGTGCCACCGAAGACCGTGCTGTGGCCCCCTCCAGCCTCCTGGAACCGTTGTGCCGACTCTAGCGCCCTCTCCCCCTCTGCGAGGCACGTCAGCACCACCCCCGGTGCTCCGACACCACCCGCATGCGCCTCCATCTACGCGCCGCTCGCATTTGCCAGCCCCAGTGCTTCGATGCTGCCCTGCGTCGCTGGCCCTCCGTCCGAAGTCATCTACGTTTCTCGCCGACGCAGCCCGCCCTCGACGTCCTCCTTAGTGGCGGCGGCATCGGTTGCCCTTGCCCCCTGATGGGCCGAAATATCATCAAGACTCGGGTGAATGTAATAGAACTAGGGTCGTTGTGACCCGGATCTCGGAGATATCGGCTCGATCAAGAAAAATAAAGATCAGACCACGAAATAAAGATAGAAAATCAATCAAAAACAAGATAGCAGTCCTGGCTATGAGATTAGCCTACTGTAGCACCCAGGGTCGGATTCAGGGAGCACGAATTGGCCTTGCGGCCTACGAAGTATTTTTGGTGGTTTTTAATTATTTTTATATTTTTTAGATTTTTAATAATAAGGAAAATGATAAAAAGGCAAAACAAGGTCAACTAAACAAATAATAAAAACACTCAAAAAGGATCCAAAAATTCAAACAAAAATATTTTTATGGTTTTTAAGTTTTTTAATGTTTTTGGTGAATTTTTGAGATTTTTTCTGATTTTTAAAGAATTTTCTAAAAATCAAACAAGACAAAAACAGTGGCAAACTGTCCAACCAGGTTTCAAAGGGCCATGAAAAATATCAAATGGATCTTTCATAGCCTGGAGTAATTTTTATGAAAAATTCAGAAAAAGAGTTTATTATTTTTGTAGTTTTCTACAATTTTTTACAATTTTTATAAATTTTTAAGGGTTTTTTAATTTTTAAGGTTTTTATCAGTTCAAAAATAGCCATAATTGCATAGAAAATCAAACACACCAAAATTAACAAATACTAATTTTTTTAGAATTTTTAAAGAGTTTTTATATTTTTTAATGATTTTTCTAATCTAGACAGAGGCAAAAACAACTGTTTTTGAATTTTTAAAATATCAAAACGCCTTAGAACTATATCAAAGTTTTAGTGAAAATTTTACACAGTGGCATGAGCCACGTATCCAATTTTTACGCGATTTGGCCTTAATTTGATATTTTATTTAATTAGCACAAGGTCTCACAGTGCATATGGACCTATACGTAAGAAAAAGTAACTTAAGGGGCTTAACCGTAACAAATCCAGAAAGTTTGGGGTCCCTCGTACAAAAACTCCAAGTTTCCACGTGCGACGCACGCGTTCAAGGCAGGGAGGGACCTATATGTAAGGAAACTTAGTTTCAGGGGATTATTAGCAACACATGCTAAAAGCCCAGGGAATAAGGATGCAAAATACCCAACTAATTCAGCACATGTTGAATAAAATCATTCACAGGGGGCATGAATGCAAATATCAGAAAATAAACTTCATTTCATAACATACAGAAACTACGAGCCCATACAATGCAACTTGTCCAAAAATCACGTGACGAAGCACGTGTATCACACAGGTAGGGACACAAAATGCAAATAGCAGAAGTATTAAGGTCCTAAGTGCAATATGTCCAAGAGCTAAAATTTATTTATTAAACTAAACTAGATCAACAAGAAACTGCAGGGGTGCGGGTGCAATTACCCAACCGAGGCGCATGACGGTGCATGTGAGGTGCCAGATGTCGAGGCGAAGTTGGCTACGGATGTGCGGCTCTGGTGCAGCTGCCTGGACGATCCAACGGTGGAGGCGATCGGGCGAACGTGGGCGGCGCATGTCCGTCAGACTACGATCTGACGGTCTGACACCGCAGAGGATGGACAGTGGAGATCTGAACTGGAGCGGCAAGGGGATCCGACGGCTGGCGATAGATGAGGAAGAACTCCTCCTGGCTGAGGTTCCCTGGCTCACCGGAGACGATCCGGCAAGTCGATGAACGATCGGGGAGGGTGGTCCTGCTCGTGATGGCGGTCCGTGTCGGGTGGTCACCTTCGATGAAGCATCCGATGGTCAGATCGTCCGGTGAGGGACGAGCAACCTGGAGGAGCTCCGGCGAAGGTGTGAAAGCTCGACCAAGGGGGTATTGCTATTTATTCACCTGTAGAGGATAGGTCTCGCTCGGAGGAGTGCTCCGGCAGGGGTTATTCGCGGAATGGACGAAAGAAGCGACGTAGGGGGGGGATGCAAGCTCCGGCGAAGGCGGTGGAAGGAGCTTAGCTCGATCCTGACTCGGGTGGTCAAGACCGAGGTGATCAGATCGTGGAGGAAGGATGGCGATGAGTCGGCGAAGGTATCGGTATGGGTAGAGGGGACTGGCGGAGCTCTGGCCACTAGGGCGGAGCTGGCGGAGCGAAATGACCAAAAATCGAAATGGATGATGAACAGAAGGGTATCGGGTATACCTGATGACTGGAGACGACTTGGGATGAGCTCAGGAAGCTTTGGGTCGTAGCCTCGAAGGGACATCGGGGCCCGAGGCTCGGGCGCACCTCGCGGCGGCGCACGGCGGCAAATGTCACTGGATCAGTGATGCACGGCTTCCTCTCCTCTCTTCGACACCACCCTCGCAAAGCTGTCACTCAATGGAAGGGGATGGAGGTCCTGGGACGAAGGAGCAGCGCCAAAGATAGCGTGAAAAGCTGGCCGGAGGCGAGGCTAAATAGTAGCACAGGTCCGAGAAGATGGGATCGGGCAGGGTTCCGTGAAGCACGGATCCCTAGGCGGATGCTCCGGCGTGGATCTCGGATGTATCAAGGATGATTAGGACCTTGGGTTTGGGTAAATGGAGCTCGGATCTGGCGGGGATAATTGTGAGAAATCGGGTCAGGCGCACAGATCCGCGAGAAGGGGGTCCGCGGGGGAGAGTTGTCCGGGGGTCAACATCCCCCGTGGACCAATAGGAATCCAACATTTAATAATTATTTGAAAATTAAATAAAGAAATAATAAATGACCGAATTTCGAAAAAGTAAAAACATGAAAAATGTTTATTTATTTTCAAATTATTTTTTTGTGATTTTTATTTAATTTTTTGAAATATAATTTATGTATTTACATTATATTATTATTATATACAGGTATATACATGTATTCATTTTTTTTATTTTTACTGATTTATTTTTATACATTTTATTACAATTTTATATTTTCTTTATTTATAGAATAAAATTTGGAATAAAAGTGTATTTTTATTTTATTTTTATTATTTATTTACAGGGGTTAAATAAATACTTTTATGTACATATTTACATGGTATATATACAAAGTTGATTTTGATTTGATTTTACTTCTTTTTATTTTATTTTTATTTTTATGATTTTTATTTTATTTATTTATATTATGGAATTTGGAATATATACATATTTTATTGAATTTTAATTATTTATTTACAAAGAGAAAATAAATACATGGGTAACTCTATATACATGGTTTATGTACAATGATGAAGGGGATTTTATTTATTTTTATTTTTCTTTTATTTTCTCCATGTTTATTCTAGTTTTATATTTACAAATATGTACAAATAAATAAGCACCTATTTTTATTTTTTATTAAGAGGAAAATAATTTTATTTATATACAGGTATATGTACACATGATTGACCCTATCTCCCTCTACTTTGATTCTTTTGCGGTCAGGCCCATGCTGAGCCCTCCCCTTGGATTAGGTCGCTCAATATTTATTCTAAATATTTCCCTCTTTTTCTTTTGTTTCTTTATTCTTTTATTCATGCACAAAAACATGCTAATTATTGTAATTTACACAATGCATGCTTATTTATAATTTATGCTATTTATATGAATATACATGTGTTTTGCATAGGTTTTGTAGCTAAAATAAAAGAATAAAGAGTGATGAATGGGTACTCATCACCCCCATATACTTAACTTTGCTAGTCCCTTAGCAAACACTTATTTGAAAAAGAAGTGAAAAAGAGAAAGAAAAAGAAAAAGTGGAGAAATCAAGGTTGATTATTAAACTTTCCTTCATTAAATTGAAATATGAAGCTCGGTCAGACCTTTGGATTATTAATTTATCGGAACCTTATTTGGACTTAAGCTTAAAACTCAACAGCCTCTAAGTTCCACCAATCTATGGGCAAGACTCCTCAATAAACCAGATTGGAACAAGTCTACATACACAAACTCTAATGACCGTAAATCTTTCCTTGTACGGTGTAAGTGATATGTGGCTCCCCACCTCAGAAGTAACAAAGAAACAACCTCCCTCAACCTGGTAACTCTAATGCCTCGGTGTAGCAACTCTTTCCTCGAGAAGCGGGGTATTCCCTTCTAAATTCAAGTTCAACCGGCTCAAAAAGAGGGGGAAGAAGAGAATGGACCACGGCCAATGTAGCCATGTATCCTTGGGAGCTCTAACCAGTGTAGCTGAGTCTCCCGCTGCAAGCTTCATGAGATGGAACATGTATACCATAAGCTTTTGCTTTATTTGACTATATATACTCTGGTGGGATTATTAAATTTTCAATCCGACCTACCACTTTTTTGGAGTTCTTTTCTTTTTGCACATTTTTTTGTGTGCATCTGTACAACATATCTACATGGTGCAGCATATATACAAGGAGTTTTCCCTCTTGAGCCAGTAGACTATCCCTCTTTTGAAGCTTTATTGCAACCCACGGCTTTTGTCTTTAGACTTCATAACCACCAGACCAAGTTGAGATGCACTTCTTTCACTATAAGAATAAGAGAGGTTCCGCCTAGAAGTACTACCCTCATATGCTACCCCAAGCAAAAGGAAACTGCCTCCTCACCACCTCATCCGTGGCGAGCTAGGTGCAAAGTGTTGGTGCAAGTAAAGCCATTGTCTCTGAGAGTCATGCGTGTGTTGTTAAGTGCTCTACTTAGGCTCATTGAGATGACATGTGATCATAGCCTAGTGGGCTCAAAGAATTAAGTCACCATGGACTTGAAAAGCCTTAACCCTAAGCCCTATAAGGTTCCTCTTATTGTTAGGTGGATTAAGGTCTTAACCAAGCTCCATTTGTCAATTTAATTCCAGGCCAGTTTAAATGTCAACTATGATCCAGGAAAAAACTATACAAATATTTACAAAGATGCAATTTTACAAACTATTTACACATGTGCAAAATTTTTGAAAAATGTTTTGAAATCATGGATGTATGCTTGAATGCAAGTTTTGCAAAATATGTACACAAATTTACACAAGGTTTTTGCAAACTTTTGATTTTCAAAACATTTTGGAAAAAAATTGTACTATATACATAATTTTTGATCAGAAACTATTTACACACTATTTACACAAAAAGTTTTTACAAACATTTTTACAAAAATAATTTGTACAATAGCTATGTATGTGCAATAAAAGAATGTTTATTTACAAGGAAAAATTTTTAATTTTTATGGATTTTTGGGTTTTTAGCTATTTTAACACACTCACACAAAGTATGAGTTATGGCTAAAGTATATATGAAATATATACACACCCCTTATACTTAGCTCGAACGATGTCCTCAGAGTGATCAAGAGCGATGAAGAAGACATAACTCGTGCTTAGTATAGGGAAGTGAAAAGGAAGGCTATATACAAAGACGAATGAAAGAATAGAAATCCAAGAGGATCTCGTCATTTCCCCCTATACTTAGGATCAAATAATCCTAAGTATAGCAGACTGTACGCAAAGGGAAGGCCGAGTGAAGGATGTACAGGGTCTACCCCCTATACTTAGGGTAAAATATCCCTGAGTATAGGAAGTAAAACAGGGGTAGAAAGATATGAAGAAAAAAAGTATATACAAGATAGAAGGGCATAACTCCCCCTATACTTCCTTAAGTATAGGCAACATCAACAGTGATGAAACAGAACGAAAGGAACAACCCGGTGTTTCCACCCCCCCTTTACTTAGGATGAGGTATATACTAAGTATAGCAAAGATAATCCTAAGCGAGACCTGGGGTGAAAACAAAAACGGATGACAGAAAGATCAAATCACACGAAACACATATATACAAAAGGGTACAATGTTGAGGTGCCTCTCAACAAGCGCTAGGTTTTACGCCCCTAGATGGGCACAAAGGCTAGGATAATGCTGTGTCAAGGTTCATGACGTCATCTGTAAGGCGAATGCCGTACTGTCGTTGCAGTCTCGGTATGAAAGCAGCGACGAAATCAACAGTGTAAAGATTGACACCCAAGTAGTCAATCAAGCGGGTGTCTGCTACCGGCCAAGGATATGGGAAGATGTGATCGGGATCCGGTAGCACAAAAGAAATCGTCGGCTCTGGATCAGACTGGAGCGGAAGTGTAGAGCCGAAGAAATCAAACGTGGAGAAGGATGGATCAGTCATGGAATCCTCCACGTCAATCAGTGTCTCGAAAAGGTGTGGAAGGTAAAGATCAAGAGACTCTCTAAGAAGACTGATATCTGATGCATATGATAGAGACAAATCAGACAGATTATCGAATATCTTAAGGATCAGCTCATCCTCGCGAGGGTCGTCGAGGTGAGAAGACTCAGAATCAGAATGATCAGAAGACTCGGTTTCATGATCCGCCAGATCGGATATACTCTCAGAAGGTAAAACCGAGTACTTATCGTGGTTGGCATTCTCCCGCAGATAACCCTCGGGGAGAAATGCAAGATTAGAGGTGAGAAATAGAGGATCAGGATCTAGAAGGGCATTTGCACTGCTTTCAGGTATCCACTCGGTGCACCAGGCTGCCTCATCATCTGAAGTGTGGCTCTCGGTAATCTGGAAGCAGGAGAAGGTACTGGTCAACACCGCGGAGGCTGGCAATGTGTCTCTGGCTGATCCTCGCTCTGCGGCAATGCTGGCTTCCAACTGGTCCTCAGCAAGTGTGTCTGTTTCGTCAAAGTGGAGGACAAAAGGCTCGAATACGGGACTATCTATGTTTGGTCTCTCAAAGTGGTGTCCCATATCGAGCTGTGGCTGCTGGGCTGAGTCAGGATATCTGTCGGACTCCGAGAAGTGTCTTTGCAAAAAATAAGCTGAATCATCATCAGGGGCTGGAATCTGAAGTGTCTGAATCAATGGTTGTAGTAGCGGGGCTCCTCTGGCTCCTGGAGTATCAGAAGATCTGATATCCAAGACTCGTCAACTGAGAACTCTGGGGCTGACTTGAACTCTAGCTGGAAAGCCAATGGGAACTCGAGTAGACTCTAGGTCAGAACCTCTACTATCGATGTCATCTCCTCTGTACTCTGTAGTGCTGGATCATCCAAGTCCTCGGGCTGGTGTGTAGAAACTGAATCCTCATGTCGTGCGATACACCCCACTGGTACTGCAACATCCGCATGTATTGTTCCGATTACGGCATCTCGTGAAGATGGTCTCTGTGAAAGTAACCGTGAGATGGTATCCAGTAAGTGAATGTCGGAACTGCGATGTGTACCGCCACATGTAGTAATCACCAGTGCTATCTGCGGTCATCCCCTGCATGGAGATCTCAATAATGTCTGTCAGTGGAAGTCCGTGGTCCGGAAATCTCCTCAAGAGGTCAAGAAACCTCGGCCATGCCTCATGCCGTGGCTCCTGGGGGTCAACTGAAAACTCGGTGATCAAAGACCACATCATCTCTGCTCTATGCTGGGGAAAGTATCTCTGTAGAAACTCTCGGCGTAAGTCTCCTCACGTAGCAAATCTCCTTCCCAATCGTCGGTGCCATCGCATGGCTCTGTCCTAAAGTGTAAATGGGAAGGTCATCAGCATCATCTCCTCTGCAGTGATATCTGAATAAGGCCGTGTCCTGCAAAACTCCTCGAACTCGGACAAGTGAAGATAGGGCTCCTCGTGCGCCTCCCCTGAAAATGTCAGCAGTCTCTGAAGAAGCTCCCAATCCAGGACAAATGGTCCTAATATAGAAGCTGTCTGAGCTCCCTGTCGTATCTACTCATCCACCATACTGGAATAGGAGGTGTCTGATAATATCATCTGCTCTCTCTGATCACGAACGGAGTGCACTCTCAACTCAACAATGTCATCATCCGGGTTCCGCATCTGCTCCATCTGATATCCACGGACGTCTAGCGCAACATGCCCAGAGTAGTGAAAGGGATGGGAGGGAGGGAGCAGGAGGTTGGTCGGGGATCCGACCTCCCTCAAAGATGGACCGGACTGATGGTTAGTAGATGGAGAAGAAGCCGCAAGAGTCGGCAAGAAGTGTGGGGGATCCATCATCCAGGGATACAGAAGCGGAAGAGAAGAAGAAGACTGAAGGAAGGATGGGAGGGAGAAAGATAGATGGAGAAGATAGAAGGGAAGAAGGGAGAAGGGATCTTGAAGCACACAAGATGAGAAAGCAAAACCCCTGATTCACCTACGCACACTGAGTTGAAGATCGTAAGAGATCAGTCAATTATCTTGTCAATTTTATTTTAGGTGATCAAGTCAGTCTTTCAGAGCGATTACGTGAGTTGATAGGAATCCAATATTCTCAACCGACTGTCCCGAATAAAAGGCCGGTAGTCAGTCAAGAAATCAGATATGGCTCTAGCCTAGGATGCGAGTCACTCTCTCGCTCATCCAAACCAAACAAGGAGGGGGTTACTCTCCCCAAGACTGATTTTTGAATGTGGTGTCTTTTAGATCAAGTGTGATTAGCAGTCCCGATTTTATTGTTTTTATTTTTATGTATTTTTCAAGAAAACGTCTAACAAATTTTTCGGTTCTCCTGGTTATTTTAAGTCCAAAAACAGGGGGGAGAAGACGAAAAAGCTACGGGAATCAATGATGCATGCAGAGTAAGAGATGCGTACTGACTCCAGCAGTCTACATGCAGGGTGATCCACGCATAAAATAAATGACAGAATATAAACTACCTATATGATGCACGCGGAAAACCGGCCCTAAACAAAGCAATTTCTACACGAAAGAACAGTAGCCGGGTATTCGAGCCTAGGTCCGGAGTCCTATCTTGGGAGCCACTCGGTGTCCGCCACAACGGATCCTGCACGCGCTGTATGTGACTCCTCAAGGCACGTGGACCAGAGCTCTAATAAGCCAGCTTTCTCTTGTGAATTAATTATTTAGGTCCAATTATTCGAACCATAGGTGCAGGCGGGCAGCTAGGTGTTTGGATCCTAAATAATTACGTCACAATCAAACAAGATCCTAAGCTAAGGCTGAAAACCGTGTAAATCAGACAATTAGTAAATAAACGGTCGAAAACCACGTAAAACCACGAAAAACTCTGTGGGGTCCCTCGAGCACACCGGTGCTCGGCGAAACAGACCCCGAAAAATCACGTGTCCAAGTTCGTCCAGATCCCTGTATTATTATAAATTAAATAATCTGACTGAAAAGTAAATCTAAACTAAACCTAATCTACGACTATCTACGGTTATTTCGCAGCTATTCTGCGGCTCCCGAACTTTAGCTTTTCTCCTCGCGCTCTCCTGCGGCTTCGTACAGAAGGAAGCCGCCTCCGAATCCTGCAATTGCTTCGGCTTCCGAAAAAGCCGTCTCGGTCCTCAGGCCATCGCAAAAAGCAGAAACCAAAGTGTGTCAGTCCAGATAAATGTGTAAATGGATCAGATAAAAAAATATATAAATATCTACAAAAAGCCGTGAAAAAGAAAGCCACGGAAAGATAAAATCGACTACTAAGCTGTGCTCCACGGCAACAGCGCCATTCTGATGGGCCGAAAAAATCACCAAGACTCGGGTGAATGTAATAGAACTAGGGTCGTTGCGACCCGGATCTCGGAGATATCGGCTCGATCAAGAAAACTAAAGATCAGACCACCAAATAAAGATAGAAAATCAATCAAAAACAAGATAGCGGTCCTGGCTATGAGATTAGCCTGGTGTAGCACCCTGATGAATACCCATTCATCACTCTTTATTCTTATATTTTAGCTACAAAAACCTTTGCAAATACATGTATATGTTTGTAAATACAAATAATTAGTAAAAAGCATGCATTGTGTAAAAACTAATAATTAGCATGTTTTTTGTGCAAAAATAAAAGAATAAGGAAACAAAAGAAAAAGAGGAAATATTTAGAATAAATATTGAGCAACCTAATCCCAAGGGAGGGCTCAGCATGGGCCTGATCGCATAAAAGCCAAAGTAGAGAGAGATAGGGAGCTCATATGTGTAAATATACCTGTAAATATAATAAAAGTATTTTCCTCTAAAAATCCAATAAATGGGCTTGTATATATTTGTAAATACTTATAAATACAAAATCAAAATAAAAATAGAAAAATTAAAAAGAAAATAAAAACAGCATTCCTTGGACATATTCACCATGTATATAAACCCACACTTATATTTATTTAGCCTTGCAAATAAATAAATTAAAATCCCTAAAAATTTGTATATATTCTATCTTTTATGTTGTAAATAAATAAAATAAAAACCATCAAAAACAAAATTAAATAAAAAGAACAAAATTAAAAATAAAAAAGAACATTGTATATATACCATGTATATAGATGTATAAATCTATTTATTTAAACCTTGTATATAAATAATAAAAATAAAATAAAAATATCCTTTTATTCCTAATTTTATGTTATAAATAAATAAAATATAAAATGGGAATAAAAATGTACAAAAATAACTAATTAAAAATCAAACATTAAAAGTCAATATTGTGTATATACCTATGTATAGTACTATAGTGTACATACCTCTTTTTTTATTTCAAAAAAATAAATAAATCACAAAAAATAGGAAAAAAATAAAATAAACATTTTTCATGTTTTAAGTTTTTCCTAATTCGATCATTTACTATTTTTAATAAAATGTTCAAATAATTGGCATTTGGTGGACTCTGATTGGTCCACGGGGGACGTTGACCCCCGGTCAACTCCCACCCCAGGACCACCAGAGTCGGGTTCGTGGCGCCCGACCCGTTTTCTCCATTTTCTTCCCACTCGACCAGATCACCAAATCGCCAACCCTCGAGCTCCGATCGTCTCTCGTGCATCCGAGACCTCGCCCGAGGTGGGTTTTGGGGATCCGCGCTTCGCGGAACCCTGCCCGACCCTCTCTTCTCGGACCTGCACTCGCATATAAGCCGAGCTCCGCCTCCATTTCATTCCATCTTTGGATCTAATCTCTCCACCCCAGGACCTCCGCAGCCTCCGCGAGAGTGACAGCTCGCTCCCAGCCGTGTCGCAGCGAGGAAAGGGAGACCGGACCACTGATCCGGCAGCTACGCGCTGCCGTGCGCCGCCTGGAGGTGGTGCTTGAGCCTCGGACACCGACGGTCCTCGAGGCAAGGACCTGGAGCATCCCCTGCTCCTCCACAGTCGAGTCCATCCATCAGGTAGTCTTCCTTCTTCTTCTATTTCCCGAATTTTCATTTTCCCCCAAATCGCTCCGTCACCATCGACCTTCAATTCCGACCACCCTCGCCTTCATCCCGATCATCGGAATAGCTCATCATCTCCGCCTTTCCTCCGCGCACCTTCTCCACCCACTCGCTCAACCCAGCTCACACATGAGCTGGGATTTGGGCTCCTTCACCGTCGCCTCACCGGAGCCCCTTCATCCCGACGCGCCGACCACCCACACCACTGCTAACCGGGTCGAGGCACTTTGCCCTCGACCCAGGAGATTGTTGCACATCTTTGGAGGTCCAGAGGAGCCCATCTGAGGGCTTCGACATTCAGGCGCAGTAGCTCCTCCTCCGCCAGTTCCGCCGGAGCTCTCCAGAGCTCCTCGCCACCATCAGAGGGAACCATTCGATGCGGGAGGCCACGGCGTAGCATCTCCGATCTTCAGCAGCCTTCGGGGAGGTCTCCAACGCACACACGAGCCCGACGAAGTTCACCGGCGTCCAGTTCGTCGAGCACCCTCCTCTACCGTCCGATCGACCTCCAGCTCCAGTTCAGATCTCATACATCCATTTGAGGAGCTGCCAGCACCGTCAGATCCTTGGAGAAGTGATCGTGACCGTCAGTTCAACGAGGTTTAGCCACGTCGCACAGGAGACGTCAGATCATCCACGTGGCTAAACCTCCTCCGTCCGATCCGAGCCAGGACCCAGCGTTGAGACGCCATCTCCCCTGACCGTTGGATTCCACACTTGGCGCTCATCCGTCCCTCGGATATAATAAGGGGTAAATTTCTTATAGGCCCCCCTGTTTGTTTCTTTTATTAGTTAGTCCTGTAAATATCGCACATAGTTGTTTTTATTTTGGTATATTTGCACTTAGGACCTCGTACTATAGTTTATTTGCTTTTAGACCCATGTGTGTAGTGGTGCACGTGCTTCGACACGTGCCTTTCTGTGTTATTTGCATGTATGGACTTATGATTTCAGGGTGTTAGTGAATGAAATTAACTTTTTAGTATTTGCAGAAATACCCCTGTGCGTGGTTTAATTGTGCATGTGCGTTATATAGTGGGTAATTTACACTGAAGCCCCTGGACTTTTAGTAAGTGTTACTAAATAGTCCAGGAACTTTAGTTTTCTTGCAAATAGGTCCCTGAGTGCCCAGGTCACGCACCTCGTGCGTGATTTCATGGAGAAATTGCACCGGACCCCCTGGAACTTTTATTAATTGCGTACAGGTCCCTGTGCACTGTACCATTGTTTTGATTTTAATAAAATAGCAAATCGACTCCAAATTTGATGAAAATTGGATACATGGCTCCTGCCATGGTGTAAAAATTTCTCTAATTTTTGAAGATATTTTTGACACTTTTTGGTACTTTTAAAGATTCAAAAACACACATTTTCATTACTGTCTAGCATTAAAAATCACAAAAAATATTAAAACACCTCTAAAAATTACAAAAAAAGTGTATAGTATTTGTTTTGCATTGTTTGATTTTCTGACCAATTTTGGTCATTTTTGGATTTATAAAACCGATAAAAATTACAAAACCCCTAAAAATCCATAAAAATTCTAATAATTAAAAGAAAAATAAAAAATTAATAATTCTGATGCCTATCCTTGTAGTTTCTACTGTACAGGAAAATTACCTTCAGACCTTGATAGGACTATTATCCATTTTATTTTGGTCCTCCAAGTCTGACTGGACAGTACCCTTCTTTTCTTACCTTGTTTGATTTTTATAAAATTCAATAAAAATCAGAAAATTATCAAAAATTAAACAAAAATAGTAAAAAATATAAAAAACATAAAAACATTTTTGTTTGAATTTTTGGATGATTCTTGAGTAGGTAAATAATTGTTTGTAGTTGCTTGATTTATTGCTTTTCTATTTTCCTAATTAAATTAAAAATCCACAAAAATCTTAAAAAGATTAAAATCCACCAAAAACATTTGTCTTTTATTTTTCGCTATTTTAGACTACTTCGTAGGCCGCAAGGCCATCACGTGCTCCTTGTGTTCGACCCTGGTCGCTATACCAGGCTAATCCAATAGCGAGACCGCTACTTGAGCTTGTTTGATTTTATCTTATTTTGGTGGTCTATAATTTTTCTCGATTGACACCGCTTGGTGACTTGGGTCTCAATGACCCTTGATTACCTTTACCTGAGTCGTCAGGCGTGTCATCAGAATGGCGCCGTTGCCGGGGACCTTGTATACTGATCATATCGCCATCAGGTACCTCATGGCAAAGAAGGATGTCAAGGCCAGACTGACTAGATGGATCCTTCTACTCCAGGAGTTTGACATAGAGATTATGGATAAGCCTGGAGTCAAGAATGTGGTGGCGGATCATCTCTCCCGATTGAGTATCTTGAGGATTCTGAGCAGATTGACCCTATTTGTGAGACCTTTCCAGATGAGGCGATCCTTGCTATCGCCTCGCTCCCATGGTACGCCGATATTGTGAACTATCTTGTTGCCAAGAAAGTTCCACAAGATTGGCCCAGGCGGAAACTTGAGACCTTCCTCGCGAAGGCCAAGTTTTACCATTGGGAGGATCCCATCCTTTACCATGAGGGAGGGGATAGTATCTGGCGTAGGTGCATTCCTCAGGAAGAGCATCACAACGTCCTTACTTACTGCCACAAGCTTGAGGCAAGAGGACATCACTCAGGGAGGAGAACGACACAGAAAGTGCTCCAATCTGGCCTATGGTGGCCTACTCTCTTCAAGGACTCTGATGAGTTCGTGAAGAGATGTACTGACTGTCAGAGGATAGGAAATTGTGGACAGCGTGATATGGTGCCGATGCAGCCCATTCACTTCTGTGAGGTTTTTGACGCATGGGGCATCGATTTCATGGGTCCATTCCCTAAGAGTCAGGGATTTGAGTACATTCTGTTGGCCGTGGATTATGTGAGTCGTTGGGTTGAGGCCATCCCCGCCCGAATCGCAGATGCCAGGACAGTTTGCAGATTTTTGAGGAAGCACATCATCACGTGGTTCGGGGTACCTCGAGTATTGATATCTGATGGGGGGTCTCATTTCATCAACGACCAGGTGAAGGCCCTTTCTAGCGAGTTCGGCATAGACCATCGAGTTGCCACTCCATACCATCCACAGACGAATGGTCTAGCCGAGGTGTCGAATAGGGAGATCAAGACTATATTGCAGAAAGTCATCCGCCCTGACCGAAAGGATTGATCATAGCTTTTGGACTCGGTCTTGTGGGCATATAGGACGTCTTTCAAGACACCATTGGGCACATCTCCCTTTCGCCTCGTATATGGAAAGCCATGCCACTTACCAGTTGAGTTGAGGCACAGGTCACTTTGGGCAGTCACAGATATTATTTTGGATCCAGATAGTGTAGGAGACCAGAGGAGGGCAGAGTTAGCAGCCCTGGAGGAGCTTCGTGATACCGCCTTCTCAAACAGCCTACAGTATAAGGAGAGAGTGAAAGAGTGGCATGATTCTCATATCAGCCACAAACATTTTGAGCCTGGACAGAGAGTATGGCTGTTTGACGCTAGGCTTCGTCTATTTCCAGGGAAGCTACAGAGCAAATGGAATGGACCTTATCTTGTGAGAAAGGTACACGACAATGGGAGTATTGACATATCTGAGTTGTCTTCTGAGAGTACCTTTCGAGTGAATGGCCAGCGGCTCAAGCCATTTCTAGATCATGAGCCGCGGGTCGTTAATGTTGCCCCTATTCATTTTGCGTGAGATGTAGTCTCTTGACTCACATCTATTGCATCTTACGCCTGATTATCACTGTTCTTCTGACCTGTATAGATCCAGTTGTCCATATCACTCTACTCTTTAGTCCCACATCCCTTTTCTCATCTTATGATTATGCTATACTTAGGGTGTACTTTACCCTAAGTATAGGGGGGATGTAGGACCTTCGGGTATCCTTTTCATTCTTTCTACCCCGGTTTTGCTGCCTATACTTAGGGATATTTCACCCTAAGTATGGGGGGGGGGGCAGACTCTGTACATCCTTCACTCGGAGTTCCCTTTATGTACAACTTGCTATACTTAGGATTACTTGATCCTAAGTATAGGAGGAAACCACCGAGTTCTCCGCATTCTATTCTTTCATTCATCTCTGTATCTACCCATTCTTTTTCACTTCCCTATACTAAGCACGAGTTATGTCTTCTTCATCGCTCTTGATCACTTTGAGGACATCGTTCGAGCTAAGTATGGGGGGGTGTATATATTTCATATATTCTTTAGCCATAACTCGTACTTTGTGTGAGTGTGTGACTAAATAAAAATGGCTAAAAACCCATAAAATTTAAAAATTTTCTCCCTTGTATATAAAATTCATTCTGCACATACCTATTTATTAATACAAAGTATTTTTGTAAAAATGATTGTAAAATGATTTGTGTAAAGGATTTGTAAATATGTGTATACCAAAATTATGTATATAGTACAAATTTTTTCCAAAATGTTTTGGAAATCAAAAAGTTTGCAAAAACCTTGTGTAAATGTTTGAAAATATTTTGCAAAACTTGCATTCATGCATACATTCATGGTTTCAAAACATTTTTCAAAAATTTTGCACGATTGTAAATATTTGTAAATAGCATCTTTGTAAATACTTGTATAGTTTTTCCTGGATCATAGTTGACATTTAAACTAGCCTGGAATGAAATTGGGAAATGGAGCTTGATTAAGATCTTAATCCACCTAATTCTAAGAGGAACCTTATAGGGCTTAGGGTTAAGGCTTTTCAGGTCCATTGGGACTTAATTCTTTGAGTCCACTAGGCTATGAGCATATGTCATCTTGATGAGCCTAAGTAGAGCACTTAACAACACACGCATGACTCTTAGAGACAATGGCTTGACTTGCACCAGCACTTTACACATAGCTCTCCACGGATGAGGTGGTGAGGAGGCAGTTTCCTTTGGCTTGGGGTAGCATATGAGGGTAGTACTTCTAGGCGGAACCTCTCTTCTTCTTTTAGTGAAGGAAGTGCACCTCAACTTGGTCTAGTTGTGATGAAGGCTAAAGATAGAAGCCGTGGGTTGCAATAAAGCTTCAAAAGAGGGATAGTCTACTGGCTCATGAGGAAAAACTCCTTGTATATATGTTGCACCATGTAGATATGTTGTACAGTTGCACCAAAAAAATGTGCAAAAAGAAAAGAACTCCAACGAAGTGGTGGGTCGGATTGAAAATTTAATAATCCCACCGGAGTGTATATAGTCAAATAAAGCAAAAGCTTATGGTATACATGTTACATCTAATGAAGCTTGCAGCGGGAGACTCAGCTACACTGGTTAGAGCTCCCAAGGATACATGGCTACACTGGCCATGGTCCATTCTTCATCTTCTTCCCCCTCTTCTTGAGCCGGTTGCACTTGAACTTAGAAGGGAATACCCCGCTTCTCGAGGGAAGTGTTGCTAGACCGAGGCATTAGAGTTACCAGGTTGGGGGAGGTTGTTTCTTTGTTACTTCTGAGGTGGGGAGCTACATATCACTTACACCACATGGAAAGATTCATGATCATTAGAGTTTGTGTATGTAGACTTGTTCTGATCTGGTTTATTGAGGAGTCTTGTCCATAGATTGGTGGAAATTAGAGGCTGTTGAATTTTGAGCTTAAGTCCAAATAAGGTTCCCACACATTAATAATCCAAAGATCTGATCGAGCTCCATATTTCAATTTAATAAAGGCGAGTTCAATAGTCAACCTTAATCCATGTGTATTCTCCTCCTTTCCTTTTTCTTTTTCACTTCTTTTTCAAATAAGTGTTTGCTAAGGGAATAGTAAAGTTAAGTATAGGGGGTGATGAATACCCATTCATCACTCTTTATTCTTATATTTTAGCTACAAAAACCTTTGCAAATACATGTATATGTTTGTAAATACAAATAATTAGTAAAAAGCATGCATTGTGTAAAAACTAGTAATTAGCATGTTTTTGTGCAAAAATAAAAGAATAAAGAAACAAAAGAAAAAGAGGAAATATTTAGAATAAATATTGAGCAACCTAATCCCAAGGGAGGGCTGAGCATGGGCCTGACCGCATAAAAGCCAAAGTAGAGAGAGATAGGGAGCTCATATGTGTAAATATACCTGTAAATATAATAAAAGTATTTTCCTCTAAAAATCCAATATATGGGCTTGTATATATTTGTAAATACTTATAAATACAAAATCAAAATAAAAATAGAAAAATTAAAAAGAAAATAAAATTAGCATTCCTTGGACATATTCACCATGTATATAAACCCACACTTATATTTATTTAGCCTTATAAATAAATAAATTAAAATCCCTAAAAAATTGTATATATTCTATCTTTTATGTTGTAAATAAATAAAATAAAAACCATCAAAAACAAAATTAAATAAAAAGAACAAAATTAAAAATAAAAAAGAACATTGTATATATACCATGTATATAGATGTACATATCTATTTATTTAAACCTTATATATAAATAATAAAAATAAAAAATATCCTTTTATTCCTAATTTTATGTTATAAATAAATAAAATATAAAATGGGAATAAAAATGTACAAAAATAACTAATTAAAAATCAAAAATAAAAAACCAATATTGTGTATATACCTATGTATAGTACTATAGTGTACATACCTCTTTTTTATTTCAAAAAAATAATTAAAAATCACAAAAAAGGAAAAAATAAAATAAACATTTTTCATGTTTTAAGTTTTTCTTAATTCGATCATTTAATAATTTTAATAAAATGTTCAAATAATTGGCATTTGGTGGACTCTGATTGGTCCACGGGGGACGTTGACCCCCGGTCAACTCCCCCCCAGGACCACCAGAGTCGGGTTCATGGCGCCCGACCCATTTTCTCCATTTTCTTCCCACTCGACCTGATCACCAAATCGCCAACCCTCGAGCCCCGATCGTCTCTCGTGCATCCGAGACCCTCGCCCGAGGTGGGTTTTGGGGATCCGCGCTTCGCGGAGCCCTGCCCGACCCTCTCTTCTCGGACCTGCACTCGCATATTTGGATCTAATCTCTCCACCCCAGGACCTCCACAGCCTCCGCGAGAGTGACAACTCGCTCCCAGCCGTGTCGCAGCGAGGAAAGGGAGACCGAACCACTGATCCGGCAGCTACGCACCGCCGTGCGCCGCCTGGAGGTGGTGCTTGAGCCTCGGACACCGACGGTCCTCGAGGCAAGGACCTGGAGCATCCCCTGCTCCTCCACAGTCGAATCCATCCATCAGGTAGCCTTCCTTCTTCTTCTATTTCCCGAATTTTCATTTTCCCCCAAATCGCTCCATCACCGTCGAGCTTCAATTCCAACCACCCTCGCCTTCGTCCCGATCATCGGAATAGCTCATCATCTCCGCCTTTCCTCCGCGCACCTTCTCCACCCACTCGCTCAACCCAGCTCGCACAGGAGCTGGGATTGGGGCTCCTTCGCCGTCGCCTCGTCGGAGCCCTTTCATCCTGACGCACCGACCACCCATACCACTGCTAACCGGGTCGAGGCACTTTGCCCTCGACCCAGGAGCTTGTTGCACATCTTTGCAGGTCCAGAGGAGCCCATCTGAGGGCTTTGACATTTAGGCGCAGCAGATCCTCCTCCGCCAGTTCTGCCGGAGCTCTCCAGAGCTCCTCGCCACCATCGGAGGGAACCATTCGACGCGGGAGGCTACGACGTAGCATCTCCGATCTTCAGCAGCCTACGGGGAGGTCTCCAGCGCACATACGAGCCCAGTGAATTTCGCCGACGTCCAGTTCGTCGAGCACCCTTCTCTACCGTCCGATCGACCTCCAGCTCCAGTTCAGATCTCAGACGTCCATTTGAGGAGCTGCTAGCACCGTCAGATCCTTGGAGGAATGATCGTGACCGTCAGTTCAGCGAGGTTTAGCCACGTCACACAGGAGACGTCAGATCATCCACGTGGCTAAACCTCCTCCGTCCGATCCGAGCCAGGACCCAGCGTTGAGACGCCATCTCCCCTGACCGTTGGATTCCACACGTGGTGCTCATCCGTCCCTCGGATATAATAAGGGGTAAATTTCTTGTAGCCCCCCCTGTTTGTTTCTTTTATTAGTTAGTCCTGTAAATATCGCATATAGTTGTTTTTATTTTGGTATATTTGCACTTATGACCTCGTACTATAGTTTATTTGCTTTTAGACCCCTGTGTGTAGTGGTGCACGTGCTTCGACACGCGCCTTTATGGGTTATTTGCATGTATGGACTTATGATTTCAGGGTGTTAGTGAATGAAATTAACTTTTTAGTATTTGCAGAAATACCCTTGTGCGTGGTTTAATTGTGCATGTGCATTATATAGTGGGTAATTTACACTGAAGTCCCTGGACTTTTAGTACGTGTTACTAAATAGTCCAGGAACTTTAGTTTTCTTGCAAATAGGTCCCTGAGTGCCCAGGTCACGCGCCTCGTGCGTGATTTCATGGAGAAATTGCACCGGACCCCCTGGAGCTTTTATTAATTGCGTACAGGTCCCTATGTACTGTACCATTGTTTTGATTTTAATAAAATAGCAAATCGACTCCAAATTTGATGAAAATGGGATACATGGCTAAAATTTTCTCTAATTTTTGGAGACATTTTTAACACTTTTTGATATTTTTAAAAATTCAAAAACATACATTTTCATTACTGTCTAGCTTTACAAATCACAAAGAAATATTAAAACACCTCTAAAAATTACGAAAAAATTATATAGTGTTTGTTTTGCCTTGTTTGATTTTCTGACCAATTTTGGTCATTTTTGGATTTATAAAACCGATAAAAATTACAAAACCCCTAAAAATTCATAAAAATTCTAATAATTAAAAGAAAAATCAAAAATTAATAATTCTGGTGCCTAAATTTTCCTTGTAGTTTCTACAATACAGGAAAATTACCTTCAGACCTTGATAGGACCATTATCCATTTTATTTTGGTCCTCCAAGTCTGACTGGACAGTACCCTTCTTTTCTAGCCTTGTTTGATTTTTATAAAATTCAATAAAAATCAGAAAATTACTAAAAATTAACCAAAAACAGTAAAAAAATATAAAAAACATAAAAAAATTTTTGTTTGAATTTTTGGATGATTCTTGAGCAGGTAAATAATTGTTTGTAGTTGCTTGATTTATTGCTTTTCTGTTTTCCTAATTAAATTAAAAATCCAAAAAAATCTTAAAAAGATTAAAAATTCACCAAAAACATTTGTCTTTTATTTTTCGCTATTTTAAACTACTTCGTAGACTGCAAGGCCATCACGTGCTCCTTGTGTTCGACCCTGGTCGCTATACCAGGCTAATCCAATAGCGAGACCGCTACTTGAGCTTGTTTGATTTTATCTTATTTTGGTGGTCTATAATTTTTCTCGATTGACACCGCTTGGTAACTTGGGTCGCAACGACCCTTGATTTCCTTTACCCGAGTCGTCAGGCGTGTCATCACACCCAGGGTCGGACTCAGGGAGCACGAATTGGCCTTGCGGCCTATGAAGTAGTCAAAGAAGAAAGCACAAGTATTTTTAGTGGTTTTTAATTATTTTTATATTTTTTGGATTTTTAATAATAAAGAAAATGATAAAAAGGCAAAACAAGGTCAGCTAAACAAATAATAAAAACACTCAAAAAGGGTCCAAAAATTCAAACAAAAATATTTTTATGCTTTTTAAGTTTTTTAATGTTTTTGGTGAATATTTGAGATTTTTTCTGATTTTAAAAGAATTTTCTAAAAATCAAACAATACAAAAACAGTGGCAAACTGTCCAGCCAGGCTTCAATGGGTCATGAAAAATATCAAATGGACCTTTCACAGCTTGGAGGTAATTTTTATGAAAAATATAAACAACAAAGAAAATTCAGAAAAAGAGTTTATTATTTTTGGAGTTTTCTACAATTTTTTAGAATTTTATAAGTTTTTAAGGGTTTTTTTATTTTTAGGGTTTTTATAAGTCCAAAAATAGCTCAAAATGCATAGAAAATCAAACACACCAAAATTAACAAATACTAATTTTTTTAGAATTTTTAAAAGAGTTTTTATATTTTTTTATTATTTTCTAATCTGGACAGAGGCAAAAACAACTGTTTTTGAACTTTTAAAAATATCAAAACGCCTCAAAACTGTACCAAGTTTTTGGTGTTAACAGGAGCCACATGTCCGATTTTCACGTGATTTGGACTTAATTTGATATTTTATTTAATTAGCACAAGGTCCCACAGTGCACAGGGACTTATACGTAATAAAAAGTAACTTCAGGGGCTTAACCATAACAAATCCAGAAAGTTTGGGGTCCCTCATGCAAAAGCTCCAAGTTTCCACGCGCGACACACGTGTTCAAGACACGGAGGGACCTATATGTAAGGAAACTTAGTTCCAGGGGCTTATTAGCAACACGTGCTAAAAGCCCAGGGAATAAGGATGCAAAATACCCAACTAATTCAGCACATGTTGAATAAAATCATTCACAAGGGCATGGATGCAAATACCAGAAAATAAACTTCATTTCATAACACACAGAAACTACGAGCCCATACAATGCAACTTGTCCAAAAATCACGTGACGAAGCATGTGTATCACACAAGCAGGGACGAAAATGCAAATAGCAGAAGTATTAAGGTCCTAAGTGCAATATGTCCAAGAGCTAAAATTTATTTATTAAACTAAACTAGAGCAACACGAAACTGCAGGGGTGCGGGTACAATTACCCAGCCGAGGCGCATGACGGTGTACGTGAGGTGCCAGATGTCGAGGCGGGGTTGGCTGCGGATGTGCGGCTCTGGTGCAGCTGCCTGGACGATCCAACGGTGGACGCGATTGGGCAAACGTGGGCGGCGCGTGTCCGTCGGACCACGATCTGACATTCTAACACCGCAGAGGATGGACGGTGGAGATCTGAACTGGAGCGGCAAGGGGATCCGACAGCTGGCGATAGATGAGGAAGAACTCCTCCTGGCTGAGGTTCCCTGGCTCACCGGAGACGATCCAGCAAGCCGATGAACGATCGGGGAGGGTGGTCCTGCTCGCGATGGCGGTCCGCGTCGGGTGGTCACCTCTGATGAAGCATCCAATGGTCAGATCGTCCGGCGAGGGACAAGCAACCTGGAGGAGCTCCGGTGAAGGCGTGAAAGCTCGGCCAAGGGGGTATTGCTATTTATTCATCTGCAGAAGATAGGTCTCGCTCGGAGGAGTGCTCCTGCGGGGGTTATATGCAAAATGGATGAAAGAAGCGACGTGGGGGGGGGGGGGGAGCAAGCTCTGGCGAAGGCGGCGGAAGGAGCTCAACTCGATCCTGACTCGGGTGGTCAAGACCGAGGTGATCAGATCATAGAGGAAGGATGACAATGAGTCGGCGAGGGTATCAGTACGGGTAGAGGGGACTGGCGGAGCTCCGGCCACTAGGGCGGAGCTGGCGAAGCGAAAAGACCAAAAATCGAATGGACGATGAACAGAAGGGTATCGGGTCTACCTGATGACTGGAGTCGATTGGGGACGAGCTTAGGAAGCTCTGGGTCGTAGCCTCGAAGGGACATCGAGGCCCGAGTCTCGGACGCACCTCGCGGCGGCGCACGGCGGCAGATGTCGCCGGATCAGTGACACACAGCTTCCTTTCCTCTCTTCAACACCACCCTCGCAAACTGTCACTCAATGGAAGGGGATGGAGGTCCTGGGACGAAGGAGCAGCGCCAAAGATAGCGTGAAAAGCTGGCCGGAGGAGAGGCTAAATGCAGCACAGGTCGAAGAAGATGGGATTGGACAGGGTTCCGTGAAGCACGGATCCCTAGGCGGATGCTCCGACGTGGATCTCGGATGTATCAAGGATGATTAGGACCTAGGGTTTGGGTAAATGGAGCTCGGATCTGGCGGGGATAATTGTGAGAAATCGAGTGAGGCGCACAGATCTGTGAGAAGGGGGTTCACGGCGGAGAGTTGATCGGGGGTCAACATCCCCCGTAGACCAATAGGAATCCAGCATTCGATAATTATTTGGAAATTAAATAAAAAATAACAAATGACCGAATTTCGAAAAAGTTAAAACATGAAAAATGTTTATTTCTTTTCAAATTATTTTTTTGTGATTTTTATTTAATTTTTTGAAATATAATTTATGTATTTACATTATATTATTATTATTATTATATACATGTATATACATGTATTCATTTTTTATTTTTATTTTTACTGATTTATTTTTATACATTTTATTCCACATTTATATTTTATTTATTTATAGAATAAAATTTGGAATAAAAGTGTATTTTTATTTTATTTTTATTATTTATTTACAGGGGTAAATAAATACTTTTATGTACATATTTACATGTTATATATACAAAGTTGATTTTGATTTTTATTTTATTTTATTTCTTTTTATTTTATTTTTATTTTTATGATTTTTATTTTATTTATTTACATTATGGAATTTGGAATATATAATATTTTTATTGAATTTTAATTATTTATTTACAAAGAGAAAATAAATACATGGGTAACTCTATATACATGGTTTATGTACAATCATGAAGGGGATTTTATTTATTTTTATTTTTCTTTTATTTTCCCCATGTTTATTGTAGTTTTATATTTATAAATATGTACAAATAAATAAGCACCCATTTTTTTTATTAAGAGGAAAATAATTTTATTTATATACAGGTATATGTACACATGATTGACCCTATCTCCCTCTACTTTGATTCTTTTGCGGTCAGGCCCATGCTGAGCCCTCCCTTGGGATTAGGTTGCTCAATATTTATTCTAAATATTTTCCTCTTTTCTTTTGTTTCTTTATTCTTTTAGTCATGCACAAAAACATGCTAATTATTGTAATTTACACAATGCATGCTTATTGATAATTTATGCTATTTACATGAATATACATGTGTTTTGCATAGGTTTTGTAGCTAAAATAAAAGAATAAAGAGTGATGAATGGGTATTCATCACCCCCCTTTTTGAAGAAGAAACGAAGGAAGAAACCCAAGGTTGGGTTATAAAAAAAATCTTTGGCAAAATTGCGAAAAGGCCCCATGAAGTTTTCAATATTCTATAATCAGCTTCGCCTCCAAAGAGTCACGTGTCGCACACACTTTCATTAGGTAATTTGCCATATCTATCCCACATTTTATTTCTCTTGTATTTTGTTGAAAAACTTTTGAATAATTGCAATTCAGTCCATGTATTCCAGACGTTCATTTTGCATGCTCTTTTCATTAAAATAAATGTTTTATTAGCCCGGAAGTTCTCAAAAAAATAATGTATGCTCCTGATATGCGTGTGTACATGGTATAGATTTTACATAGCATTTTGTTGACATTTGATATATTTAAAAAAAATAAAAAACAGTGACTTTTGGCCTGTCTACAGTTAGAAAATTCATAAAAATTTAAAAACTTGCCTAAAATTCGTAAAAAATATAGTAGGTGTAGTTTCCTGTTATTTAATTTGTAACCAAGTTTTGTGCATTGATCATTTATAAAACTCAAAAAATTATGAAAAACTAAACATCTTAAAAAATTGTAGAAAAGTTTAGAACAATAAAAAAATTTGATTTCAGTCTCTGTTTGTAGATATTTAAATGTAGTTTACCCTTAAAAATAATTTCCAGGAGTATTGAACAATTAAAGTATTTTTAAATTGCAAAATACTCTTGATTGTGCATTGTTTCCCTTTTTTTTCTACTTTTTGATTTTTATAAAATCTTAAAAACATCAAAAAAATGTGAAAAAATTACCAAAAATATTTTAAAATCTATAAAATACAAAAAATATTTTCTCTAGACTTTTCTGTACATTTTTGACTATTGTGAAAAGTACAAAAAGAGTGTGGTGTTGTGTTCTTTATTCATTGTGCTTCTTTTGAAAAAAAAATTTAAAAATTCAAAAACCACTAAAAATTATTTGCGAAAATTGACTACATAGTTTTTAAATGGTGATCCTTGTGTTCGACCCTGGTCGCTATACTAGGTAAATAGAATAGCGAAACCGCTTACATTTGCATTTGATTGTTTGATTATCTTTTAAGTGGTTTAAAAAAAAATTTCTCGTTGACATATTCGAGTGGTTGAAAACAACTACAATTGTGATATTTTTCCCATCTGAACTACATCGGAATTCAGCTCATCAGTGGGCACATATACATATACGTACATAGCACAGAAATCACATTTGGAAAGACGGACAATTAACTAGAGTAGTATGTGTTTAGTATCCAAGAACTACTTAGCAACAACAGGACAAGTATGGTAATGTTCAGTGAACTAAAAAAGTTTGAGTAGAACAAGATTTTTTGGGTTATTAGGTTGAAAATACAAAATTTTAAATGATATATGTAAGGCTTACGTTCGTACGAAAAAGAAACAATCTTGATTTTTATGAACTTTTTCATGCAATAAGGAATTTAGTGAATTGTAAGTCTGTTTTGCAATTTTATGTTTTTTTTAAATATCAAATAGTAATAACAACAGGAATCAATATTTATAGTGACACTATATAGATAGTGGAGTACTATATAAATTTATTTTTGTGAATTTCCCATTATATAGTTTTTTTATAAACTTATAAGGTAAGACCTTGGGCTATTTTCTAACTTAAAATCAAGGTACTACTTGTAAAATCCAAGAGAGGGATTTGTACCTCATCTAAGGATCACAAATCCCAACTTTCTTGCAACTTAATTCTCAATGTATCAAGCCCGAGGAATTTTGGAATAGAATGCAATAAACACAAGAAATAAATATTAAAAATATGAGAAAGTATCAGAAAAGTGTAAGAAACTAACACATGAAACCATTTAGTACAAGCCTCCTATTAAAAATTTAGCCAAAATAATTAAAATGAGCAACTTATGAGATATTTAAGGTGCAAGGACCCATATGCAAAATAAAATTAAGTTATTATGTCAAAATGATCTTGTAGACACATGAAACCATTTAGTACAAGCCTCCTATTAAAAATTTAGCCAAAATAATTAAAATAAGCAACTTATGAGATATTTAAGGTGCAAGGACCCATATGCAAAATAAAATTAAGTTTTTATGTCAAAATGATCTTGTAGGCACCGGATGAAAATAGATTGGAGGTAGTTCCACTTTAAAACATCGCTCTTTGTCAGATTCCTTAAGTGAAGTGCTAAAATTGTAAGGGTACACCTCAAAATTCGTACCCCCTCACGAACGAAGGGTTACTCTCACCCTATGAGTTCGTTTGGTAATTGGGTAACCTCAAGGTAAACCAATTTATCCCTATCTATTCTTGGATTGCATTTCCATCACAAATTATAGTGACATCACATTACATTCTTTATTCCAACCCTCTCCAACCCTGATAGTCATCCCAAATAACTACTATTCACATCAGGCTACCCCAATCCACCCCAACCCAACAACCAAATAGACCCCATGTGTCGCTTGTTGGATTCATTCTTCTGTACAGTGGAGCTCGGGCAAAGATCTGATGACATGGTGCTTCGTCTCATCAACTTTGTTTCTTACACCTTAACGCTTAATTTTATGCTCAAAATAGCTCAACTTCAGCTCGAGTTGATCCAAATTTCCTCAAGAGGGGTCATAAACTGAAGACGCTTGGAATGAGGGCAATGACGTGGACGCTCCAAATAGCCTCAAACTTAAGCTCTATAATATGCTTAAGAGGGAAGATCTAAGACCTTACACAGATATTAAAGTTAGCTTCATTGTTTAAAGAATATTCTTCATAAGACGATGAATCTGAGTTAACTTTTGAGATGAAACAACTGACTAATAAGCACGCATTCCTCATGCTTCATTCAGCCTGGAACAACTCATAGACATTTATTAATTATTAATAATACCTTTCACTTCTACAGGGAATTTTGGGATTTGCTGAAGGACGAGGTGATCGCTATGATTAATGAGTTTAGGGAGGGTAACAGGGGATTTGAGAAAGTCAATAGAGCACTGCTTTTTCTTCTCCCCAAGGGAGATCATCCGCGAAGAGTGGAAGACTACATACCGATTGCACTATCCAATGCCTTATACTTGATTGTTGCGAAGGTTCTGGCGAATAGACTAAAGAGTGTTCTTGACTCAGTGATTCTCCAGGGTCAATCTGCCTTCATACCCGGTCGACAGATGGCTGACGGTCTGATTATGGCATTTGAGACCTGTCTTCAGTGGAGACGTGAAAAAAAGAAGGGGATGATATGGAAGATAGACTACGCCAAAGCTTACAATTGTGTGGACTGGAACTTTATGTGGACGTCTTTGAGGCATCGTGGCTTCTCAGATCAGTGGATTTCTTGGATAAAGAGGTGCGTCACGACTTCCTCTTATTCGGTGCTGGTGAACGGGAGGCCGGAAGGGGGTTTCTTCCAACCTCAGAGGGGAGTGCGTCAAGGCTATCCTTTGGCTCCGATGCTTTTTGTCTTAGTGGCGGATGCTTTGGCAGTTCTTTTTAGGCATGCAGTGAGTGATGAATGGTGTGAGGGATTTCGAAGTGGATCAATTTCCATTCCTCTCTTGCAATATGTGGATGATACGATGCTCTTTCAGGGAGGCTCAGAGGATATGACGAGAAGGGTGGCGCAGATTGTGGAAGTCTTCAGTAGGCTCTCAGGCCTTCAGATAAACACGCACAAGTCGGTTGTGATCCCATTTGAGATGGAGGAAGAGGAGGGTGGCAGATTGGCGGACCTGTTGGGATGCCCGATAGGGAAGCTACCGATTTCTTACCTGGTCCTCCCCCTTGTGGCAGGAAAACTGAAGAAGTCAGATTGGGATATGGTCCTTCACAGACTGAGCAGAGGTTAGCGGGCTGGAAAGCGGTCTCCCTTTCGAAGGGGGAAAAGCTGATTCTCTTGAAGCATGTCCTCTCAACTATCCCTATTTTCTTCTTCTCTACTAGATTGATGCCAGTAGGAATACGCAAGAAGTTGGAAGCGATGATGAAGAGATTCTTCTGGTAAGATGGAAAGAAACAAAGAACTGGGGTGCATTTGGTTGGTTGGGAGGAGATGACGCGTCCACAAAATGAAGGTGGCTTAGGGATTCAGGATATGGCATGTATGAATAAGGCACTCCTGGAAAAATGGATAGTTTGTATTTGGGGAGATTCGGATAGCTTGGCAGCCACATTACTACGCGAGATCTATGGAGTCCGAGGCGTACTTGAAGCTGGAAGAACTAGGTTTCAATCTCCTCTGTGGTGTGGTGTACGCGAAGTCTTACCTTTGTTGGCTCCGAAGTTACGACCGAAGATCGGCAATGGGGAAGTTTTCCATTTCTAGAGAGACGATTGGACAGGGGATGGGACACTTTGCAGCAGGTTCCCAAGGTTGTTTGCTCTTGCATCTATGAAGGAATGTTCCGTGGCTCAGGCGGGGGCTTCGGGGATGTGGGATCCGCAGTTTAGGTCGGTGCTCTCTTCTTACCGTTTGGATGATTTAGCCAGGATGCAGTCTGAGCTGCCTGCGCCAGATTGTCTTACAGAAGGTAGAGACCATTTTCAATGGGATGGAGGCACATTCTCGACAAAGAAGGCATATAAGGAATTCTGGGAGACTACAGTGGACGTGGATTCTGACCTTTGCCAGGATATGAAGATCATATAAGCTTGTAAGATTCCGTGCAGAGTTAAGGTCTTCCTTTGGTGCTTGAGGAGGGGCAGATTGTGCGACAAAGCAAGAAGGGGAAGGCTCTTCGGCATTGAGGACACTCAGTGTGACAGGTGCAGAGAACAAATTGAGGATTCTGATCATTTGTTCTTCAGGTGCCCAACATCAGAATAGTTATAGCAGGAGGTAGGGGTAACTTGGGTGTCGTCTGGAAGTGCAGTGGATTTCTGGAGATCAGTGAGATCGGTAGGGGGAAACTCAACAGATGACTGCACCCTACCTTTTGCACTCCTTGGGCTATTTGGAGCGGAAGGAATGATGTCATTTTCAAAAGTCAGAGGTTTTATCCGGAAAATGTACTCGCTCATTGTAACTCTCTGTCTCACTTCTGGACCTCCAGATAGTGTACTCTCTCATTTTTAAGTAATAAATTTTCTTCCTGCGGTGAATCCCAACTCGAGATGTCACCCTAGCATTTTTTCAAAAAAAAGTCTTCCACCATCCATCCATATTGATCCTATGATAGAAGCTCATACTTTTCCTGTAACAACAAAGGTAGGAAAACCCCATGTATGATGCCCTGTAGCTTCACAATGACCAGGCATTTTCTCGTTACTTTAGCCCTCACTTTCCATTCTTATATGCGATACGATAGGTGGGTTTCAAAGAAATGATCTTCATTTTTTTAGCTTTTTATTACCCGTGGGAGTTCGGTTCACTACGATAAAATTGAGCTATAATGACGATTTTTTTCAAAATCCATCACAAAAATAGTCGTTGTTAAATATATAAAGATGATATTATTCGTTACGAAATGAGTTTTCGTACTCGAAATTAGTGATGAATATCATATCTGCCATTATATCATTAGCAATGATCCACACAGCAATGTTTATCCGTTGCCATTTTTAAAATATCAACAAATCATTGCTATTTTTCTAGTTCAAAATTTAGCGACGATTAAATAGAAGTTTGAAAAATAGCAACGGATAAACGTCGTTATGTGGACCATTGCTAATGATATAACGGCATATATGATATTCATTGCTAATTTTGAGTACGAAAAATTATTTCGCAACGAACAATATTGTTGTTATATATTTAACATTGGCTAATTTAGTGACGAATTTGGAAAAAACGTCACTATAGTTCAATTTTGTTGTAGTGGTTGTTGTTAGCACCTTTTTTAATACTCCTTGAGATGATATATCTAAATATTTTTATTAGTTTTTCTTGGATGATGATATGTACGAATAATATATTTCAATAGGGGATCTTGGTCCTTTATTTATAATTCTTGCGATAATCGGTATAGAATTAGCTAGTTCATGGGAGTTTCCGGGTTATGTGGGGTGCAAGGGTAGGAAAATCATCATATTGGAAAGTTATAATATGCGGAGCAGAGGTCTAATTAGCTAGTTCTACTTGAGTGCAAAGGTAAGGATGAGGTCAACATAGGAGAATGCATGTACGAGGATGAGGCATGTATGTATCTGCGTATGCATGCATGCGTGCATGCATGTTGTGTGTAGATTGGTGCGCACACGCATGCATGTGTGTATTTATTTATTAGACACGGTCTTCTTTCAAATCAAGCCTTGGAATGATTCGATGCGACTACATTGTTTAGGTCTCACATGTGGAAATTCTATTATCTATGAAGCCATCGACCATACTTCCCTACCTTCCTGACCTTGCTCATAGTGATATTACCTTTCGAGATGAACACAGAGGAGAGCAAACAAAATAGATGATTAATAGTTGTTAATATTTCTCTAAGTAAGGTCCCATGCATGAAAAGGAGCATAGACAGATGCTGATACGATAAATTAATGTCATCTCATGTTTTACAATATTTTATTTATAGCAATAATCCCCAATCAAAAACAAGATTATGAACTAATTAATAGGACCCCTATATGTGTGTGTATGTGTGAGCCTGGCTTGCTTTCCCGAGAACATGTGGTAGAGAGGGAAGAGTGAGTAGATGAGAGGAAAGACTGGAGTTCATCACTTAGTGTTGATTCGAGAATTGTGGAACTTCAAGGATATTGAGTATAAAATCCTAAATCTACGGATAGTTCAACACATCATTATTCTAAAGTTCTGCACAAGTTTAATTTTCATTGATATTGGTATGAATACAAATCCATTTCATATTATTCTTTTCTTATTCTTCGAATAAGTGTTTTCTAAGGGAAACACAAAGATTTGTTGTACAATGGGGTGACCAATACACATTTCATCTACCTTGTTAGGAAAAAAATGAAAATTGGGCTAAACTCTTAAAAATGCCTATACTACATCATAAATTAACATTCTTGAAAGTACATGATGATATAAGGTTTTTCTCAAGGGTTAACAATAGATTCTTAAATATTCAGTTTTATAGGAAATAGAACCCTAATCAAAACAAACTTATGCAAGATTTGTGATGTGCATTAAATATGTGGATAGATGAGCTCCAAAGTCGAACTCAATGAGGCAACTTATGCATACAAAAAGCTAGTTGGTGATGTCTCAAAATAGAGACTAAGGCCTATGTGCATAGTACAAAAAGATTCCAAAGATATGTCTATTATTACTTGGGATTTTTGATTTATTTTAATTTTTAGTTTCACTCATTTTTTATATTTTATTTTTGTTTTTTTGAATTTATTTCAAAAATGTTTTAGTTTTTTTTATTAGAAAATATTTATTGATTTTTATATTTCTAAGCATTCTATAACTTAAAACTATAAAATACAGTGAAAAATAAAAGGAAAATATTTTTATATTTTTGAATTTGAAAAGGTACCCATTTTAGAAATATTTTTGAGTTTTTAGATTTTGAAGGCATTTTGTAAAAAATGGAAACAAGAGAAAATCAAGACAATTGAATAGCTATTGTAAAGAAAAAAGGGATAAAATAGGAAATGTCCCTAAAATTCCCTAAAGATTTTTTAGAGGAGATAAATAGAATAATATGATGGGCCTTTGTTTTTGGATTTTGGAGTTATGTGAATGTTTGTAATAATGTTCAACTTTTCTATATTTTTGGGTTTTAAGGAAAAATATTTTTTTTTTCAAAATCTTTGTAGAGGCCTTATACTCATATGGCATATGCACATACCTTGATTTTTTTGAAAATTTTCAAACAAAATATGGGTTCATAATAACTTAAAATGAGACAATAAAAAAGTGATTTTTTGTATTATTTTTATAAATATTAACAGTAATATTTTTGCAAATCAAAATTTGAGGTGATACTAGAGATGTTTTGGAATATATATGATCCAAAGGAACTTGCAAAATGGTACAAAGATGATTTATAGTAAAATAAACAAGAAAAACCTAGGTGTATTTTTAATAGGATCTCAAAAAAATATTCATCATGAGTGAGAAAGGTAATTGTTTACTATGTGAAACAACACTACATTAAATTTTTCCCATTCAATATATGCAAAATTGGTCGCAAATGGTTTTTAAATAAAAATGAATCAAATTACACAAAATAAATTCTATGCAATTTCAGCAATATATAAATTACATAATAAATAATATCATAAATGAGGTTATTTAATACAAGCCTCGCAACATTGAAATCACTTAAAAATGTTGATAAACGAGAAAAAGTTTTAGAGACTAAAATGAAATTAAAATAAAAGTTTTCACTTAAAAGAGCTCATCTATGGACTAAAACAACATTAAAAAGTTTCTAGGTGCTTCCAACAAGCTCCCTAGGGGAACTCATAATTGTATCCTAAAGTTGGAGGGGGCTCTTTATAAGTTTCCTAGCCCTTCGCAAATGAAGGGTTAAGATGATGATGTTTGCCATGACTAGAGCCCTCTTTCCCCGATCAACCTCGCTGTCCCAAGGTGATGCTTGAACGGAGCTACGATGAACTTGGATCAGCTTCATATGATGTATTTTTCAATCACTGCTTTGATTAAAAAGACATCTATAAGATATTGGTAAGAGGACATCCTTTAGTGGTAAGAGGATATCCATTATCGCCTCAGTCTTTTTTTACTCTATCTAAGATTCTAAGTCAAAAGTAACTAGATAGGGGAATGTGAGTCTAGGACATGTCTCAAATAATTTATGTGTGCCATTGAAGACAAAGAGTATGGTATTTACATAGTAGTTATAAGTATTTGTTAAGGATTTTAGCTCAATATGGAGTATAAAGTGGATGAATCTCAAATCCATAACCCATTTACCCAAAACCCCTAATGGATGGCTTCTGGATGGCTACTTACTCTGACTCTGCGGAGGCATAGGAGGCACTTAGTTAATCCACAGCTAGCAGTTGGAGGAAGAACTTGCTTTCCACATAACACCATTCCCCTCTAGGTTCTATCCCGACATGAGGCCGTTTGTTGTTCAATGTTCATGTAGTCGGCCAACCTCCCCGAACCATTGAAAAGAGCAGTAATTGCTCCTCCCGTCTTGTATAAGAGGGGGGCACCGGTTGCCCCCTTATCAGTGAGATGAAAGAACATTTTTAAAAGATTGCAATATGGGAAAATTAGTTAGTTTTTTCTTCACTTTATTGTATTCCACAAAAGGTTTGTATAAAAGGGAGGAATATAAAGAAAATGACTTTGCAAATAGGATCGGTGAGAGAGCATGTTCTTGAGAATTACAAAGCCAATGTAGTGCTAATTAAAGGGAGGGGAGAGAGGATGGTTTCTAGAGAGATCAGGGAGGATAATTAAGCGCGTGAGCAAAAATTAGAGAAAGGAATGAATTAATTATTAAGAGAGAAACATACTAATTAAGTGAGGGAGATGTTACGGAAAACCAAAATGTCCAGAATTAGCCAGACTTTCATTATGAAAGCAATTTGTATTATGTGAAAACTGTAATGATAGAATCTTCGAATTTGTTAAAAAAATCAGTTGAAGTGGTGTGCAATGTGTATATATGATATATAATCGAACCAGAGCGGATCCTCTGTTATACTGCAAAGGTCTAATGTACCGCCGGAGCTGCTCGGTCATGATCGAGTGATTCACACGCGAAGGACCACAAAATTCGGAATTTATGTGAACCACTAGATCTTGATCGAACAACTCTAGTTGCACAATTGACTCTGCTGTACACCAGAGGAGCCGGTCTCACCCTCGGCTATCGATCTACGAGCTAGGAAACAAAAAAAGACTATTATAGTTTAAAATTATTTAGCTTATAATTCAAAAAGAGCTTAGGCTTTGCAAACTATCATGTGGCCTTTTTCTCTCTAAAATGGGGAAAACAACTGAAAAACTATTATATGAAATATTTCAAAATTTAACCTCCTTTTTTTCTAATTATACTTAACGCCATATTTAATTTGTAGACGTCTTGACCTGTAACTAGAGTTTATTTATCAAGTACAAACTGCCACTAGTTTGTTTTATGCAGATCAATCAGTTACATATGAGGTGCAATTGAAATATATGTGTAAAGTAAGAAGGTAGATGCATGTAAAACACTATATAGAATTTTTTATAGGAAATTAGCTGTTAAATTTGATGGAGTCCAAGATATCCAACAAAGTAGATCCCCTAGATATGATCGTTGGAATCTCAAAATCCCACCTATCTTCAAAAAATCAGAGGAGCTTTATTTATTGTTGATTCAAATAATGTCTGCAAATTCGGAAAGCTGGAATAATAAATCTCCATGTAACCTCCATGCAAACGTTTCATATTTTGACCATTTTGACTCCATTGATGATCAAGAAATTTTCAAACCTAGAAAAAGATATGAGAGACAACAGCAACATAAGTCGAACACAACCAATTTGATCAGAAGATATTAATTTTTAGGTGATATAAAGCTGCATTTTCTTCAGCTGCTTGATATTTCTCCGTGCACAGATAACGCAAAACTACTGATTCAACTTATTTGTTGGTGTCATATATTTTTAGGCTTGATAATATAGTTATATGCATCATACATGTGCGAAATGGGTCGCGGACTTCATTAATAATAATTAGGACCAATCAATATGATTAATTGTGTGCATTAAGGAGCAATCAAATGACCCCCTTAATACTCCCCTCCCCACTACGTCGTCGCCCCATAATACTCCCTCCCCCTCCCTCTGATTTCTTCCCGTTTCCACTTTGGGACCTTTGACGTCCTCACTCTCCTCCTCAAATCCCCATGGAAGAAGCCAATTGCACCCGCGTCGAGAAGCGCACGGCAGCCTCATCGTTGAAGCCGCTGGAGAGGTTCCTCTTGTCAAGCTCCTCGTATTGCGGGAGCGCTTCCTGCGTGTCGCCGGGGCCCAAGTCGAAGAGGAGGAAGCACCAGCAGCAACAAGAGCAGGAGGTGGTGGCCGTGGGGAGAGACAGCTCCTTGGTTTCTTCCAGCGCTTCTTCTTCCATCGCCAAGACCACCCTTGTCAAAGGCCAGTGGACGGAGGAGGAAGACAGGTACGTGTATAAAATACGTATACATATATTTCACATTGCTCCTCCTTAAGAAAGCGTTATCTTTTTTACAGCATTCAGAATCCGGATACAATCCAAACTACGCATGCATGCACGTTATTTAAAGTATATTGTTTATTTTGAAGAAAATGCATGAAATGGAACAAATATATCAAAAAATCCCCGCTTCTTATATTGCAGAATAACCACCATATTATAACTCTAATTTTTAGAAGAACTGATCGAATTAGGACTCATTTTATCAGAGTTAGTACTAAACTGCACTAAATAAACGGAACAAAAAAACTATTGTTATATGGATGTCTGTATGCATATATGCTAACGGGACGAGTGCGATCCTAATAAAAAAATCTGGAAGTAGTTCAGGAATGGATTGTCACTCAGAAAACAACAAAATCCCTGGTTATTAATTTGTGGGGGGAAATTTATTAAGACTTTGCTTCCTGTATATCGATCTCTGTCTAACACTTAGATCTGTGAGAGTGCAGCACATTGGTCACATTGGTGAAGCAACACGGAGTAAGGAAGTGGTCGCAGATTGCAAAGATGTTGGTTGGTCGCGTCGGCAAGCAATGCAGAGAAAGATGGCAGAACCACCTCCGACCGGGCATCAAGGTACTGTAATTGGATGCATTTAGAATTCCCATAACACACACATACATATGTACATGTATTGTATTTAATATGATGGTGTGCATCTGACTATTGCTATATGTTAATCAGAAGAACGGATGGACGGAAGAGGAGGAGCGGCTGCTAGTAGAAGCTCACGAGAAGCTCGGGAACAAATGGGCCGAGATCGCGAAGCGGATCCCCGGAAGAAGCGAGAATTCCATCAAGAATCACTTCAACGCGACCAACAGAAGGCAGCACAACTTGAGGAAGAAGGCGGCGGGCAAGAAGAAGGCGTGCCCGCCGCACTCCTCGATCCTCCAAGACTACATCATGAACAAGGCCAGCGCGAAATCGTTGATTTCTAACGACAATGCGAATTCCTCCATTGCTATCACCACTCCGCCGTGCTCTCCAACTTCCGAAATCATCCCATACGAAAGCATCCTCCACGACATCTCTGAGCCGACGATCTCCTACGAGCCGTTTTCGGCGTCCTCCGATCATCGCTCGCTGTCCGAGCAAGACTTGAACCAGCCATTCAACCCGAGCTATGGTTGCGTAGAATACGAGGCGTTTGATGCTACCGCCCTCGATTACTACACCGCTTTCTTCGGCGTCGACGACATGCGCATAGAATTGCAGGATCAATCTACTTGTGATCATCGGCTGATGATGGATAATACCGATGGCAGCAGCTGCAACAGTTCAAATCAATTTAATTTCAATAGCCCAGATGCTTACATCTCCTATCTTCTTAACGGGGATCAGAAGAACATGAACCCTAGAGTGGATATCGCGCTGCCGGTGATGGATCCAGCCGTGCCAATTACATCTGCGCATCCTCATCGCGAGATGGATCTGATCGAGATGGTCACCATGTCTCACTTTGATAACGGGGATCAGAGAAGGCGGCTCGTCTGACTGCTAATTTCACGTCGTCTTCATGCATCAAAGTTTACATTTTTCTATTACAAAGATGTTTTATTCTTTTCTGATGTACCACACGAGTGTTTGTTGTCGCATTTTAGTCTTGTTTGTAGAAGGGTTTATTGAGAGTTTTTCATTATAAGTGCTCCTTTGGAGATTAATGACCACGTCGTTCTTAGTTAGTACTGGAGAAGATGAGCGGCCAAGACGATTAACATTTTTAACTGCCATTGATTTTTTAGCAGACAGAGTCTCAGAGATGTATAATAAAAACAGGAGAGGAATTGATTCTCAAAAAATGAGATTGTTTTGGTTATTTGATAGCACTCTCCTGTGTCACCTCTAGCAACTGCAACACTAATTTTTGCTTGACCAACAGCTTATGTTTGTTTTTATTCTTTAAGAAGATCGAGAATCATTGGTCAAAAGAGACGCAATTGCGTCAGAGAATTCCAAATAATAACACACAAGGGTGTCCTCTATTTGGCACTACTTGGAAATTTCACCCGAGCAAATTAGCAGCAAGCAGAAGATAAAAGAGTTCTTAAACCTACCGATAAGATCACAAAAAGGGGCTTCCAAGTTATTTTCGACCATCACGAAGTCATGATCATTTTATCAAGGACTTGACTGAGGGTGTGTTGTTGTTGCGAGCGTGGGTTAGAGCAGGTGAGATTAGTAAGCATATAGTTAGTGAAAATATAGGAGATGAGAAGAACGTGATTTGTATAATAAAGCAAAATCATCTCAAATGCTCAAGAAAATAAACATCATGTGTAATTTTCAATGGAGAATGGATGCTGTGTCCTCAAAAATTCTCATACAATGCTCCTTCCATGTCAACCACCACATTGATGGCCGCATTAACTTCATCTGCCAATAGGAGATGAAATTTGGACAATAATTACATGGGGTGAAGAAACTTTTTAACAATATGTTCATATAAATCAAGATTTAGAATAGATTACACTTGTTTAGTATAATAGCATACAGAAAATAAATGCTTCGGAGATTCTGCATTAGATAACCATAAAAGACAAGCATTAGTGTTCGATCGATTGGAGATCCTAACGTCCAGTCTTGCAGGGACTGCGGTATCCGACAAGTCGGATCTGACAATCGCTATATCAGCGCGTCTGTCAGCTCTCGGATAACAACCAACCAATTAAGACAACAATCAACCCAGAATGTCTGATAAATCAATGAAAATTATGCAATATGAAATTTATTATATCATGTAAATAAATGTGTATATCAAGTATGTGCAGGGGTCGAACGACTGAGAGCTACAGGGATAGGTATTTATTATCAATTAATGTACATTTAACAATAAATATTTTTTACTTTTTGTCCTTTTTAATTTGTGGGCTTTTAATCATATTTAATATTTTGTTGATTTTTAATGTTTGTATATTTTTAAATTATATTTTTTTATTTTCTTTTTAAATTTTTCGGAATTTTAATTTCCTTTTTAAGATATAATAAGTCTATATATATCTATATATGATAATATGCATAATATAAGTCCTATATATGATTTATATAATAAATATGTAAAAATTCAAAAAATATAAAATAAGTACAATCCTTTTTATTTTTTAAGGGATTTAAAATATAAGTAGATTTTAATAAGTAATAATAATAAGGCAAAATGGGGTTACGCCATAGGGGGAGCTACTTGGCTCCCCTCGGCCCATTTTCCTTATATTTTTTTATTTTTTTGAAAAATGAATCTGTGGAAATTCATCATTATATCCATGTATAATGTCATTCATTTTTTGTGCAAAACAGAGACTCCTACAACTTTCATCTAGATAATAATTTTTAATTTTCGTGGAATTGTTGAAATCGACCCGTCTGGATGGACGTTGTAGGAGTCTATATTTCGCACGACATTTGAATGACATAACATAGGGAAATATAATGAAAAATCCATGGAAGTATTTTCAAAAAAAAAATAAAAAATATTGGGAAAATGGGATGAGGGAGCCAAGTTAGCCCCCCAAGGGCAACCCCATTCTACCTTTAGTATATAAGTAATATTAAGTGTGTATGTGTATATATATACTGTACATGTTTTATATTTACAAATATAGCTATATATACTCAATTTTTTTAAAATAAATTGTTTTTTTGTTTTAAAAATGTTTCTCTATTTTTATGATTTTTCTTTTAATTTTTGTATTTTTTAGGTATTTTTAATAGATTAAATACAACAAAACATGGAATATTATAATAGACTAAATTATTTTGGGTTTTAAAAATATATATGTACTTCAAAAATACCCATAAATATTTTCAATATATATTATATAATATAGATAAAACTATACGATAGAAAACTATTTTTTTAGATTTTATTTTTTTTTTGCAAATTTTTATAGGGTTAGGAGGGTTTTTAAATTTCAAGGTTTATATTTTATATATTTTATGATTTTTGGCCTAGAGTTATATTATATAGTAATATACAAATTTTTGGAATTTTTAGATATGATTTATAATTTTTTGTATTTTTATATCTATAAAGGAAATAAATAATTTCTAAATGATTTTTAATAAATGGAAAAATGTAAGAAAATGATAAAATAAAAATATAGCATGAACTAGCACGATATTAAGTATTTATTATATTTTTTTCCAACATTTAACATGCAAAACAAAATAAAAATGAAATAAAATAAATAGAATATTGGCGAGGGTATATTTGCAATAATAAATAAGTTCTAAGGGATTGCGTGCAAATTACCCAAACTTTTGATGATATACTACAAACTTTAAAAACCAAAATCCAGTAGGAGCTCCCTACAATTTTCCCACCTCATGTGGGCTGCCAAATAAGGTGAGCTGGAACTGGACCTAAGTGCAATATTCAAAACATACAGGAGTCCACTTACAATTTTTACACTACTCTTTAAACTAAACTGAATATATACAGGATTCAATAGAAAATACAAAAAGGATGGAGGGTTACTATATTTGCCCACTTAAGAGAGCGATCAGAGGGCAGATCTGCTTCTACATGGCACGATCTAATGGTGGCTGATGATTCCATTTCGATCTTGAGCGAATAGTCCTGGTAAGACGAGGCCTCAATCAAACAACTATGGAGGGTGGAGAAAGAACGGGGTCGAAGCTTCTCTTCCCTAACCTTCGTTCTTGGATTGCGCCCAAGTATGATCTTCTATATCACAGCTTCGAAGCGTAAAAGCTTCTTGGAGAGCTTCCACTTCTACGTGAGGGGGTTCAAGATCTTCCGGGCCCCATCAGAGGGAGCCTGGAGCTAGGATACACTTGGAGCTCTATGTTGAGATTCCTGTGGTATCCATATGCGTCATTAAATCTCAAAACTTTGCACAAAAATTTAAGAAAGACAAGAGGGTCGAAATCGACCCTCTCTTGAAGCTGGATACACAAGGGAGCAGTGGAGAAATGGAGCTCAGGCGAGAGGCGAAGGAGCGAGCTCGACAACTCGGATTTGTGCAAAACTCGAGTTGAAAACACAGGGAATTGCAGAGAATGTGATGAGGTTCAAAGGTGGGGTAGAAATGGGTCGGAATAGTGTGTGGACATGCGTAATTTAGGACTGAAACCTAATCCTCTAGCAAAGTTAAAGCTTAATTTTAAACTAAGTGAAAACTTAACTAATAGAACTAAAGACTAAATTGGAATGAAAATTAATAAAGAAAACCTAATCTACCAGCTCATACCTGCTTGGAGGCAGGGAGTAGAGAAGCTTGCTCGTGATGGTCGATGGAGCTGGATCTCACCTTCTCATTCCTTCTCCTTGATAACAAGACTGGGGAACGCCTCACTGTCAATAAGGAACTCGACCTAGGGATTCATATTGGGGTTATAGTAGGAAGAAGGAGATCAAAATCGCAAAAGGAGGCGGCCATGGTTTATTTATACACAGACGGGGTAGGTGGAGAAATCATTTTTTAGAGTAAAAAGAGTGGCCTCCCAAGCTGGGAACCACCTCATAGCATATACATATATATATACGTACTTATATATACATATGTATATGTATAACACAAGAAAGGTATTACATCATGCTATACTTGCCATGAGGAACACAATGCTCTACAATGCTTAATCACATTTTTAGAGTAGAACCTTTATCCCCTATATATAAGCTTATTACTAGCATGCCATATGGACCAAACCACAAAAAAAGGAAAAGAGTTGTCTTCCTAGACAACACTACAAATCGATCTCATGCTCCTCCAGAAAGCATCACAGTCCCGGCTCTCCAACCATGTCACATTGGCCCTGTCCCAAACCTCCATTGAATATTGACAAGCAAAGAACAATTGGTCTACGTCCTCCATTGCCTCACTGCAACGATCACAAGTCATGTCCTCCACGCCTAGTAGAAGTCCCCGGTGACCCTTCAAGAGAATCCTCCCTAGTCTGAACAACCAAAGGAAACCAATGGAGAAATCATGAGGTGGTCATCGATCAAGTGTATGTACAATGGGTCTAAGGGCAAGGAGAGATGGAGGAGAGTGAGGGGTGCAATGTTGATGAAGAAACCAAGGGCCATCGAGCCTTGGATCATAGCCAAAAAATGGAGAAGGCAGGGGCTTGGTGAGTTCTGAAAAATGTCAGAGCTTAAGATGGTACAGTTGACTGAAGGTCAACTGTCAAAAAGTCATGATTGGTCCACGTGGGCCAATTAGGAAAATGAATGTTCAAAACGCCGAATTAAATCAAAAAATAATCAAAAAAACAAAAATAATTCTTATTTTAAATACTAATTTTATGGAATATTTTTATTTATTTTTACAAGCTAATTTATTACATGTTATTATTTACATGTATTTAAATAGGTTAAATACATGTATTTAACCTACTTAATTTTTAATTTATTTTATATTATGTTATTTTATATACATAATTTATATATTTATAATTTATTTATATATTTTTATTTTATTTTTTTGATTTTATTTACTTACTTAAATAATTATGTACATATACTATATATGTATTATGTAGATATATTTTACCTATATATTCTATTACCTTATTTATTTTTTATGAATTTTTCATGGTTTATTCTAATTTTAGTATGTAAATACATTTTAAATAATATTTACAAATATATAAATCATATAAAAAGCGAAAAAAATAAAAATATTAAATATTATATACATGTATACTGCAAAATGAGGGCCCAAAAGCCAACTTTTGCATCTTAATTCCAAATCAAATGAAACTATCTTCGTTAAATAGATAATTTTATTTTATAAAAAATAAGGCGAGTTTGGTCAATTTTGATTAGTATAGAGAAGATACATGTCTATAAAGTTTTCTTTGCAGTTTTTTATTCTACGTGTCCTGAATACAATGTGCATTATTTTTTAATGAAATAAAATTTATATTTTTCTTTGTATTTTTTTGTACAATGTTCATGTAGAGTTTTTATTTAGTTGTGGTATAAAATAGGAGAATAAAATAGGTCCCAAATTGTAACTATTGGGCAATAAAAATTAGGGTCTTTGTGTGGTTTTCTAATTCAAAATTAATAGATCACTAGCAACTTGAGTCTTCTACTTTAAAAGTGTCCTCAAGGGATATAGGATGGGGTATATGGTTACATGCCATGATGAATTAGGAGTTGATGCAGTTCGAGTTCTCCCGAACCTTAATCTAGAGTTTATTAAGCATCTATTTGTTGAAAGCCTCAAGATTTATAATAGTACCCCAACCATCATTGTCATTTGGTCAACATATAGTTTTCTACCTAACCTCACATCTTCTCTTTTTTTCGGATGTTTCCATAACAAAGTATGTTGCTATGAATTTTATCGATTTTCATCATCGTAGTTTTTGGGATCTTAAATGAGTCTATATGTGTAATCTATGGGATAAAGGAGGAAGAGAGGATGTCAGAAAGGCAACTCTGGATGATAGGGAGAAAATATTTTCTTTCCATCTTTGAAGTTTTTTTGTCAAATTTATCTATTATGATTCACAAATGGGAGAGCTTCAATGGTGTTGGTGAAAGGGGAATCCCAAGATAGATTATCGAGAAGTCCCCATGTTTCCATCCGAAATAAAGGATCCATTGTCTATATCAACAGGAGAAAGGCTGATAGCACGTACGACAAACTTCTCCTGATGTACCTAAAGGCTTTATATATAAGAGAAGGTTTTAACTGTGAAGTTTAAACACCAAAGAGACTCTTGATTGCATTTTAGGAAGATTGCACAACAAGAAATACGGGTTTTTACTAGCTAAGCACATGTGACCACTAGTAGTGGAAATGTGGTCGCAATGGTAGATGCAAGCACGAAATCACTACTAGGGGTTGTAACTCTAAATATGCAACCACCACAAAGAAGTGGAATTTTCGCACTTGATTTGTGACCACTAATGGCTGAAATAAAGTGGTAGCATAATGCGACTACTTGTGGTCAAATATGTGCTCGCATTGTTTCATAAAGTATCCCATAACAGAACCTCATTTCGCTCTCCTCCTCATTTCCATGCCGCGCTCCTCGAGTCCTCTCCACTACAATCGATATCTCCACCACCTGCGACACCTGTCCTCCTCCCACCACCACTTGCAGACACCATCTCCTCCACCCCCGACATACTCCTGTGCTCCTCTCCTCCACTAGGCACGTGTCTTGCAGCTCCATCCACCTCCATCTCTTCTCAGAAGAGGTCTTCCACCATCTCATCACTTCTGTCGACAAACAATGAGACTCTTGTCACCCATCAGTATACTCGTGTTTTTCATTGTTATCATCTAGTTGTTTAAGTTTTATACTGGTTAGTGGTTTTATTTTAGTTTCTTTGTGAATTTTTGTATGCATTATAGGTATATGTTGAAATGCCTAAGGAATATAGTGGATTAAATATTTTCAAATGTAATTTATCTTAACTTGTTGTAATATTTGATTTAGAGATACATTTGTATGTATGTGTGTACTGTAGTGTATGTGTTATTGTTTGAGTATAAATGTGTGTGTGCATGGTTGTGTTTGTGTATATTTGTGTATATGTGTACGTATACATAATCATTTGAATGCTCATATGCTTGATAGAGTTAATTTGAAATTAAGTTTAATATCAATTCATTTGTGATATGATCGTAAATAAATTAGAAAATAAATGTCTATTATATCTTTATCAGATAGGACCAACATGTAGAATGTGCTTAGGATATTGCATGAAATCACACAAAACATCATTCACACATGTGTGTCCTTCCACACTAGGTTAAGTATGGCCCTACACAAGTGGTGGTATGTGTAATACATTTTGGGAAGTGATGCATCCATTGTATGTTACATTTTTTATTTTTTTCACAAATGCTTGGGTCTTATCTTTACAAGCTAGTAAATGCCCCTCACAGTACCATATGACTGTTGATGTTTATTTTGCAAGTACTTGAGTAGGGGCAGAATAGGTTAGGTTAATATGCAGAAATAGCCCTTATCAAAACTAACTTAGTTTAGCTATTGTTAAATTTGAGAGGTGCCATTCACTCATCTAGTACGACACCTTATAAAATTCTCAAGATAATTAAATAACTAATAAATGCATCAAGAAGGTGAAAACAAATTAAAACTACCTGATCTTGAACAATGGGGATGTATGCATGCATTTGTTATGTATGTAGGATTGTATGTAAGTGTACGAGGTATATGGATATGCATATGGGTATGTAAATAGTATATATAGATATGTGGGCATGTTTATAATATAGAGGTATGTATGTGGGTATGTGTTGAACCCAAATTTTGTGGAGGTCGTGTTATTTCACAAGGCAAATCAACAGTCGTTGAGTTGACCTCACACAAAACCTGAATTCAAACAATGAAAAGCAATATGTGGTGTTAAAATTTATTATAACTCTACAAAAGATGTGTATAGTGTAAGTAGTGTAGAGTGTCGAATACATGAAGCAAGCATGTATATCGGGGTAAGAATGCTCAAAAATGAATGTGATCAAGTTGTCTATATGTGTTATTTTTGTAGGTTTTTAATTTTATGTTTTTATTTAATTTTTGATTTTATATTTTTATATTTTGATTTTTAATTTTTCTGATTTTGTATTTTCTTTTTATATCTTATATTTTCATTTTTTCTTTTTTCTTTTAATGAAGGGATATAAAACTATATAAGATATTTATGTACAAGAGAGATGAGAGAGAGAGATAAAAATAGGTAAAAATATCTAAAATGCAAGAAATAAAGTTTTTCTATGATTTTTTACATTTTTATGATGTTTTTCTGATTTTTTGTATTTTTGCTAATTTTTTGGTATTTTTAAAGTCGAAATACTTAAAACTGGGAAGAAGATAAATATCCAAAATTAAATTGGAGATGAAAAATATCAAACAGAGGCAAAAATTCTCCAAATTAATTTTAATATGTAGGTAATAATATAGAGAAAATTCAGGAACATAAATTGTATTTTTGTGATTTTTGGGTTTTAAATATTTGTTATAAAGGTTTTAGTGGTTTTGCAATAGTTTTCTTTTATATTTAATGATTTTTGATCTAAATGATAAATACACAAAAAATATTTTTTTGGGAATTTTTTAAAAATGTTTTATAATTTTATGTATTTTCTAATGCAAACAGGGATGAAAATGCATGTTCTGATTTTTTATAAATAATAAAAGGCTAAAAATGCAAAATACAAATATGGTGTGAATGTGAAATGCAACAGGAGCTTATTCCTATATTTTGATATTTTTTTAGAAATTTATAGATGCATGAAAAAAATAGATACAACAAAGAAAAACTACACTATTAGCAAGGACATTTTTGTAAATATTAGAAACAGTGAGGGCCAAAATTTAAATTTCCCAGAAATTTATAACGCATACAAAAATATTCCTGGGCCAAACTGAAACAACCAAAGCCCTAATGGTGGCTCTGCAAAATTGCCAAGTCGTACTTAACATGCACATGCGCCTAGCGAGGACCTGCATGTACTTTTCAAAAACTTGAGGACAAAAATGCAAAATTACCAGAAAAATTATAAATGCATTAAAATGTTTGAATACTTAATAGAAACGACTAAAGGTCCAAGGTCCTAGTCGCAAAAAGTCCTCCTCACGTGGTCGCCCATGTGAGGTGACGTGGCCAGGATTAAACTATAAATATAACAAGTACGGGGGTCGAAATGCAAAATGTTCGAAATAAAATACACGACAGAGGAATGTTTTAGTAGTAAATTAGCAAATACAAAATCGGTGGGTTAAAAAGCACAAAATACCCAGACGAGGCGCGATCCAATGGGGTAGGCACTCTCACTTGCCACATGTCAGCACAGGATACACCGATATTGATTCGACACGAGCGGCTGAGATTAGACGATTTTGGACATGATCAATGGCAGAGGAAGGCTGGATCAGATGGTAGTTGCTCGATCTGGGGGCCCTGCTGATCCGACGACGGGGAAGGCTGATGGATGAACATGGAAAGAACTCCGCCGCAACGAAGTTCCTCCATCTAGATCTCCCTTTTCCAGCGGTCCTTCGTGCACCAAAATGGGGCCCGATGATCCTGCAGTGGTCCTTCGGCATCTGGAGGCATCAAAATTGGTCGGCGACCTTTGGAGTGCTCCTACGGTGGCGAGGTCGAGAAGGAACTTTAAGAAGCTACCAACGATTGCAAAATCGCCTCTAGATGGTCCATCTTCCAGTATCTGCAGGAGGTGTTACAAAGGTCGAAGGAAAAATGCCTCGACCCTCCAGTGGGGGAAAAGGAACGGTGGAGGTGAAATAGGAGCTCGTGGAGCAAGCTCTGACGAGGTGGTGATGAAGGTGTACTATTGGGTCAAAAGAAAAGGAAATACTAGAGATGATCCTCAGACTACGACGAGGATGAAAAATTGCAAGAAAAACAAGTAGAAAAAGGTATCTCGAAGGCATGTATGCCTGAGATAAAGACCTCACGGCAGAGCTTACCGGAGATGGGTGGAGACCATCCTCAACCTCGCCTAACACCGTAACACTTGGCCGGAGGCGAAACTGTCACATTCTCCAGTCCAGGGCGCAAGATGGAGGGAAAGGCTAGGTCAAAAGAAGGTTCAAATAGTCAATGGAAGCTTGGGTGGTATATGTACATGATGCGTGACAGGGTGAGAATAACGAGGCGTGGCCTACGATTCAACGTTGCGCGGCCCAAGGAGAGATGATGGCGTGCATCCTCCAAGAATGGTGGACAAAAGTCGTGAAGACTTCAACATGAGATGGTGAAATGATTTGCCTCGAAAAGATCGCAAAGATATAGGAAAATGCAATTCTGATAAAATGGCAGGCACGGAACAGAGAGTTGACCGCAGGTCAACTCTATGGCCCTCTAGTTGGTCCACATGGACCAACTGGGAAAAAACTTGGAGAAAAGAATTGGAAATTCATTTAAAAATAATAAATGATTTAACTAGTTTTAGGTTATTAAATAAAAATATTTTTTTATTTTCTAAAGTATTTTATGATGATATTTATTTATTTTTTTGAGATTTAAAATTACAAGTTACCTTTTTTGGGTTATATTCAGTTATAATCATCTATATATTTTAGTATTTTATTTTTATTTTGTATTTTTATTTTATTATTTTTGTTTATTATTTCATACATTTATAACTTAATTTTATAAACTTAAATATATTTTTATTTTTCTGACGTATTATATACAATTAAATAAATAGTAGTATTCTCTACATAGGTATAAGTATATGTATTTTACCTATGTGTTTTATACAAGTATTTTCTTTTTACATTTTCTTTTTATTTTTATTCCTTTTTTAATATACATATAAATTATAACTAATATTTACAAAATTATAAAAATATTAAATTAGAAAAATAATGAATAATAAATAAAACGAATATTTTTATCGGTATAAGTATATAATAGGGGTCCAAAACTAAACTTTCAAACCGTAACTCCAAAAAATATGAAACTACCTTCATTAAATAGTTTATTGAAAATTATATACAATTAAAGGCGACTTTGATATATTTTGAGTTTTTTGAGAGATATGGGTCTAGGAAGTTGGGGTTTTGGAATCTTATTCAGATTAACTTTTTATCTGTTTATTATTTTTGTATGAAATCAATTTTATATTTTTCTATATGAAATTATCTACAACTTTCATGTTTGAAGTTTCTTTATTTGAAGTATAAAAAGTGGAACTAAAAATAGGTTCCAAAAATAAATAAAGAATGAATTAAATAAAAGGGATTTTTATTGTATTTTGGCCCTTATCTCCCCCTACTTTATTCTTTGTCGACCTAGTCATCAAGATGTCTAGGTCTCAGGGTTTCGGATCATAAAATTTTTACAATATTTTATCATTTTTCATTTCTTTCCTTTATTCTATAATTTTAGCTTTAAAAATCATATTTTACACACTATTTACACAATGATGCATGAATTCTAAAATGCCTTAATTAAACCTATTTACACGCATTTACTAGGATTTTTAAGGCCAAAATGATATAATAAAGATGATGAAACGGAGATTCATCATCCCCCTATACTTGCCTTTGCTAGTCCCTAGCAAACACTTATGCAATAAATGCAGGAAAGAAAAACAAAGAAAAGAAAAAGAAGAAAATTGTATTTAGTTTAATTATCAAACTTGTCTTCACAAAATCAATGTTTGGCGCTCAATTCGGACCTTTGAAATTTTAGTGCGGGCGAAACCTTAACGAGAACCTGATTTGAAATCCAACAAACTTCGAGAATCCCAAAACTCTGCTCAAGTCTCCCCAATAACCAGGTCAGAATACTTCAACTCATACGCAAACCCTTATGACTATGAATCTGACTTGTACAGTGTAAGCGATGGTGGCTCTCCCCAACTGAAATGAAAAAGAGATTGACTTCTCCAGTATGACGACAACCCAATGATTCCCCCATCTAATAACTCATTCCTCGAGGAGCGGGGTATTCCCTTCTAAGTTCAAGTGGCAACCAGCTCAAGAGTATGGGGTGAAGAGAAGAATGGGCGGTAGCCAGTATAGCTACCTATCCTAGGATGCAAGACTGGTGTAGTCAAGTCATCCAGCTTCAGGCTCACATGATTTTACTTTGAAGCTCAAGCTTGCTTATTGACTATACAAATATATACACTCCGGTGGGCATTTTATTTTTGTACCAGTCTGTCCACTTTTTGGAGTTTTTGCCTTTTGCAGTCTTTTTTTTCTTTTTGAAATACTATATACAACATCATTTACATAAGGAGTTTTTCCTCTTGAGCCAGTAGACTATCCCTCTTTTGATGCTTTATTGCAACCCACACTCTCCTATCCTCAAAACTTATCATCATCGGATGGGTTGGGATGCACTTACTTCCCTAGAGGAAGACAAATGTTTCCACTTGTGTGTGTCTCATACCGACAAATCCAACCCCCTCACCGCTCTAACTTAGTTGAGCCAAGTGAAAGGTGCAGGTGTCCAAGTTAGGTCATTATCGATAAGAGTCGTGTGTGCGCTGTGAAATACTCTACTTAGGCAGTTAAGAATCCATTGAACCAAGTCCCGCGATCCTCAAAGAATTAAGTCAGCTAGACCTGAAGTACCTCAATTCCAGCTCCTATAAGGTTCCTGTTAATTAGGTAGATTTTAAGGTCCACCCAAGCTCCAATCTTCGGATTTTACTTAGACTTGTTCAACTATCAAACTCAATCTGAAAAATGCTAATGTTATGCAAATGCTATGCAAAAAATATTTTTTTGATGCAATTTTCAAACTTTTGAAATTTTTATGGATTTTTGAAAAGATGATGCATATGCATTTTTTGGGGTTTTCAAAAAGATTTTTTTCGATTGTTTTTGGTATTTTAGTTTTGCAAATATTTTGGGATTTTTTTAGAAAAGTTTTGGTTAAAAATTGGGTATAAATATTTACATAGGGATGCACCTTATATTTACAAGAATTAGAGTTTAGGAATTTACAAAGGGTAAGTGGTCAATTATATATATATATATATATATATGTGTGTGTGTGTGTGTGTGTGTGTGTAGAATTTTAGGTGAGATGTACATATTCCTCAAACTTATTTAAAAAAGGTTTTTCAAGCAATTTTTGAAAAATATAGTCCAAAATAATTTTTACAAACTTTTTTTACAAACATGTACACACATTTGAAAATCATTTTGCAAAGGTTTTCCAAACAATATATAGATTTTTCAAATATTTTTGCAACTAATTTTCAAACCACTTGCAAATCGTTTTTCAAATATTTTTATTTCACTCAAATAAAATAAATTTTACAATTAAAATTTTTTTACAAAGGTTGAAAACATGTAACAAATTGTTTTCAAATAAGTTTTCAAAAGTATTTTCAAAATATTTTTCAAACATTTTGCAAAAATATTTTCACCTGATTTATTAATTAGTAACTACAAAAAGAATTTGAGGAATAATCAACATCTATTTATTAAGTGTTTCTAATGAATTTAATAGTGTAATTAGCCATACTTATTAATAAAATATGAAAGTACGAGTTATGGCTAAAGTATATACGCAGTATATACAACCCCCTATACTAAGCTTGAGCTATGTCCTCATAGATCAGAGAGTAAAGAGAAGAAATAACTCATACTGAGTATAGAGAAGTCTATAGAATAACGAACGAATGAAGGAATGAATGAACGAATGAGAAGTTGACCGTCCGATGTATACTTAGGATCAAATAATCCTAAGTATAACAGACTGTACACAAAATAGGGAGGGTCAAGGGTGGGAATGAACATATCATACTCAGACTGTCTCCCCCTATACGTAGGATAAGATATCCCTAATTATAGAAAATAAGAGGAGACAGTGGAGAGGACCAAAGAATAGAAGAAATCGAGGTACACACTCCCTATACTTACAACAAAGTACTTCCTAAGTATAGAAAACTGACAAAAGGGACAACACCTTTTCGGTAGAAAAAGAAAATAGAAAAGGAAAAGAAGAAAAGAAGAAAATAAGAAACGAGATCAGAAGATGGAAGAAGAGATTGTGAGAATGATGTAAACATCATTCCCCTTACACTTAAGGTAGAAGAAGACCTAAGTATCGGAAACAACATGAGTAATAAAATGGAATGACGAAAGAACACTCAGCTCGTCCACCCCCTATACTTAGGACAAAGTATGTCCTAAGCAAGGCACACATGAGAATGGGGTGGATGAGCAATACTGTAGACGGACAGAGATGAACAAGAGTGGATATACAACAGAAATGGATGTACAAAGGATCCAGAAGGTTGAAAGAGAACCTTCTTGCGGGATCGCTGAGGAATAGATCTACTGTGGTGCAGGTCGATATCGGAGTCCTCAGATGACGCTAATCGATCAGGGTGGACACGGTGAGGGGTTTCAATGGTCCTAGGGTGAAGAGGCACAAAAGAGTGAGTGGAAGAAGTACAACTAGGTCTGACCTTGGGAGTCTCGCTGATATCGAAGTGGAATAGGACGAACTCATCATCATCGGAAGATGTGTAATCAGTGTCGTCCTAAGAGCTCTCATCCATGTCAAAACCAAAAGGAACAAACTCATCAGTGGAAGTAGTCAAACTATGTTCATCTTCTCTAATCTCAACCAGATCATCTTTTTCATTAAAAGGCCTGAATTCCTAAATAAAAGCAACCAAATCAAATTCAGTCTTTTTCTCATCAATATCTTCCCTCCACTCATTGTTGTCAATCGTGTAAATCCCGCGTATGTCATCAACAAAACACCAATCACAGGAAGCAGAAAATCCAAGGTCTAGGCTTTCCGAGTCTTCCTCCTTGGAGAGCAATTCTCGGGTCTCATCATCGGTCATAAAGAAAATCTCTCTGATATCCTCATATAGATCATAGGCCTCAGGGTCAGCCAGAATAGGTATAAACACATCAGGTGTTGGTCTCTGATCGGTAGTAGGTGCAGTTGTTGACATGATTTTTCGTGGTTTAAAATGATGATTGAATCAAGTCGTTATTTTCCCATGATAAACCGTTGTCAAACAAATAATACTGCAACTACGAGCACGATGAATGTATGCAAAAAGTATGAGACAAGTAGAGGATCGAATCTACGAGGACCAAACAGGTTTGCAATTTTAATTTGACATTTAACCCATAAATAGATAAGTGAAATAGATACCATGCAATTTGGAAAGGAAATACTTCAAAGATATGCAATCTAATCAATATTGAAAGTAAAGGATATGCTTTGAAATACTTAGAATAAAAGATAGTGCAATGGTTTAGATGCAAATGATATATAAATAAACAAGATAGAGAGAGGAATAGAGTTTGTCATGCACACATGGAGAGCCGGTGCACTTGCTATTGCCGGCATGAGTGGAGATGGTCGAAGCTCGCACGAGGATGATTGGCGTTTCTGGTCACGCACACATGCACGGCTGTAGATGAGAATGCACACAAGTAAGACTGCAGTGGCTGGACGTATAGTGGCCGTTGGCGCATGAGAGTGCGGTGAAGGGGGAGACCACACTGAAGAACGGTGCTGGATGAGCAGGTGGGATGCGCTGGACGTGCACTCGCGCATGCTAACGAGGGTTGTGGCTGCGATACACACAACAGTTGTGCGGGTATGAGGACGCGCACAACAGTTACTGTAGGCTGAAGGAGCACCACGAGGAGGAGGATGGCGGTTGCACGTCTATGCGATAGCAGGGGCAGCCGGTAGCTGGACACACACAAGGAGGATATGGCTAGGCGAGTGTTCTTGTTGCGCAGGAGGTTGCCGTACACAGACTGCTGGCTGAAGATGGAGGTCCACGCGTGATGAGGAAGGAGGAGGAGAAGCCAGGCATATGCTGGGGTCCAGGAGAGAGAGAGCGAGAGCCTCACTTGCGTGGAGTACATACCTTTTATAGTTGAGTTGTGCGGCTCCTCTTCCTGCAAATGAAGAGAGAATAAAGGCAAAAATTTATTAATGCATGGGGAAGGCATGCATACGGAAGGAGTACGTGGGGCTCCATATGTGCATGGGAAATGAGATAATGTTGGTGGCTCTATTTATGAGAATAAAGAATGAGACTTTTACACTAACCCCCTCCCATTTTCTTTCCAACAAAATGTAGGAGATATTTTGTAGAGCCAAGTCAATATGTTGGATGTTTATTAAATCAGTGCTCTATGAGTGTACCCAATTTCTCTCTGATAAATCTGATTAATGATGATAATCGATGAGAATATTTTATCAGATGTTTTCTTGATTTATGTGATTTTATACGCTTATGCGCATGGAATAATGTAGACATATATTATATGAATTTAGAGTTTGTAACCTAGGAATTGATATTGTATTACACATAATTTGAGCCTATTATCACAACATACATGTAATCATCACACCGCCATACTTAAATCTTTCTAGTCCCGGTCAAGAATAGGATAAGTAATAATGAAGGATATGGTAAATAGCCAAGATAGGTTGGGTGAGGGTTTACAACAAACATACCCACAAAGTCTCGAGTTTTCAGATCCTAACCACATAAATACACAAACTTCAATACAGTTGACCCATGGATTAATGATTTGTTTGAATAATCGACTTGACTTGAGTTTTGTAGTTTCAACAGCCTCTCAATTCCAACAAAATTAGACATGATTTCAGAAGGTCGATTAGGTCAGCTCATCCGTAAGAAACAAGTATTCTCCTTGAATTTTAATGGATAAAAACAGTGTTAGTGATGTTTTAACTTTTGTGAGTCAAGAGAACGAGCTAACAACTCAATCTATCAAGGTATCAAATAATTCCCTACACATATAGCCTCAGTTCTCACCTGAATTCAGGCATATTCTCTTTTCACCCAAGTATGTCAGCATAGAAAAAATAGGTCAAAATTCTTTGGATAATGGGACTTAATTTTAGGGGTTTTCCGTAGACCGCTTTAGTCCGTTGCTCTCATTCTTTTTCTTTTGCAGAGCATAACCCTGGGCCTCTTTTAAGAATTTAGGTAGCATCATTGGGCTGCTACCACGACTTTTTGGTGGAGAAGGGTTATATGGTGGCCTTCTTTCATTGCTTTTGCTTTGCATATTGCATGATTGGTGGTTTTTGGCATTTGTATTGTGATATGCCTTTTTGTGGTGTTTTTGTCTTGGGTTTGGCATCAAAGGTAGTATCAGCTTAATATTGACTTTGGAGGCACGATACTGGCTTATTTGCTGACATACTTAGACTAGAGAGATCATGTTGCCCCTGAGTCAAGTTCCTTCACTGGCTATAGATAAGGTTCAGACATTGGCACAACCATGAGGACAACTCCTCACCTCAACTAGAGTAGTTGTATCTCGTAAAATAAACTTAATTAAGCTAAGTGCAATGTGTAAATAGTTTTGGAAATTTTTGAGTATTTATCTATTTTTAAATTCCATAACAATTCAACCTATTATTCTTATTCACTATTTAAACATTTTTATTCTTTTAGAAATAAAAAATATCAAAACATATAAGAAAGAATCCAAAATAAATAAAAATGTAAAAAAACAAAAATATTTTATTTTATTAATTAAGAATATTTATATCTAAATCTATAAATATAAAATACTATATTATAGAAAGCTATATACATATATTATTTTATTATCAATATTATTACTACCCTAAATATTTTAAAAACTCTTAAAAAATAAAACAGGAAATACTTTAGAGCATTTTTCTATTTATATATATATCATATATTTCTCTTATATATTTATTATATTATATATATTATCTATACATATTTATATATATATGCATATTACATATATATTGAAAAGAAAACTAAAATCATAAAAAATAAGGAGAACATAAAAATTAGAAAATTAATATATATATATATATATATTAAAAACTTTAAAAATATAAATTATTAAAAATACATAAAAAAGTTAAAAATCCCAATAAAATCCATAAAAAATAAATTATTAAAACCCATAAAAAATAAAAAAATCTCCATAAAACACACAATTTTTTGTTGATTTTTTATTAGTTTTTGTGGTTATCCCTATTGATCCTTTATGGTTTGAACCCTACACTTACATACTAACATATCATTTAGTATGATATAATAAGTTTTAGATGACCTGATTTATTGCTTGATCTTTATTATCGGTTAATTGTTGATTGACACACTTGAGTTGGGTGTTGATTGTTGTGAGAGCGGCCAAACATCGAATGCTGAATCCAACTTGTCGGACACCGCAGGCCCCCCAAGACCATACATTAGGCACCTCAATTCACATGTTCGTCACTCATCTTCTCGATCGGTCCACCCTCCATCTCCTGACTTTTCTTGTCCCCATTAGGCACTTAGAGAATTTTTGACTGATAACTTGAGCCATTTCAGATGATCTAGTTGTTTGAGGGATTGCATTATGATTGGCCAGATGATCTTTGTCCCACCCATGACCTTATGCCCTCATGCTTATGACGATTGATCAATTTCTTGAGGACCTGGGAATAAATGCCATCATTGTCCTAATATTCCTTGACTTAGTTTTCATTACTCCCCAAGGACTATTTGTGGGAGGATGCAACTTTTTATTTACGCTCGATTTCACTCACTTCTTGTGCTTTTGTTCTGGTGGAGCAAGAAACCAAATCGTCTAATGTGAGCATTCAGACTCAATTTCTTATTGTGAATATGATATACCATATCACAAGATCGATTATTTTAACTGAATTAACTCCTTCGAGTCTACTCTCCTCGATAGTCCTCGCTTGGATGAGCCATGTTCTTCTTATTGTTCCCCATTTAGTTTGTAGTACTCCCCGAGGGTTATCTGCAGGAGCATACATCTTTTTATTGGTACTCAGTTTCTTTTCTGTTTGTGTCTCTGATCTGGTGGGGCACGAAATTATGTCTTCTGCTTTGTTTACTCGGTATCATCTATGGCTATCTGATCTAACGTATCATGAGCCTGAGTCTTCTTATTTTTCTGTGATCTCTAACTCATTCTCTCCCTGATTACCCTTGCAAGGATGAGCCACGTCTTGCAATATTCATTGTTATCTTCGATCTTTCAACCTTACATCCACCAGTTATTGAGTTGCGTAGAGAGTCTCTCGATATTTACGTTTCATATCTTTTTGAGATTGTAATTGAGGTGGAGGATTATGTAGTGTTCCTTCCTCCTCCACATCTTACTATATCGGCTTTATCCCTTCATTCTATTATTATGAGCCCATAATATATTTCCCGCTACTGAATCCTAAATTAGTTGTCGATCTACTTTTCCTAGTAGCTGACACCCACTCGACTGCATATTCGGATGTTGTTTTTCTTTTGGCTGTGTTGTCGTTCTCACATGGAGATGACGATAAGAGTACATTATTCTATTATCATATGTCATCATGTACTTCGCTATTCCTTACTGCTTATATATACTATGTTTTGTCTTTTCATCCCTGCTCTCTTTCGCATGATGTGATGACATGCACCCTAGATCATTCATCATATATGTTTGTCTATACTTAAGATGTACCTTGTCCAAATTATATGTAGCCGCCATGTTGTTCATATATGTTTTGCTTCCTCACTCCTGTTGTTGCATATACTTAGGGATCTTTTACCCTAAGTATGCAGGGAGTGTTTTGTCCATTCTTATTGACTTTTATTTTATTTGTCCCCTCCCATGCCCCCTCTCTTCTTGAATTTCTCTACTATACTTAGGGATATTTTACCCTAAATATAGGGGGGACAGGACGAGCCATTGATTTTGTAAATTCTTTCCACTATAGACCCTCCCTGTATTTTTCATGAAGTATGCTACACATAGGATTATTTGATTCAATGTATAGGGGGGATGGTCGAATTCGTATTCTTTTAGTTGTTGCAGTATAGACTTTCATATACTCAACAAGAGTTATTTCTTCCCTTTTCTCTTGATCACTATGACATAGCTCAAGATAAGTATAGGGAGTCGTATATACGTTGTATATACATTAGTCATAGCTTGAACTTTCGTATTTTTGAATAATATGGCTAATATACTATATGGGTTAGGGTATACAATAAATCAAATGTAAAGAGTACACTATAATTATGTAAAAAATTCATAAACTCTTCGTAAATATGATTAATAAACTGATTTTAAAATATTTTGCAAAATGATTTGAAAATGATTGAGAAATGTCATGAAAAATCTTTTGAAACCCATTTAGAAAACTTTTGTGAAACCTTTTCAAAACTTTGTAAAAATCATTTTCAAATATTTTCTAAAATCTTGTTCAATTGTTTGATAAAATTTTTGAAAATTTAATTTACAAATGATTTGGAAAATGATTGCAAAAATGTTTTGAAAAATCTATACATAATGTTTGAAAAAGTCTTTGTAAAATGATTTTAATTTTTTTGTAAATATCTGCAAGATTGTTTGTTAAAATTATGTGCAAAATAATGTTTTCAAAATATTTGAAAAAAATGTTTTCAAATTATTTTTAGAACATTATGTATAATTGTAGCAAATAAAATCCTTTACAAAACTTGTCTATAAGACCTATATAAATTCTTAGTGTAAATCTTACTCCTTATAAATATTGATGCACTCCCGTGTAAATATCTGCAAATACTTCTTTCACTAACTTTCATCAAATACCCCTAAAAATTCAAAAATTTCAAAACCCATAAAAATTGCAAAATATTTTAAAAAATTTCATAAAAATTTGCAATATGTTTTTCCAAAAATCTAGAATAAGTTCAAAAATTAGAAAATAATTTCACAAATATATTTCCTTTTCATTGCATTTGCATTTTTCCGATTGATAATGGCAATTGAACCAGTCTAAATACAATACTAAGATTGGAGGTTGGTTGGACCCTAATTCACTTAATCTCAATTGAAGTGGTAGAGGACTGGATTTTCCCGTATGAGAAACAAGAGACTGGAAACATATGAAGGCACAATATGTGTCCATTGTACCCCAACCCTATACAGTAATGACGAGGCCTATGGACATGAGGTTGTGGGTTGCAATAATTCTTCAAAAGAGTGATAGTCTACTAGCTCTAGAGGAAAAAGGTCTTTATGTAAATGCTGATGTAAATAGTATTCAGAAAATTTGCAAAATCAAAAACTCCAAAAAGAATATAAAGGAAAAAATCAAAGAAAAATCAATTCCCATCGGAGTATGTATATATGAAATAAGCAATCTTATCCTTCAAAGTCAAATATTCATGTGATCTTGCAGCTGGATGACTTGACTAACTGGTCATGCATCCTAGGATAGGTAGCCACACTGGCTACCATCCATTCTCTTCTCCACATCCTCTTCTTGAGCCAGTTACACTTGAACTTAAAAGGGAATACCCTGCTCCTCGAGGAAAGAGTTGGTATATTGGGTGATTAGGGTCATCACGTTGGAGAAGATTGTCTCTTTACCGCTTCAGCCGTGAGGAACTACATGTCACTTATATTGTACAAGATAGACTCATAGTCATAAGGACCTGTGTATGACATAGACTTGTCGCGACTGGCTTTTTGAGGAGACATGGAAAATGTTTAGTGGTTCTTAGAGGCCGTTGAGATTCAAGTCCGCTTCTCAATAAGGTTCTGACCAAACTTCAATTCCTAAAGATATGACTAAGCTCCAAACTTTGATTTTATGAAGTCAAGTTTAAAAGTTAAAACCAATCTAGTTTATTTTGTTGTTTTATTTTCTTTATTTTCTCTTTTTCTACACTTGTTATCCTAAGTGTTTGCTATGGACTAACAAACACAAGTATAGGGGATGATGAATCTCCATTTCATCACCTTTATTCTTTCATTATGGACTTAAAGCCCTAGCTAAATGCATGTATATAATATTAACTTGTACAAAATAATACTCAATAATTAATATGTAAAGACTATGAAAAATATTGTATTTAATTCCAAAATAAAAGAATAAAGGAAAGAAAAGAAAAAGAAGGAAGTGCCAAAGACACTAAGTGACCCTAGACCTCGAGATCTAGTCATCATGATGACTTGAATGACAAGGAATAAAGTAGGGGAATATAGGGTACTAATGATCGCTGAAACCAGAGGTGTCTAATGCATGGTCTTGGAGGGTATGTGGTGTCTGACAAGTTGGATTTGACAATCGTCGTAGCGGTCGTTCTCACAGCTTTCACCACCCGATCAAAGCGTTTCAACCAACAATTAACCCACATCAATGATTAAGCAATAATATGCTGAGCTAAAATTTATTATTCCCAATAGAGAAGTTTACAGTACACAAGTAGTAGGGGTGAAACCATAAAGGAGCAACTGGGATAGCCACAAAGATTGACAATCTAAGAGAAAATCAACAGATGTTTTATGTGTGTTTTAGGGTTTTTCTAATTTTTGTGAGCTTTTAATTATATTTAACTTTATTAGATTTTTTAACGTCGTACATTTCATTTGTTTTAAATTTTTATTTTCTTTTATATTTTCATGATTTTTATTTCTTTTTGTTTTGAGGGCATATAAAATGTATACAAATGCCGATACGTAATATTATACATAATATAAACAATATATAAAATAATATATATACATATGAATTCAATAAATACAAATAAAATAATCTTTTTTATTTTTTAAAGGTTTTAAATATAAATATATAAGCTATTTATAATAATATTATTAATTATAAATGATAATAAATAATATAATATTTATAGACTATATAGGGTTTCTACTTATAAATATAACTATACGTAATTGAATTTCCAAAATAAGATATTTTTGTTTTATAATTTTTCTATGTTTTTTGGATTTTCTTTTTTGCTAATTTTTATATATTTTAAATCGATTAAAAATGACAAAATAGGGACTTATAATAATAGGACGCATGTTTTAGGATTTAAAAATCAATAAATCAATTAATATTAAAATTATTTTTAATATATATTACATAAGAAAGACAAAATTCCGAAATAGAAACAAATAATTTTGAGATTTTATATACTTTTTATTCTTTTTATAAGGTTTTTCGGTTTTTAATTTTTTAGACTTTTTGGTAATATTTAGCAAATAAAAGGGTCAGAAAATCAAAGATGCAATAAGATTTTTTTTGGAATTTTTCAAAACATTTTTATAATTTTATTGGGTTTCTAAATGTAAAATAGGAAAAATGCAATGTTCTATATTTTTATAAATAATATAATTATTTAATTCCCTTAAGGAAAATATATGTGGTATATTATGGTTTCAAGCACTTACAATAATTTTCTCATAATATTTTAAACGCAAAATGCTATTTTTAATAATGAAAATACAAGAAATAAAATTTAATGTGCAAGTCGGGACCTAAATGTAAATTTACTAAAGTTCCAATCTATTCCAAAACACCCTAGAAAGTCTAGGGGTGTACATGAAAAAAACCTAGATTTATCTAATAATACGCATTGGCAGGGGTATTTTTAAAATGTCAAAAAAGTTTTAGGGCTTGGTTGTATTTTTTCCATAAAATATTACATTTAATATAAAAATTATAGAATAAACCCTAATACAAATAACTATAAGGATTTAGGGCAAAATGTCTCGTGCCTCACATGTATGCCCACATGAGGTGACATAGACTAAACCTAAATGCAAATAGAGGAAAGTACATGATTCAAATTACAAATATTACAAAAATATCTTAACTATAGAGTAAATTTTATAGACTAAATTATAAATACAAAAAGCATGGGTATGGAATGCAAAATTACCCCATGTATGCGCGATCGGACAACGAGGATGGATTTACTTGACACACGTCGCTCGCTGGTCACTGAGGACACTTCACGCTCGAACGGCCCGGATTAGATCATGGGGAGGATCGTCGAATAGTGGTTGAGGGATTCAATCAAATAGTTGTTTCTTCTCTTGGAGCGGTGTTCTATATCCAACGGTGCAGAGAAGGGTTGGAAGAACAGTGGAAGTACATGGCTCCAACAGACTTCAATCTTCACTCTTGGGTGACTCTGACCTCCTCCCTCCTCGTTGATGGTTGGAATAGGCCAATGGGATGCGATCAGAGCTTCTAAGGGTCCAAATGTGATCCAGGACCCAACGATGGGGTCTTGGGGGTCGGAGAAGAAACGTAGGACCTGGAGCTCCTGTACCAGGTCAAATCGAGCCTTGGAGAGCTCCTTTGGGCACGAGATGTGTATAGAGAACAACTAGTCAAGAGAAAACTACCTCAACCTGTTATGGGGTGAAATAGGGACTTACAGGATGAAGCGAAGCCCTTCGGCGTACTGTAGAGAAGGAGGGCATGATCTCCGAACTTGTTCAAGGTCCGGGTGTATGGATGGGTGTTGGATGTAGAGGAGTGAAGGGCGAAGAAGAGGACATGATCGTGAAGTCAGAACGAAGGGTTTTGCACATGGAACACGATGGCTGGAGCATTAGCGCTAGTGTACTTTCCTTTTATGGATTTTACAATATTTAAGAAAAAAATTAAATTCACTAAAGAGAACACTAACCTACTGATTATGAATAGAATCAAAAAAATGCAAAATGAAACGGCTCACCTGCACTAGAACAACTAGGAACACAACTCGCCCATAAGAGCTCCAACAAGGTTCGGATTGACTCCTCCAACACTCATTATTGTGATTAAACAATCATCATTCCCTATCACGAAGGATGATCCAAGGACTCGAATCAAGGGGCCAAGGGTTAGAAATGAGGGTCAAAGTCAAAATGGGGAGGAGGTTGCTATATATATAGGGCGAAGTTTGACCATAGCGACCGCTCGATTCAGAGGTCCATCGATCAAAGAGACATAAGCATGTGAAAGAGCAAGGCTAGAGAAGCAAAAGTCATGAAGGGAGTGGGCCAAGATACTGCAAGCCTCATGCATTGAAAATGGAAGAAATCGAGGTGAGCATCTCTGACAACAGCAGGGCAACAAGGACCGTAGAGTTGTCCGAGGTCAACCCTCGCTCGTCTCCCATTGGTCCATGTAGACACTCAAAATACAAAAGAGAAAATAAAAAAAATAAAGAATTGAAAGTAAAATAATAAATTAATCAATTAAATAAAACTCAAAAAATATTTTTTTTTGTTTTTATGCAGTATTTTATGATGATAATTATTTATTTTGATAAGTTAATTTATTAGGTGTTAATTTTTACATGTATAATTATAGGTATAAATACCTATATTTAATGTATTTTATTTTTATTTTGTCTTTTATATTCTATTATTTTTTGGATATAATTTTTATATTTATAAATTATTAAATTATCTATATGTATTTATATATATATATATGTATTTTTATTTATTTTTCTGAGTTTATTTACATACTTAAATAATTAAATATAAATTATGTAGGTATAATATATGTTTATTATACCTATATATTCTATAGCTTTGTTTATTTTTATGCATTTTCACGGTTTTATTTTATTTTCATTTTGTATGTAAATTTTGAATAATACCTACAAATATATAAAAATATAAGGGAGTGAAGAATATAAAGAATAAACTGAATATTATATACAGATATCTTACACGATGAGGGATCAAAAGCCAACTTTTACATCTTAACTCCAAATTGAACGAAACCACCTTCTTAAAATAGATAATTTATGTTTATGAACAATAATTGTGAGTTTGGTCAATTTGGAATTAGTATGGAGAAGATACATGTCTGAGAAGTTTTCTTTGCGAATTTTTATTTTTGTATGTCATGGGCACACTGTACATTATTTTTTAATGAAATTAATGTTGTATTTTTATTTATATTTTTATTTACAACTTTCATATAGAGAGCTTATTGATTTGAGTCGTAAAAATAGGAAATAAAATAAGTCCCAAGAAGGTTTAATATTGAGGAATAAATTTAGGATTTTCGTGCAATATTGTCCATTATCGCTCCTTACTTTATTCATTGTTGACCAAGTCATCATGATGACTGGATCTTGGGGTCAAGGGTCACTCAGTGTCTTTGACATTTCTTTTTCTTTTCTTTTCTTTATTCTTTTATTTTGGCATTAAATATAGTATTTTATAAAATAATTGTGTGACTATTATTGATTATATTTTCACAAATTAATGATATATACACACATTTAACTAGGGATTTAAGGCCAAAATGATAGAATAAAGGTGATGAAATGGAATTCACCAGGTACATAATTGTACAGAATGTATCTTAAAAACCTAATTTTTCATTCATAAATAAATGCATTTTGGGACCTATTTCCTTTCCTTATTTTTACACATCCAATGAATAGACTATCTATATGAACTTGTACAATTATTTGACTCAAAAAATACGCAATCTACCCGAGACGCACAAAATAAAGAGCCCAAAAGAAAATTTCCCAGACATATATCTTCTCCATACGTACTAAAAAATGACCAAACTCAACTTTCCTAAAATTCAATTATCTATTTAATGAAGGTAGTTTTATTTAATTTGGAGTTAAGATGCAAAAGTTGGCTTTTGGGTCTCTATTGTACTATATACCTGTATATAATATTCAATATATCCAATCTTTGTATTTTTATATTTATTATATTTTTGTATGCTTGTAAATATTGTCTATAACATATTTAAAACATAGAATAAAACCATGAAAAATTATTAAAATAAATAATGTATCCTAATAGATAGGTAAACTATACATATAAAATACGTGTATATATTTGTTTAAATAAGTAAATAAAATTCAAAAATAAATTAAAAATGTGTAAATTTGTATTTAAATAAGTTGAAAATATATAAAATATGAAAATACAATAATCAAATAAAAATACAATGTAAAAATAAAAGATCCAAAATATAGGTAAATATACCTATATGTATGCATGTAAATAATAACACATAATAAATTAATGTATAAAATAAATAAAATTCATAATAAAATACTGCATTAAAAAATATTTTTTATGTTTTAACCTAAAATTAATAAAATCATTTATTAATTTATATTGAATTATTAAGGGAAATCTTCCCATTGATTTTTCGATTGGTCCACATAGACCAACCAAAGCTCTTCTCTTGTTGACCCTCGGTCAACTAGCCCTCTTGGTGTCTGACTTCTTAGAGACTGCGACCTATCTCACTTCGCCCATTTTTCATGGACTTTACACCACTCTTTTCCCTATGATTCTTCATGCAACCTTTGCTACAACTCATCTTCTTACACGTCATACCCATAGATCCCTTATATATGATACATCAGTGCGATCAGAATCACTAACTTTTGATGCTTCCTCTACTCTATGTACAAATTAGAAGCTCCACCCCCCTTTTGACACTTTTTAATTTCCTTCGTCGTCTGGAACTCTATGACCATTGCACAATCACATTGAGCTTGGTGACAACTCTCTCCGCGAGAGATCTACAACATGAGTGAGGTCACGAGTGTACCAATCCCCATGGCTGTAGCATCGTTGTCGCTATGATTCTACTCCTTGTTCTAAACCCCAAGTTTGAGCTATCTTACCATATTTTCATGTAATTTTCTTTATCGTATTTTATTTCTAGCCTTCATTTTCTGCATTTACTTATTATTTCTAGTGTAATCTTAGGGACTAGTATACGTTGGATCTTTGTAACTCCGACCACTAAAGCACATGTTCTTCCCTCATTTCGACTCTGCAACCACCCTATCATCATCCTTATCCACTTCTCCATCTTCTCTAACCACCAAACCACCTGGATCTTCTCAGATCCAATTCATCCATGCTCCTTCCACCGCTCTACGATAGAGCATCTCCATTCTACCCCACCAACCCTCAATCCTCCACCAATAATAGTCAGGATCAATGGCCAGAGCTCCATCATTCTTTTTACACATGTATCAGTCCTGAAGGGGCCACCAGAGGCCAAAGCACTTTTAAGTTTGACTCTAAGGTACCCCGAGCTTCTTCGAGATCCAGGACCCCATAGATGGGTCCTGAACACTTTTGAGGGTACCACTAGATGTGGATCCCTTCTAAGAACCTCGCGAGCATTTCATCATCAAGGAAGAGGGTCAGACGATGAAGCTTCAGCAGATCGAAGCTTCAAAGTAGTGGGGTTTTTCCCTGTTCTTCCAAGTGATCCGTCGTCCGACCAGGAACACACCTCTAGGATGAGAAGCTAACATTGGATAAAGCCAAGCAGCAATCGTTTGATCTCACTCGAGATCTAATAGCATGCATTCAATAACAAAGGGGTATCGTGCAATCTCCACCGTCCTATGCCCACAAATGATCGATTTTCAGGTATTGGATTGCACTGAATAATGGGGCAATTTCACTCAACACCCCCTACCTTTCTACTTATATTTTTCATTTTTCTAAATATTATTTGTAGTGTAATTAATTATGTAAATATTACAAAGGGACCCCCAAGCTTTCCCCTATATTTCGATTTGGTCCAAGCCATCTCATCTCACATGGCAGCCCATGTGATGTAGGTAAATTGCAAGGAAGTCCTGCCAGCTCTTGTATTTATATTTAGTACTAAAAATGTAAATTATTGTTAAACTTTTGGGTTATTTGCATGTAAGTCCTCAAACTTTTTTATTGCAAATATGCCATTATCAATATTATAGTTATTTATTTGCTTGTATATTTTCTTTAATTAACTCCTATACTCCATAAATTTTGGAAAAAAATGTGGTATATGCCTTAAATGATGAGGATGCATGCATGAATTTTTATTTATCATTTTATTGCATTTTCCTCATTATTAGAAATAGATTTGGAGCCATTTATTCCATGTTTAGTTATAAAAATACAAAAAATATAAAATGATTTTAAAAATTCAAAAAAAAGGATTATATGTTACTTCATATTATAATTCCAAATTAAGAATCACAAAAATAAAAGAAAACCCCTAAAATTTGGAAAACTTTTAAAACCATATAAAAACCGGTAAATATTCTGTAAAAATCCAAAAAAATCTATTATATATTTTTTATATTAAATTATATTGATTGAATCTAGTTTTGGGAGTTTTTGGACCTATTAACTATTTTCAAAACCCAAAACAATTCAACCAATTATTGTAAGTCATTGTTTTGACATTTGAAATCAATTAAATACACCTAAAAATTAGCAAATATTATCTAAAAAGTCGCAAAATAGAGAAATATTAAAAAAATAAAAACATTTTATTTTATAAATTTTGAGTATATGTAGTTACATTTATAGATATAAAACCTTATATATCCTATACACTTATACTAATATATATACTTATTATTATCACTATTAGTAATTATAAATACCTAATCTATATTTAAAACCTTAAAATAAAAAGGTTTGATTTATATATTTCTTGAATTTTTGTATAATTATTACATATATATTCTATATAGTATTTATAACATACTTTTTATTATATATATATTATGACCTTAGAAAGAAAAAAAAACTAAAAATTGTAAAATTAAAAATAAAATAAAAATTAAAATTTAAGAACATAAAAAATAAAAGAATTTAAAACACAAAAAATAAAAATAATTAAAATCTCATACAAATTCAAAAAGGAGAAAATTTACAAAAAAACGGTTGTTGCTTATTTTTATTAATGGACAATAGGTCTCATTTCCCCATTGGTCTATATGGTTCAACGCTCTACATACTATACACTATACACATATATTATGCAGATTTAAAATAAAAATAAATTTTGACTCACATATTTGCATTGCAATATCATACTATATAAGTTGATTGTTGATTTGAATGATTGTCCATGTTCTGAGTACTGCGAGAGTGGCTGATATAGTGATTGCCAGATCCAATTTTTCAGACACCGCAGGCCCTCCGAGACTGGACATTAGGAACCTCTGCTCATGCATTCCATCAAAGGGTATGAGGTATGTGGGCATGTAAGCTTATGGGAGGTATGTGGGCATGTAAGCATGTGGGAGGTATGTGGGTGTGGGAGGCATGTGGGCATGTATATAAGTATATTAGGAATATGAGTAGTAACTTGTATATATGTATGTGTGCATCTTTAAAAGTGTATGGAGGTATACAGGTAGTTAAGTATGAGGGTATCACTTCGTTGTGCATGGGTATCTATGTGCGCATTCACGTAAGCATGAACGGGAGTGTCTACGTGTTCAGATATATATAGATATTCTTATTAATATAGGTACGGTAGCGTGAATGTGGGTATCTATATGGGTGAGTTTCTATGCATGTATGAGCATATGGGCTTGCATGGGTATCTATGTGGGAATGTAGGATTTCTTTTACAAATGAAAGCTAATAACACAACCAATTTCGAGTATCAATGATATCTAAAAAATCCCATAAGAGAATGAAGTGGAGGGAGGGGTTTACTGATGAATCCATGTTCATCAGTCTTTATTCTTTTATTTTAGCTAATTATCTTGGCAAAGCGTCATGTAAATATATGTAAATACAATAACTAGGCAATATTCATGCATGCGTTAGTATGACATAATTAGCATGTATTTGTGTAAAAATAAAAGAATAAAGGAAAATAAAAAGGAAGGAGGTATTTATAGTAAATATAGAGTGACGCTAACTCCAAGAGAGGGCCAAGCATTGACCTGATCACCAAAAAAATAAGTAGAGAGAGATAGGGGCCTACTCTATATTGTACATACCATGGGTGTAAATAAATAATTATTTTTGCCAAAATAAAAATAAAATTATATTTTTACCACCTTGTATATATTTTTAAAAATAAAATAAAAATTAGAAAAATAAAAAAGGAAATAAAATTCTTTCTCCTATATATGTTTTTCTCCTATTTTTATATATCTGTAAATAAATAATAGAAATAAAACAAAATTTATTTTGTACTCCAAAAATTATGTTGTAAATAAATAAAATATAAAATTGGGTTATTTTTGTAAAAATAATAAATAAAAACAATTGTACAAAATACATAGATATTTTATACATGTATATAATACAATATACTATATATAGTGTAATTTATTTCAAAATAAAAATAAATAAATATCACAAAAAATCCCTTGAAAAATACCAAACATTTCTCATTTTATTCATTTTTAAAGTTAAATTCATTTATTATTTTTATTCTATTTATTTTCGATTTTTCTTATTATTCTGTCCTGTAGCGATTTTTGTCCCATTCCTACGCCGCCCCTGATTGGTCCACATCCGCATGTTGACCCGGGTCAACCCCCTCTTCCAGGGCTTGACCCGACCCGATTGTGTGGCCGGACCCAATTCTCGCATTTCTTCCCATGGGATCGCGCAACCCTTCGCCCGGATTTTTTGCCTGCATCTCCCCTAGGGATCCAATATCCTCGCGGATCCCTAGGGAGGCACGGATCCTTCTCGGTTCGCACACCCTCGCCCCTTCTTTCCAATCACATGGGAGCACTATAATCATCTCATTCTTCCTCCTTGAAATGCAACTCGTGCCTCGCTCCCTCTTGATACCCTAGCCACCTCCAGCAAAGTGACAGCGGTCTGGAGCGCCGCTTGGTGTTCAATTTGGTGCAACGATGCCGTAGCTCAGCCATCGTGGCTGGAGTTCCACCGCGAGTAGCCACCCTTTCTTGATGCCGCTTGGTCGAGGCCATCACCCTGATGACCACCTTCGCCTGGAGCCGAAGAGTCGATCCAGAACATCAGGTGAGCCTCTTATCCTTCACCTTTATCGTTTCGATTCGATCTTTCATCTCAGCGTCGCCACACCTTCGTTTGCTCCGACCAGACGGTCGGAGCTCCATTCCTGCATCCTAGATGCTCCAATAGCATTGCACATTCACCCTTCATTTAGCTCTGCATCCTGATCACTCTGATCTTAGCTTACCTAGCCGAGATTACGCTCGAGGTCTCCTTCCATCGCCTTCGCGGGAGACCAAAGCCCACCCCACGCCGCTTCTTTCCTTTTTAGATCGAATAAACCAGACTGGAGCATAGCTCTGAGTCAAAGCTACCCTCTGCAAGTTGTTTGACGCATTGGGAGTCCTCTTTCCACCCTCACCAGGGCTTGCCGGAGTAGCTCCAGGCCTTCACCGTCAACATGCCTATCCAACCGTTGAAGCATCCATCTGATCCGACCAGCTAACGCGGAATCGTCGTGTCATCACGCTGGTGTCCACTGATCTTCCATCGGAGTTGGGGATCTCTTCCTTGGCTCCGGCGAAGTTTGCCTGAAGCTTGTTCTTCCAGACTCGTTCCGCAACGTTGGATCGACCGAGGCACTCCAGATTATATCCTGATCGTCCATCCTATCGTCGTGTCAGATCGTTGGATGTAAGATCTGACGCCCAAGCGTGTTCCACATCCCCGACCAGGTTTGACCGTCAGATCTAACATCCGACGCCACTAGTGTCGCACGATCACGCCACACCAGCGGACACCACATGTCCACCCCACGCGTGCCTCACGTGCTGCAAGGGTATATATCCCTTTATACCAAACATTTAATTTAGTTTACATTTTAGTCTGGAAAATAAAATTGTAGTTGAACCTATTTGCATTTTACTCCCTGGAATTTCTGTTATTTGCACTTTAGTCCCCCATGTCTGGAGACACGTGCTTCGTCACGTCACTTTGGTATTTTTGCAGTTTCAATTCTGAACTTATTGGATCTTATATTTTGGAATGGGTGTTTTCTAGAATTGCAAATATACCCACATGAATGTGTTTTTGATGTATGTGCTGAATTGATTAGATACATTGCATGGTTGCCCCCAGACTTTTGTTAATGTTTAGTACATAAACTTAAATAATTTGCATTTAGGTCCCTACGAACCATGTGTTGAATTTTTAATTAAATAAATGTCAAAATTACTCCAAAAATTCCCAAAATATTACCAGTAGCTCCTGCTACTGTGTAATATTTTTTTGGTAATTTTTGTGACGCATTTTGATTTCATTTGCCATTTCCTAAAATACAAAAACCCTAGAAATTGCTTTTGTCTATTTTAGAAACCCATAAAAAATAGAAAAATACACTTAAAATTCCAAAAAAAATCATGAGTCGTTGTTTTGTATTGCTTTAATCTTTGCATCAGTTTCATTTTATTATATCTTATAAAACACTTAAAAATTGCAAAAGAGTAAAAACCTTATAAAAATCATTAAAAGTTCTACAAAAATTTAAAAAGTGTGTTTTAAATTATTATAGTTAGATTTTATTTTATACTTTCACATAAAATTGTTGCCAGGATTTTAGAGGTATTGTAAATAATTTTAATTTGTATTTCTTTCCAGGCTGTACATTGCTTGTTGTTTTTGGCTTTCTTTTATTTTTAGAAAATCATATAAAATTCAGATAAATTTCATAAAATTGCCAAAATATCTGCATATTTTAAAAAGCATAAAAATATTTTTTGTATTTTTGAGCATTTTAGACCTTAAAAAAATTGTTGCAGTGTGCTTGCCTTCATTTTCGCATTCTTTTCCTCATTAAAGAAAATGTTAAAAAAATTACAATTAAAAACCACCAAAAATATTTTTACTTCTTCTCTGATTTCTCGACTACCTCGTAGGATTTTTTCCTGTGATTCTTGTGTTCGACCCTGGTGGCTATACCAGGTTAAATAAATAGCAAGACCGCTTGCCTTGGTTTTCGCTCTTATTTGATTTAGTTGGTGGTCTGATTTTTCTTGATTGAGCCCAGCTCGAGTGGTTGAGGTCGCAACGACCATTGATATCACTTAGCCTCACGCTCGTGACGCTCATCAGAATGGCGCCGTTGTCGGGGAGCACAGCGTAGTAGTTGGTTTTCTTAGTTCTTTATTTGCTTCTTGTTTTGTTTTTCCTAACTGTGATCTGACATATTTTCTAATTCTCTCTTTCTTGCAAGGGGTGGCCCGACGAGCGACGGTGGTATTCCTGGGAGTGCCAGTGCACCCGATCGAAGCGGAGGCGGCTTGTTTCTTCATCGAGCAGCAGGAGAGCGTAGTAGAAGAGGAGCAGAAGATTTGGAAGATTTTTTTAAGAACTTTTAGTACTCTAATATTGTAATAATACAGGACTCAGAGACACTGGAACACTTGGCTTATCGAGGTCTGTTTCACCGAGCACCGGTGTACTCGGGGGACCTCACCACGGTTTTCATCGGTTTTGATTTTTCGCCTTTATTTTATTTTGATTCTTAAAAATTTTGCCCCTAGAATTAGGAATTTCATTGTTTGTGATGTAATTAATTAAGACCCAACCCCTAATTATCTGCATGCACATATAGATCGTAATTGGACCTAATTAATTAACTCACAAGAAAAAGTTAGTTTAATTAGGCTCGAGTCCACATGTCGTGAGGAACCACATACAACGCTGGCAGAACCCGTTGTGGTGGGCATCGAGTGGTTCCCAAGATCGGACTTCAGAATTGGTCTAATTAGCTAGCTACTGTTCTTCTCGTGTAAAAATTGCTCGTCTAAGGTCGTTTTCTTCTTGCATCATAGAGATAGTTTTATTTCAGTCTTTTAACTTTTGCACGGATCACCCTGCATGTAGAGCTCTGGCAACAGGTACGTATCTCTTACTTTGCATGCATCATCATGTTTGATCGCGCATCGGCTTTTTTGACTTCTTCCCCTGTTTTTTGGACTTAAAATAACTAGGAGATCGAAAAATTCGTTAGGCGTTGTTTGCTTATTGGAAAATACATAAAAAAGTGATAACCATAAAATTGGGACTGCTAAACATACTTGACCTTAAAAGACACTTCACCTAAAAAAATCTGTCTCGGGAGAGCAATCCCCTCATTATTCCTGAACTCTTGGCAGACTACGGGCCTTTTATACGGGACAATCTGTTGAGAGAATTGGGTTCCTACCATCTCACTTAATCGCCTTGCTAGACTAAATTCTCATTTAAAATAAAATTAACAAGATAAAAGACCAAACCTTTACGGTCATCAGCTCTCAGTGTTAAGTAGGTGAATTGGGGGTTTGTTTTCTGATCTTGTTTGTTCGCAGATCCCATCCGCCTTCCTCTCTAGATCACGATGATGGGCTGGAGATCCCTTAGGCAGCCTTTGGCTGCACCGCTTTCTAGCACTCCACCCCACTCATTTAGGTTGGTTCGGGAGAGCCCAAACCCGCTCTCCGAACTCGAGTTCGACTTCGCCCTGTTTCCCCTCAACCACCCTTCTTCTAGTCATGAGTTTCCTGAGGAGAGACCGCAACAGACATTTATACACGTGATGGCACCTGAGTTTGGGTCTTTTGACTTTGCAGAGAGCCAAGAGATGGCCAATAACGAGGAGCGCACCGATGGACAGCCCCATACTACCACTTACGTTTTGGATCAGGGCGCCATCAACAGTACACTGTTAGCCTCCCTGGAGACAATGCAGCGTCAGATCAGAGATCAGGGAGCATTTATGGTTGATATGTGTAGAGAGATGAAGCAGATGCAAGCCAACCGAGGAAAGCAGAATAGAGTCGGTGGTGGAGAGATACCAAAGCAAGGTGGAGGAGATGGAGACCATCCAGAGGAGCCCGTGGAGGCAGTCCGACCAACCCGCCTGATGAGAGAGTTGCACAACCCTGGTGTAACTTTGACACATCGTTGGATTCAGCTTCCGGCGATTCTGGGAGATTTCAAGCTCCCCCCTCAGATGATTCAGCTATTGCCCAAATTCCATGGGCTAGCCACCGAGGAGCCGCACCTCCAGCTCTAGGAGTTTGAGATGATCTACAACACTGTCCACGACATATTCGTAGACAAGGACACTATTATGATGATGGCCTCTCCATTCTCCCTCGTCGACAGAGCAGCCTACTGGCTGAAGCATTTGGGGAGATATGTGACTCGTGGGAACATCTCCAGACCGAGTACATGAACAAGTACTATCCACTCGGCTTGACGAATGCAACGAGAGCCCTCATCAACAACTTCTCCATGCTTCCCAACGATTAGTTTCATGAGGAATGGGATCGATTCAGAGAGCTCATCGAAAGGTGTCCGCATCATGATATATCCAAGCCCAACCTAGTACAGAGTTTCTTTTGTGGGCTGAAACCAGAGCTGCAAGTGTTAGTGAACGCTTCTTACGGGGGCTCCTACTTTGCCAAGGATGAAGACCAGGATTGGGCCATTTTTGAGGAGATGGTCGAGAGCTATACAGATATGTCCCAGACCCATCTTTACACTCAGGGGAAGCCCCATCCCCAGGTCGTGTACTATTAGAGGATAACACGAGTTGATGTAGGTCCATTCAACTCTTCAACAGTTGCAACACAGTTAGAGTCGTCAATTGTTGATATGGGCATTATCAGCGAGAAGCTCGACTGCATCGAGCTTATTGAGAGGAAGTAGTGCCAGGGTATGTCACAGATAGATCAAATGGCACATATGCTGAGTGACCTGAAGACCCAGATCATGTGTCTCCAAGAGGCACAGACGGCTCCCCAGCCTAGTCTGAGGTCACAGGAAGATCCTACAGCAGCCGCTCGACCCAGCACTTTGCCCAGCACAGACAGGTCCACCAGGTTCCGATGGAGTCGTTCTAGCAGCCACATCATCAGTACTTCTAGCCACCACCGTCTCAGGACACTCAGATGGTGGTGTACCAACAGGATCAGCCCCTGACAGTTATTCCTACACCCCCTTTTGAGCAGGAGACATTGATGAAGGTTAACGACATTTGGTACGACCAATCGTAGCCCGACATCCTCCGCTACCATCCCAGATTCCAGTGGTCGACCGGAGGCGCCTCATCCCAACAACAACCTCCAGTTCAGGGTGGACAGTACAACCAATCCCAGCAGTAGTAGCCCCAGTTCTCACACCAACCACAACCACAGCAGTAGCAGCATTATCAGCAGGGTCCTCGTTCATACCAGCAGGGACAATAGTGGAGGCAGCCACAACAGCAGCCTCAATAGTATTCCAGCATGCCTCTTAGTCTTCCCAGCAGCAGCCTCACTACCATAGAGGCAACATGTCCGATTCCCATGGGGCATCATATGAGAACCCAGCAATAGATGATCTAGCCCGCATTCTCTCTAAGCAGAAGGCCACATTCAGGCAGGAGATGGACGTGTTTCATCAGGAGATGAGGGAGATCATCAAGGGCAAGGTCGCCATACTCGCTCAGATCGAGCCCAATCCGAATAATCTGAAGAGAATGTCTGAGCAGGTACAGTTCGCAGAGACCACCACTCCTAGTGATTCTTTGGGTGATGTTGCTTCATAGACATTTGATGCTGACTTTGTCACACTTAATAGAAGTAGGATGCCAACCGGCGGTGCCTCGTTTGAGCGACTACACCACGAGGATTCAGGAGCGCCAGACGAGGAGGAGAGCGATGTTGATGCTACTCATGATGGTAATGATGACGGTGGTGCTGATGCCACCAAGGACGTTGATCCAAGCGACGATACTGATGCCGTCGCAACTCTAGTTGCAAAGGGTGGTACTGAGGCCACCCCTTCTATTCATGTTGCATTTCCTATTATTTCTGTATCTCGGGACTATTCAAAAAAATCCAAAAAAATTAATAAAGGAAAGGGTTCTTTATCTTCGAGTCCATATATGATGCCCGGTGATGTTTGTATGGATTTTGTTTCGTCTCAATAGTAGGGACCCGTTCCCAGCCCTCTGTCCGAGGAGGGCCCAGCCATCTCCTTCCACCAAGCACTCTCCTTGTCTAAGGGGGGTAAAAAAGAAAATCCAAAAAAATCCGAGCAGTTACAGTTCAACCAGTAGATGATAGACAGATTTCAGATTCAACTGACTCTACATGAGGCACTTGAGCATATACCTCTCTTCTAGAGGAACCTTAGGGAGAAGACTACCATTCGTAGGAAGAATAGGAACCATCATGTAGAGATCCATGTGCTTACCCGTGCCACCTACTTCGCCATTCAGATCTGTCTGCCAACCAAGAGGCCCGATGCAGGAGCTCCCTATGTCAGATGTCATATCCATGAGCAGAGATTTGATGGGACTCTATTAGATAACGGCTCTTCCATCAACCTACTTCCGGTAGCCTTACTCGATCGATTCGAGTTTGGCCCTCTTCGACAGAGCAAGACATTCCTTCAGTTTGCTGATAGATCTGTCAAGAGGTTGAAAGGGTTGTTGAAGGATGTGGTCGTCACAATTCAGGGCCTGCTTTAATTCCCCGTGGAGTTCGTTGTGTTGGACATGGAGATCCTTGAGTCTGTGACCGATACCCCCATCATTTTAGGACGTCCATTCTTGACCACAGCAAAGGCAGTGTCCGATCATGATAGCGGGAAGGTGTACTTTCACATCAAGGGTAAGAGTATACAAATAGAGATGATCGACGGGACCAGAGCGTGAGATTCGGCCTGCTCAGAGCAGCTCAACGATCCAGAGTAGATGACAGAGGCAATGCGAGACGTCCACTGGGAGTGTGATTTCGTGATTACTGATGATGAAGCTGCTTGGTCTGATCCTGTTTCATGAGTCATCCTCTCACATTCAGATGTCGTAGAGTCACAGATTTCAGCAGAGATGGGCTTGGAGAGCACACTCTTAGCAGAGGACACATTCGAGGCTGCAGACAACATTCCAGATAGGGAGTCAGTTTATATCCCTTGTGATTCAGATTCAGATCCCTCGGAGTCAGATATCGATGGGGTAGAGTTTGATGAGTTGATATCGTGTCTGATTCCTACAGAGCCCGCAGCTAGGATGGGGACTGATCCGATACAGAGTACAGATGCACCAGCAGAGCAGTCTACACCAGATTTTCATAATCAACGAGAGTTCTCCCACGCAGATTTGGTTGCCTTCACTTAGACTATTCAGAGGCCAGATTTGCCAGCTCTCAGTTGCCTAGAGTTGAAGCCCTTGCCGCAATCTCTGAAGTATAGATTCCTTGCGGGTGTGCATGAGATGTACCCAGTCATTATCTCAGCAGACTTGACTGGAGAGAAAGAATATCGATTGATGGATGTTCCTTAAAAGAACTGCAAGGTGATAGGATGGAGTGTAGCTGATCTCCAAGGGATAAGTCCGACTCTGTGCTCCAACCATATCTATCTCGAAGAGGACGCTAGGCCATCACATGAGTTCCAACGATGGTTGAACCCGAACCTTAGAGAGGTTGTCATGAAGGAGATCTCGAAATGGTGGAGCGCCGATTTTATCTACCCCATCTCTGACACCAAGTGGGTAAGTCCATTACATGTGGTGCCCAAGAAGTCGGGCATCACTACAGTTGTGAGTGAGTCTGGAGAGGATATAGCTACCCGGGTACCCACTTCTTAGAGGGTCTGTATGGACTACAGATGATTGAATCAGGCCACCAAGAAGGATCATTTCCTGTTGCCTTCTATTGATCAGATTATAGAGAGGCTGGCTGGGAAGAGTCATTACTGCTCCCTTGACAGGTACTCCAGTTACAGCAGGTGGCCATTCCTCCAGAGGACAAGGACAATATGACATTCACCTGACCATTTTGGACATATGCTTTCAGACGCATGCCCTTTGGTCTATGTAACGTCCCGGCGACATTCCAAAGGTACATGTTGTCCATCTTTCATACATGGTGGATGACTATTTAGAGGTCTTCATGGATGATTTTTCGGTCTATGGCGATGGGTTTGATGCTTGTCTTGACTGCTTAGACCGTATCCTTCAGCGCTGCATTGACCTTTATATTGAGGGAGAGGATAGTGTCTAGCGACGGTGCATTCCTCAAAAGGAGCACCATAGCATCCTAACCTACTTATACAAGTTGGAGGCAGGGGACATTCTGGGAGGAGAATGGCACAGAAAGTGCTCCAATCTGGCCTATGGTAACCTACCCTCTTCAAAGATTCTGAGGAATTCGTGAAGATGTGTACTGACTGTCACAGGATGGGAACTTGTGGATGATGACACGCCTGACAACTCGGGTTAAGTATGTAAATAATCAAAGGTCGTTGTGACCCAAATCACCAAGCGCGGTCAATCGAGAAAAATATTTGTATTTTTAAACCACTTAAGAAAAGATGATAAATCAATAAAACAAGGAATGTAAGCGGTCTTTCGCTATTCTTTTTACCTGGTATAGCGACCAGGGTCGAACACAAGGAGCACGATTTAAAAACTAAGTAGTCAAATTTCTAAGTTAATTTTTTGAAGATTTTTTTTCATATTTTATTTTTTTATTATTTTTTTAAGAAGCACAAATGAAGACAAGTGATAAAGAACTCACACTTTTTTTTGTATTTTACAATTTTTTTTAGTTTTGTAAACAAAAAATGCACAAAAATTGATTTGAAGATAAAACACAACGAAATACACCTATAGAATTTTTTATGGAATTTTTAAACACTTTTTCGATTTTTATGAATTTTCAAAATGTAGACAAGCAAAAAGACAATGTTTTTGATTTTTTAAATATAGCAAATTGACAATAAAAAGCAATGAAAACTTTATACAATGACAAGCACTACTGCAGGAGCATATACAAATTTTTGCAAAAAATTTTTTGACTCATAAAAACCTTTATTCCATCAAAAAGATCATGTAAAATTTATTGTCTGAAGAGCAGGGACTGATATGCAGATATGCAAAGTTTTCACATGAAAGAGTAGCAGAAATAAATTGCAAGAGGCAAAGAACAATTTACCCAGTAGTCATGTGCATGTCACAAGATCAAGTTGGAGGCATGGAGTATTCTGTGATTTTTGATACCGTAGAGGGTGTCCTCAATATTTTTTTCCAATTTTTTAATAAGATCCCCTAGGGCTTCTTCATCGTTCCTGTTTCTCAAACAAAATGATTGAGCAAGGGGCCGCTGCCGCCTCTGAGGAAAAGAAAGAGCGGGGCCACGCAGAGGCGAACTGGTCAGCAGAACGGCGGCCCGCGCGCGGGTCGTCTGGTGCGGGCGCGCGTATCTCCGCGAGGCTGGAAGGGAGCAGGAGGTGGCGAACTGGGCGCGTGGCTGGAGGCTCGCAAGGCGCGGGCTCGCGCGGCCGGTCGCAGAGGAGGAGGGGCGCGTGTCCGGCGGAGGAAGGGGGCGGCGCCGCAGGAGACCTGGAGGGCGGCGCCGTACCGCGGGGCCGGTCGGGGTCGGTTGCAGGCGGGAGCGGAGGCGTGCGGGGGACGATGGAGCGGCGCCGACCTCGCGTGTGGGTTGCTGGCGTCTGGCGCACGGGGCGGGCTGTGCGCGGGCGGCGCGCCACCTGCGCGCAGCCGCGGCTGGATGAGATCTGCGCCGCCGCGCACGTCGGCTGTACGCTGCCGCCGTCGTCGGACCGCTGCGGGGTGACGAGCGGCGGGATCGTCCGCAGGTGGTGGCGCCGCCGTGAGGGTGGTCCAGACGCGAGATGCGGGTGGCAGGGGGTGATGGCCTGCCACTGCGTGAAGATTATTTTTTTATTTTTTTATTTTTTTTGTTTGTTTATTATTTTTAACCTGCAGGAACTTGTTAAAAAAAAGAATTTTTTTTATTTTTTTTATCGGAATATGTGAACAGTAATAATAAAAAATTTATCGTTTTTTTTAATTTTTTGGTGAACCTGCAAAACAGATGTTAGAGTTAGAGGACAAATAATTTTTTTTATTTTTTTCCCTTTATTCCTGCAAAACAATGGTTAGATAAAAAAAATGATTCTTTACATTTTCTTTTTATTATACCTGCAAAACAAATGTTAGATAAAGTAGATAAAAATTTTATTTTTTTTAATTCTTCCTGCAAAAACGAAGGTAAGATGAACAGGAAAAAAAATTTATGTAATTTTTTTTATTTTTATTTATGCACAATAATAGGAGGTGTGGATGGGGATCCGGCGGAAATGAGAGGGATGGATCCGAGGCTTCGCCCACCGTACGTGGTCGGAGATGAAAGGTTGCGCGAGGTAGAAAAAGAAATGCGAGGATCACGAGATGAGATGGTAAATCGGTGTCGGAGCGGAAAAAGTGTGATGGAATTTTTTTAATCTAAAAATTACTTCCTACTCCTACGCTAAGATCTAACTCTACGATTACCTAGGAAAAACATGTAAAAGTGGATCTCACCTCGGGGATCGGACAAGCCATGATGGCCTCGACGAAGCTCAAGCCGCTGTCACCGACTGGATCGGAGGCTAGGACCCTCTATAATAAGAATTCTCTCGGAAACTGGGCTCCTCTCCGCTAAAGATCGATCAAGTGTGAATGAGGGAGGAGGAGCCCATTAAAAAGAGATAAAAATCAAAATTGGAAAATATTCACATATAAGGAAAGTGTTTATTGGGTGAATTAATGAAATAATTAAATTAATAAATTAATTAAATAATTAATTACGAAATTCGGAATAAATAAATTAAATAAATTAATAAATTATTCAAAATCAATTAGCCACCTTAATGGTGGCCATATATGGTGTGGAATAAAATCATATATACAAGGCAAGTTATTAAACCAAATAAATTCAAATAAATCCACTAAATTAAATAATTACATATGAATTTCGTAATTAAATAAATTAAATTAATTAATGTGAGATAATTAATTTTTTTTGGTGATTTTTATTTAGGGAAATTAATTGTATACATATATTATACACATATAATACAATATACATAGATACAAATAAGGAAATATTTTGATAAAAGATTTTTTAAAAATTTTTTTATTTTTATTTTTTTTTTATTTTTAATGAAACCAATATTTACAAATATATATACATTATTTATAAAAATAAATATATATAAATATGTTCATCAAATATAGAGGAAAACTGCACAAAACACCCCAGAAAACCGACTTTTTAACTGTAACTCCAAAAATAATGAAACCACAACCATTTGAAAGATAATTTAATTTATAGTACGCTGGAAGTGAGTTTGGTTCAATTTGAGCTTGTGTGGAGCCGGAATTGATGTTTCAACTATCACTTTGTGGCTTTTTCTGGGTGAAATTATTTGCAATATATATAATATTTTATTTTACAAATATTTTTATTGTTTACAACATAATTTTATTTACAACTTTTATTTATGAAAATAATTAGTTTGAGGTCACATTATGTACAGATAAAATAATGTAAGTTTTGTATAAATATACATGAAAAATATTTACAATATATTTTTGATTTTTCTGACAAACGACCCTATCTCCCCCTACTTTATTCCTGGTCGATCAGGTCAAGTCTTGACCTTCTCTCGGGGTTTGGGTCAGTCTGTATTTATTGCATAACTACATCCTTTATTTTTCTTTTCTTTTTCTTTTCTTCTTTATTCTTTTATTTATGTACAAAAAGTGTTAAAAATGCAATTTTAACAAATGCATGCAAAATGGTAAAATTATGAAATTAATGGGTATTTACATGTGTTTGACTAAGGAAATGAAGCTAAAATAAAAGAATAAAGGCGATGAATCATGGATTCATCAGTGGACAATGTGATATGATGTCTATGCAGCCCATCACTTCTGTGAGGTTTTTGACGCATGGGGCATCTAAGAGTCAGGGATTCGAGTATATTTTGTTGGACGTGGATTATGTTAGTCATTGGGTTGAGGTCATCCCCACCCGAACCGCAGATGCTAGGACTGTTTGCAATTTTTTAAGGAAGAATATCATTTCACAGTTCGGGGTGCCTAGAGTTTCGATATCTTACGGGGGTCTCATTTCGTCAACGACAAGGTAAAGACCCTTGCTAGCGAGTTCAGCACCGACCATCGAGTAGCCACTCCATATCACCCTCAGACCAATGGTCTTGCTGAAGTGTCGAACAGGGAGATCAAGACTATATTGCAGAAGGTAGTTCGCCCAGACCGAAAGGATAAGTCATAGCTTTTGGACTCGGTCTTGTGGGCATATCGGACTTCCTTCAAGACTCCTTTGGGTACATCTCCCTTTCGCCTCATTTATGGCAAGCCCTGCCACTTACCTGTTGAGATTAGGCACAAGTCACATTGGGCTATCACAGATATATTATTGGATCTAGTGAGTGTAGGAGATCAAAGGAAGGCAGAATTGACAACCCTGGAGGAGCTTAGAAATACAACCTTTTCAAGCAGCCTACATTACAAGGAGCAATTGAAGGAATGGCATGATTCTCAAATCAACCATAAGCAGTTTGAGCCAGACCATAGATTATAGTTGTTCGATGCCAGGCTTAGATTATTTCCAGGGAAATTGCAGAGCAAGTGGAAGGGACCATACTTGGTCCGAAAGGTACATGACAATGGGAGTATTGACATATCTGAGATGTCATCTGAGTCTACCTTTCGTGTTAATGGGCAACGACTCAAACCATATCTAGATCATTAGTCGTTGGTCGTTGATGTCACCCCGATTCATTTTGCATGAGACGTGGTCTTTGATTCACATCAGTTGCATCTCATGCATGATTATCATTGTCTTCCGCCTTGTATAGATCCAGATGTCCATATCATCTCATTCTTTAGTCCAACACCCATTTGCATCTCATGATTATGTTGTACTTAGGGTGCACCTAACCCTAAGTATAGGGGGTGTCCAACTCTTGATTATTCTTCTGATTCTTTTTACCTATGTTTTGTTGCCTATACTTAGGGATATTTCACCCTAAGTATAGGGGAGGTAGACTCTGTACATTCTACCACTCAGATTTCCCCTTATGTACAGTCTGGTATACTTAGGATTACTTGATCCTAAGTATAGGGGGGAGAACACCGAGCTCTCTTCATTCTATTCTTTGATTCATCGTGGTAGTATAGCTTTCCTTTTCACTTCCCTATACTAAGCACGAGTTATGTCTTCTTCATCGCTCTTGATCCACTCTGAGGACATCGTTCGAGCTAAGTATAGGGGGTGTCGTATATATTACATATATACTTTAACCATAACTCGTACTTTATGTGAGTGTGTTAATAATAAAATGCCTAAAATCCTTTATCTAAAAACCACAAAAATTTTGAAAATTTTCTTGTTCATAAAATTTTATCTTGCACATACATAGCTATTTATACAAATTATTTTTGTACAATGGTTTGTAAAAATGTTTTGATTGTAAAAAGTTTGTATATACTTGGATATAAAATTATGTATATAGTACATAATTTTTGTAAAATGTTTGAAAAACAAAAGTTTGCAAAAACCCTTGTGTAAATATTTGTAAATAGTTTGCAAAACTTTAGCATTCATGCATACATTCAAACATTTTCCAAAAATTTTACACATTTTCAAAATTTTTGCATAAAAAGATTTTTATGTACTTGTACTTATTCTGAATCATGATTTACATTTAAACTAGCATGGAAATAAATTGAAAAATGGAGCTTGGTTAAAACCTTAATCCACCTAATTCTAAGAGGAACCTTATAGGATTTGGGGTTAAGACTTTTCAGGTCCATTGGTGACATAATACTTTGAGTCCACTAGACTATGATCACATGTCATCTTGATGAGCCTAAGTAGAACATTTAAAAACACAAACATGACTCTCACTGACAATGGCTTTGCTTGCACCAGCACCTTACACATAGATCTCTACAGAGGAGGTGGTGAGGAGGCAGTTTCCTTTGGCTTGGGGTAGCATACGAGGCAATACTTCTAGGCAGAACCTCTCGTCTTCTTTTAGTGAAGGAAGTGTGTCTCAACTTGGTCCGACGGTGTTGAGATCTGAAGACAGGAGTTGTATGCTGCATTAATGCTTCAAAAGAGGGATAGTCTATTGGATCAAGAGGAAAAAGTCCTTATGTATATATGTTGCACCATGTAGATATGTTGTACATACACACATCGAAAAAAATGTGTGCAAAAGAGAAAAAACTCCAAAAAAGTTGTGAGTCTGATAGAAAATGAAATACCCACCGGAGTGCATATAGCCAAATAAAGCAAATCTTATGTTACCCATTCTTATCTCATGAAGCTTGCAGCGGGAGACTTAGCTACACTGGTTGGGCTCCCAGGGATACATGACTACACTGGTCATGGTCTATTCTCTTCGACCTCCTCTTCTTGAGCCGGTTGAACTTGAACTTAAAAGGGAATACCCCTCTCCTCGAGGAATGAGCTACTAGACTAGGGCATTAGAGTTACCTTGTTAAGGGAGGTTGTTACTTTTTCATTTCTGAGGTGGGGAGCTACATATCACTTATATAGTACAAGAAAAGATTCATGGTCATTAGAGTTTGTGTATGTAGACTTGTTCTGATATGGAGCATTAAGGAGTCTTGACCATAGATTGGTGGAACTTAGAGGCTATTGAGTTTTAAACTTAGGACCAAATAAGGTTCTGACAAAATAATAATCCAAAGGCCTTAATTAGCTCCATACTCCAATTTAATGAAGACAAGTTTAATAATCAACCTTGATTCTTCTTCTTCTTCTTTTCTTTCTCTTTTTACTTATTTTTCAAATAAGTCTTTGCTAAGGGACTACCAAAGGTAAAGTATAGGGGGTGATGAATCCCTGTTCATCACTCTTTATTCTTTTATTTTAGCTAATTATCTTGGCAAAGCGTCATGTAAATAGGTGTATATACAATAACTCAGCAATATGCATGCATGTGTTAATATTACATAATTAGCATGTATTTGTGAAAAAATAAAAGAATAAAGTAAAATAAAAAGGAAGGAGGTATTTAGAATAAATACAGAGTAACCCTAACTCCAAGAGAGGGCCAAGCATTGGCTTGATCGCCAAATAAAATAAGTAGAGAAAGATAGGGCCTACTCTATATTGTACATACCATGGGTGTAAATAAATAATTATTTTCATCAAAATAAAAATAAAATTATATTTTTGCCTCCTTGTATATATTTCTAAAAATAAAATAAAATTCAAAAAAATAAAAAGAAAAGGAAAATAAAATTCTTTCTCCTTTGTACGTATTACATGTATATATGTTTTCCCCTATTTATTATATACTTGTAAATAAATAATAAAAATAAAACAAAAATTATTTTGTACTCCAAAAATTATTTGTAAATAAATAAAATATAAATTGAGGTATTTTTGTCAAAATAATAAAATAGAAATAATTGTACAAAATACATAGGTATATTATACATGTATATAATACAATATACTGTATATAGAGTAATTTATTTTTTCATAAAAATAAATAAAAATCACAAAAAACCCTTGAAAAATAACAAAAAAATTTTATTTTATTCATTTTATAATTTAAATTCATTTATTGTTTTTAATCAATTTATTTTCGATTTTTCTTGTTATTTTGTCCTGTAGCGGTTCTTGTTCCATTCCTACGTCGCCCCTAATTGGTCCACGTCCGCATGTTAACTCGGGTCAACCACCTCTTCTAGGGCTTGACCCGACCCGACTGCGTAGCCGGGCCCAATTCTTGCATTTATTCCCATCGGATCGTGCAACCCTTCGCTCGGATTTTTTCGCTCGCATCTCCCCTAGGGATCCAAGATCCTCCAGATCCCTAGGGAGGCGTGGATCCTTCTCGGTTCGCATGCCCTCGCCCATTCTTTCTAGTCACCTAGGAGCACTATAAATCATCTCATTCTTTCCCCCAGAAAGGCAGCTCGTGCCTCGCACCCTCTTGATACCCTAGCTACCTCCAGTAGAGTAACAGTCGTCTAGAGCGCTGCCTGGTGTTTGATTTGGTGCATCGACGCTGCAGCTCAGCCATCGTGGTCGGAGTTCCACTGCAAGTAGCCTCCCTTGCTTGATGTCGCTCGGTCGAGGCCATCGCCCCGATGACCACCTTCATTTTGAACCCAAGAGTCGGTCCAGAACTTCAGGTGAGCCTCTTATCCTTCGCCTTTATCGTTTCGATTCGATCTTTCATCTCAGCTTTGCCGCACCTTCATTTGCTCCGACCAGTCGGTCGGAGCTCCGTAGCCCCATCCTTGGCGCTCCAATAACATCGCACATTCGCCCCTCATTTAGCTCTACATCCTGATCGCCCTGATCTTAGCTTATCTAGTTGCGATTAGGCTCGAGGTCTCCTTCCATCGCCTTTGCCGGAGACCAAAGCCTGCCCCACGCCGCTTCTTTCCTTTTTAGCTCAAATAAACCAGACTGAAGCATAAGCTTCGAGTCAAAGCTACCATGTGCAGGTTGTTTCGTGCGTTAGGAGTCCTATTTCCACCCTCACCAGGGCTCGCCGGAGCAGCTCCAGGCCTTCGCCGTCGACATGCCTATCCAGCCGTTGGAGCATCCATCTGAGCCGATCAGCTAACCGGAATCATGGCACCGTCATGTTGGTGTCCTCTGATACTCCAATGGACCGGGGGATCTCTTCCTTGGCTCTAGCGAAGTTCGCCTGACGCCTGTTGATGAAGCCACGTTTCATCATCTCTATTCTATCATTTTGGCCTTAAAAACCCTAGTAAATGCGTGTAAATAGAGCTAATTTAGGCATTTTATCATCCATGCATTGTCTTGTATATATTGTATAAAATGCGATTTTTAAAAGCCAAAATTATAGAATAAAGAAAAGAAAAAGAATAAAATATTGTAAATATTTTATGACCTGAAACCCCAAGACCTAGGCATCTTGATGAATAGGTCGACAAGGAATAAAGTAGGGGGAGATAAGGGCCAAAATACAGTATTAGTACCTATACTTTCTATTCATTCTTTATTCATTTTGGGGCCTATTTTTGGTTCCACTTTTTATACATCAAATAAAGAAACTTTGTACATGAAAGTTGTAGATAATTTAATATAGAAAAATACAAAATTGATTTCATTGAAAAATAATTTACAGATAAAAAGTTATGGTCTAAATAAAAATCCAGAATGCCAACTTCCCAGACCCGTATCTCATAAACGAGAACTCCAAATGCAGCATACTCACTTTAATTGTATATAGAAGAAAATAAGCTATTTAATGGTGGTGGTTTCGCATTTGGCGGAGCTACGGTTTGAAAGTTGAGTTTTGGACCCACTTTGTACACTGTACCGAATAAAATATTCAATTTATTCTTTATTCATTATTTTTATATTTTTATATTTTTATAATGTTGTAATTAATACTTATAATAATTATGTGCATTAAAATCAGAATAAAAATGCAAATAAAACTCAAAATAAAATACCTGTATGTATAATACATAGGTAATAATTCTATTGACATACCTGTATAAACTATACTCATATTTTATTAAATACACAAAACACTTAAATAAATTAAAATAAAAATACAATTAAGTGTATAAAAGTATGTTATAATTATATAAAATAATAAACAAAAAATAAATAGATTAAAATCACAAAATAAAAATAAAAGAATAAAATATGTAGATAATATACCTATATAGGGGTATAAATGCAAACTTGTAAAAATACATTTCATAAAAATAAATAAAAACCATAATAAAATAATTTATTAAATTATAAACACTTTTTATTTAATAACCTAAATCTAATAAAATAATCTACTATTTTAAAGCGATTTTTTAAGGTATTTTTGCAGGCTTTTTCTTGGTTGGTCCACGTGGACCAACCAGGGGGGTTGGAAAGTTGACCCGCGGTCAACTCTCTGACCCCAGCCTGCTGTGTGTCAGAACAAGTTTTGTCGCCTTCTTCTCCCATTTTTCCAAGCCATTCCTTTCACCAATAGGCTTAGGTCTCTTCACGACTTTTGATCCCCTATGATCCATGAATCACGCCTATAGTTTTTTTCGAGGATTGGACCGTCGATTCGCTCGGTCCACCTCGTTCTTTGGAGCCTCTCCACCATTGTTTCAAAAACCACCCATTCCCTCCATTCCACTTTGAACCCTTCTTTGGACCTAGCAGCCCCTCTCTTCTTACGTTCCGGACTGGAGGCCGTGACAGGGCCTCCTCCAACCAACCAGGAGGGTCGCGCGGGGGCCGTGGAGGCGCTCCAACCACCTCCGGCGGAGCCGCCGTCGAGGTCCATTATCTCGTTGGTTCACCGACCAACTCGAGGTGTTTTTGTTCCTTTCTGCTGCTACTTGTCGTTTCTAGTGTAGTTCTTTTGTATTTTCGTGTAGATTTTCCTGCATTTTCGGTCCACCTCTGCTCCTCAAAGCTCGCCGGAGCTCCGCTCCGGCGAAACCTCAAACTCGACGTTTCCCTCGACCCACCACCACTTGTCTGAACCCCCAGGACCCCCATTTTACTGTTGCGTTTCACTTGCAGGTTCTGGAGGCTCAAGATCCCTCCTGGGGTCGTTTTTGATGAAGGAAGACATCCTGGGAGCAGCCCCCCTGTCCAAGCACGCCGTGGTGGTCTTTAGCGCCCCTTATCGCCATTTTGGGGGCCACCACTCGATCGAGGAAGCTTCCAGGTGCTCGACGTACTGATTAGAGACGAAGGAGGACGTCGTAGGGGTGCCGGAGGAGCATCTGAAACTCGGCTTGGCCGAGTTCGCGACTGTTCTTCCTCCGCTCCTTCACGCCGTTTGATTCAGCCGTGATCTTCCATCAAAGCAGCCGCCGTCCGATTTAAAGCCCTCCCCTGCCGTTCGATCGCCGGTCAGGATTTAATCTACACCGCACAGATGAAGGGGTATCGGTCCATTTGAGAGCGCCACGTGGCGTAAGTAATCGCGTTGTGCCGTTGGATCCGTGCTAAGGTGGGCATTTTGCAAAACTCACCCGCCAGTTTTTGTAATTACTGATTAACTTTAAAACTATCCTCTGCTAAGGTTGGTTTTTTGTTAAAATTGCGAGCGTGCCCCCGAAGGTCCATCTTATTGTAGGATTGCCCCCGCCAGGTCGCGTGCTTCGCACGTTGCCCTGGCGATTTTTGCAGGCAACCCCCCGGATGTTTGAGTATTAGTTTTTAGTTCTCAAACGTTTAATTTCAGTTATAGAATTTATGTGAATTTGCGTTAAGGTCCTGGACTTTCTGAATACTACAAAACTACCCCTGCATGTGTGCCTTTTCTTTTTGCTTCTAGTGATTTATGCATGCATCTATAACCCAAAAAAATCTCCAAGAATCATATTAAGCTCCTGCTGTAGTGTAGTTTATCACCATATTTTTATTTTCCATAATTATTGCATTTTAGTATTTATAAAAAATCAAAAATAGCCATTTTCAGCACTGTTTGCATTATAAAATACCAAAAAATATAAAAACACTCTAGAAAAATCCCAAAAAATATATTTTGTTCCCTTTAGTGTGTCTTAGCTCCAGGCCAAAAATCATAAAAAATTACAAAAGAAAACTCATAAAAATCACAAAACTCCAAAAACCTTCATAAAAATCCTAAAAACTCCTCAAAAATCCTAAAAATACAAACTTTGTCTCTGAATTTTCTTTGTTTTATTATCTTTCATTGAAAATTAATTTGGAGAATTTTTGTTACTATTTTCTGTTTTATTTCTCCATTTTAGTTTCAGCCTTGCATTTTTGCTATTGTTTTCTTTATTTTGCTAATTAAAAATACCAAAACATTTTAAAAATTACCCAAAAATCACAAAAACAGTAAAAAAATATAAAATACCAAAAAGACTTTATTTGCTAATTTTTGAACATTTTTATCTATTTTTATAAATATCTCTTTCTCCCTTTTATTACATTGCTTATATATTCTATTATTGGAAAAAGAAAATATAAAAATATAAAATACAAAAAGAAAATATAAAATCTGATAATTACAAACCAAAATACAAAAATATAAAATCAAAAATTAATTAAAAAAATATAGAATTAAAAATCCACAAAAGAATAGCATAATTAGACACTTGATCACAAATCACACATTTTGAGCAATTTTGCCCCGATCTAATCTTTCTGCTCCCTGTGTTCGACCTCTACACATACTTGCACTATACACATCTTTGTTGTAGAGTTATAATAAATTTTAACTCCACACAATTTCACTGCTTTACTTGATTGTCGTGGGTTAATTGTTGATTAATTCGGGTTTCGTGAGCGGTCGCTCAACGACACTGTAGTCCCGCCTTGTGTGGACTATTTTGACCCTCGCAAAATCTGAGTTTTCACATGTTCTTCCAGACCCCTTCCTCAGCGTTGGCTCGACCGAGGCCCTCCAGATTATATCCTGATCGTCCATCCACCACCGTGCCAGACTGTTGGATGTCAGATCTGATGCTCACGCGCATTCCACGTCCCCAACCAGGTCTGACCGTCAGATCTGACATCTGACGCCACCAGAGCTGCACGCTCACGCCACACCAATGGACGCCATGTGTCCACCCCGCGCATGCCTCACGTGCTGCAAGGGTATATATATCCATTTTTACATCGCATTTATTTTACTTATCATTTTAGTCTGGAAAATAAAATTGTAATTGAACCTATTTGCATTTTATCCCCTAGAGTTTCTATTATTTACACTTTAGTTCCCCATGTCTGGAGAAACATGCTTCATCACATGCACTTTGGTGTTTTTGAAGTTTCAGTCCTGAACTTGTTGGATGTTATATTTTGGAATGGATGTTTTCTAGAATTACAAATATACCCCTGTGAACGTGTTTTTAATGCATGCACTAAATTGATTGGAAAAATTGCAGGGTTGCCCCTAAACTTTTTATGCGTGTTAATGTTTAGTAGAGAAACTTAAATAATTTACGTTTAGGTCCCTACGAACTGTGTATTGCATTTTTAATTAAATAAATATCAAAACTACTCCAAAAATTCCCAAAAAAAGTACCATTAGCTCTTTCTACTATGTAATATTTTTGGTAATTTTTGTGATGCAATTTGATTTCATTTGCCATTTCCTAAAAATCAAAATCCCTAAAATTTACTTCTATCTATTTTAGAAAACCCATAAAAATAGTAAAATGCACTTAAAAATTCCAAAAAAATTGTGAGTGTTTGTTTTGTGTTGCTTTAATTTAGGCATCAGTTTCATTTTATTAACTCTTATAAAACACCTAGAAATTGCAAAAGACTAAAAACCTTATAAAAATCATTATAAATTCTCCAAAGATCAGAAAATTTTGTTTTCATTTTTTGTAGTTATATTTTATTTTATATTCTCACATAAAATTACTGTCAAGATTTTAGAGGAACTAAAATAATTTTAATTTGCCTTTCTATCTATGTTTTTATACACTGCTTGTTGTTTTTGGATTTCTTTTATTTTTAGAAAATCATATAAAAATCAGAAAAATTTCATAAAATTACCAAAAATATTTGTATTTTTAAAAGCACAAAATATTTTTATTTTGGATTTTGAGCATTTTAGACCTTAATAAAAATTGTTATAATGTGTTTGCCTTCATTCTTGCATTCTTTTCCTCATTAAAAAAATATACAAAAAATACAAATTAAAAACCACCAAAAATATTTTTACTTCTTCTCTGATTTCTCGACTACTTCGTGGGATTTTCCTGTGCTCCTTGTGTTCGAACCTTGTGGGTATACCATGTTATATAAATTTCAAGACCGCTTGCCTTGGTTTTCATGCCTGTTTGATTTAATTGGTGGTCTGATTTTTCTTTATTGAGCCTGGCTCGAGTGGTTGAGGTCGCAACGACCTTTGATATCACTTAGCCTCACACTCTGGACGCTCATAATTTACACACAACAAACACATGTTAGGCGCACAAAATAATTTTTAGTTATAGTGAATCACTCAAATGAGTCAAATGCATGGTTAGTATGTATTATCACAATATACATATATCTTATCCAATCATGTATATACAACATGTATATGTTATTGGTATATTGTTAGCAACGAGGATATTTATTATGATGTAATCCAATTTTGGGATTACAAATCCTTCAATAATGTGCGATTTTATTAAGTTTCTAAGCATACCATTCAATATGTTTATTGTATTGATAAAAAAGAGAGGGTATAATGGATCACATGTCTGATGCTACGTGTTGGCTTGAAGAAGCTAGCAAAGGTTTTATTTACTTTCTGAAATAAAGATATCGTATCTAAGAAAACTAAAATCCACTAGATAAACTCCTTAATCCATCTTATCTTGACTTGTTTTTTTAAGTGCAGGAAGTCAACCTCCGTTATTAGAATCATCGAGTAGACCTAGGAACATTCGTTTCTCATGAATGTGTGGATCTCCTTTTTGTTGAACTCCATTTCAATCATATAATGAGGAATAATTTCCTTCTTCCAAAGCGATGATGGCTTATTTAAGTGTACCCATCTTCAGATGCTAGGCCAAGATGAGAAAACAATGTTCAAGGAGGTAGACCTCCATCCTAAATGATGTTTTACAATTTTATAATCTTGGGAAAGAGATACTAAAAGTTGATGACCTGAAAAATGTTTTGGGGAAGGAGATAATGTATTGGGGTAACTAAGAGGGAAGTTGAGAAGAAGACCTGATAGATCTTTGTCGAACGATGATGAATCCATGATTCAACATCTTTATTCTTTTATTTTAGCTAGAATCCTTAGTAAAATACATGTATATATTCATTAACCATCATTATTTATCATTCATCATGTATTATAATGTATATTTATCATTCTTTTAAATCAAAATAAAAGAATAAAGAAGAAAAGAAAAAGAAAAGAAATAAAGAAGGATGTACTTGTGGAATAAATGCAGACTGACCCGAACCCTGAGAGAAGGTCAAGAATTGACCTGATCGACCAAGAATAAAGTAGGGGGAGATAGGGTCCATAACTTATAAAAATCAAGAAAATCAAATCTCACTTGTATATATTCATCATTTTCCACCTTGTACATATTTTCACCTATTTTATTTATCAATAAAACAACTTCAAATAAAAATATTTCCTTCTCGCAAGTTGTGTGTAATAATGTACCCTAATTTATAAAAATATCAGAAAAATTATTTAATCAATCAATCAATAAATAAATAAATACAATGAACTTCAAAAATATAAAAGTCCAATTCTCAAGTTCATAACTATTTATAGAAAATCTCAAATTGACCAAACTCACTTTTAAAGTTTATTTCATAATTAATATTATTTATTAAAAATATCAAAAAAATTGAGGAATAAAAAGTGTGAGTTTTGGCATTTGGACCCCTTTGTATATATGTACATTATGTATATAAAACTTCTTTATTTTTTATTTATTTATTTGTGATTCCAAACAACTTAATTCTTTTTCTGAAATGTTCATAAAAATCACTAGGAAAATACAAAAATAACTTAAAAATAAATGTGAATAAATACTAATAAATCTCAAAATCAAAAAGCCATAAAGACTAACTTCCAAACCTCATAACATGGCCGTATGAACTCCGATTTGAGTGTACTCACTTTTAAAGTTCATTTTGTAAAAATATCTATCAAATAAAAGAGTTTTTACTGAAATCAGAGTTAATATGCAAAAAGTACGTTTTGGGACCTTATGGGTATACTTGTATATATGTATATATTGTATATATTTTTATTTATTTACTTTCTTATTTATTTGTTCACATATTGTATTTTAAAATGTTTTGTATATATTTATTTTAATTATATAAAATAAAAATATAAAATATAAAATCAGAAAATAATCAAAAATAATAATAGTGTTTATCATATATGTATTTTATACCTATTAATAAAGGTTCTTATTTATTTTAACTTATTTAATTAATTCATTTTATTTATTAAAAATCATCATAAATTATTTATTTAATTATTGACGTTATTTATTTTCAATATTTTATAATTTAAAATCATTTATTTATCTATTTATTTTATTTATCTCTTATTTAATATGTTGTTTTGTCCTCTTCCCTATTTCGTCCTTTTCCTCCTTCAATAAACTGATCGGCAAGCCATTTTCTCCAAATTTTCTAGAGCGGGTCGTTGATCGAATCGAGTTGATTTTTTCACCAAAATAAAGAGCACACAACTCTAATTTTCGCCCATATAAAGTTTCAAATTTCCTGCCTCGATTCGCGTGCCGAATTCTCATTTGAGCTTTGACGTTTCTCATCTTATAAATATGGACCCTTCTTCCTCCTTTTCCCATCTTTGGCCAATCTCCTCCTTTCCAGTGAGCTCCAGATCTCCGCTAGAGTGACAACGTGTGGACGCTTTGTTGCAGCAAGGATTAGAGTGAGAAATCGCGTTTGATCCGACGATCTGTCGTCGTGCTCCGCCTCCGGCGAGCCCAACCTCCGGCCAAGCCGATCCGTCGAGGCAATGACCCGAAGCTTCTCGGAGCTTCATCCCATGCAATCCACTCCATTTAGGTAATCTTAGATTTATTTTCGTTCTGATTTTGCTCAATTCTTGATCGATTTCTGTAGCCGTAGATCTAGATCTGCTCTCCGGTTGTTGTTATTGGATGACCATCAACTTTGTTTGATACACAAATCGCCGCACGATCCGCTTTCACCTTCAATCCCCTTCATTTTCTTCTATCTCCCATACCTTCCAGATCCGATCACGGATATCCTAGGCTCCAAATCCCCCAGCGCCGACGGAGCCCCGCTCACCCTTATTATTTGCACTTTGGACCGAGTCTTCGAATCCGAGTCGATTCGGTATTTGCAGGAGATCGGAGCAGTGCATCATCCACCGAGCATCTGAAATTCACATTCTCTAGCAGTCACTCTTCCTGTAGGATCCGGAGCTTCGGTGAGTACAGTAATAACGTGCAGAAGCAAGATCGAGCCTTGTCATCATCAGCATTTGAAGCAACAATCTGGACGTGCAACTCTGGAAAGCTGGTCGTATAACTACCACAACTGGAGAAGGAATATCTTCCATGGATTAACTTTTGAAGGAATCATTGCATTACCTTTAGATCTGGATGCATTCATATCCTACAAGAAATCCGTCATTATAATCTTACAATGGTTGATTTGGTACCGTTATTTTCCAATGCATATCCGACATTATGAGATTTGATTCCTGTATGTGCTCACATTTACAATCTGATTCCAAAAGAATCGAGAAGACGAATCACAGTCTGTAAGTTATCTCAATCCATTGAGCCAAGATCGACGACGTCCCTTCCCCGATTTCACGAAGCATCATCGAAGAACTGGGATTTACCGCAGATCAAAATCCTAGGAGAACTCGCCGCCACTGTTGGATAGTTTTTAGAACATCTGCAATATCCAGTTTGCGGCCTTACTTGGAGTAGCATCGATCGATCTGCATCAACGGTTCGAGAACAACCATCACTGGAGGTCGAAGCCTCACAAAGAATCGTTCTCATCTGCCACTGTCGCATCTGATCTTCATACAAAGAACTTCGTCACACGATTGGTTTCCATTGTCAGGTGCAAAAGAGGGAAGAACAGTCCCTGGTCTTCCAGATTGCATTTGAGCCACTCGATCCGAGCTCGGATCCAACGATCCAATGCAAGCCACGCGTCTGGACCTCCACTGATCAGCAACGCCATCCAAGGGACGTGCGCGCGCCGTATGTTGAAGCCAAACCCGTGAATATGTCACCGCTTAAGAATCTCATTTGTGCAGCACGTCAGTTAAAGATATCTGCTGGGTAATTTTCTAAGTTATCCCCCCATTCTTTGTATTTACACAAAAATCTTTGGTCAAGTCATTCTCACGTGATTTGCGTATCATTTGCTGCGAAATTTGCACGTGTAGCCCTATTTTTCTTCTGTGTTATAATTTGTTCAATAACTTTTTAGAAACTACATTGCAGTCCTTGTATTTCCAGAATTTATTTTCTTATCTATGTTGCATGGGATAAATATCATTCTTCATCCAAACATTCTGCAAAATTTTGGTTAAGATCCTATTAGTGTTTTCTATCTCCAGTAATTTTTATTTCATCAAATTTCTTTGATTTGCTATTTTTAATAATTCAAAAACTCAGAGAAAAACATTGCCTTCCATAAAATAAAACTAAAGACATAAAAACTCTCAGAAATACAAGAGTAGCTTGTTTAGATTACTTCTTTTATTTCATTTATTGTCTTTGAATTGAATAACCCTTGCTTAATAACTGTTGCCTCCTTGAGTTCGACCATGGGAGCTATAGCAGGTTAATAATTAAAATAGCAAAAATCCATTTTTTCTCTTATTGCTTTGATTTGGATTTAATAATTATTTGATTTAGTTGGTTTTTCTTTGGGTACAACGACATTCTCCATTCATCAACTAAAACCCAAGTAAAAAAAGGCTAATCAAACGACACGCTACATTGATCCAAGTGTAATCCGAGATCGAGTTTCTCATATAGATCAAACCAGAGTTTTGACACCATGAGTTAAAACTTCGATCGAAAGGGGAGATTCTCCTTTTCAACGAAGATTCGGATTGAAAGCAATAGAGATTAAATTCCCTGCTAAATATAAGGTCGGCCTACATTGGAGGAGAGGGTTGCAAGGTGTCGAAGGAAGTCCTCCTTATCATCCAATTGTGGGGCTATAGATATTGACAACAAGTAAGCTAAAGATTGTTATATGGGTTAAAGTAACCGCGATATAAAATGCATTATCTTCCATAAAAAACCCTCCAACTAAATGCACCTTTAGAGTTTTGAGAGTGATCTTTTTTATACATAAAGTTAAGTCAATTTCTTGGAAGGAATTAACTAATAGGGAAAATAACTTATCCTCCATCATTATCATTATGAGGTTCCCAAGCTCCTTCATGTTCCTGCCATGTCAAATGTAATACGAAGGTATGAGGTTCCCAAGCTCCTCTATGTTCCAGCCATGTCAAATGTAATACCAGGGTCTAGTTTCTGTAACATAAATTCTTATTCTTGTACGTGATAAATTACAAGGCTATATACATGTATATAACACGCGGGAATTATTATGAGTACATAGAGTCAGGCATGCGTCAGGAGCAATGAAAGGAACATGAGGTTACACGGATTCGTCACACAACTACAGATTTTTATGCTTTTTGGAATGATTTTACTTTGTTATTACTTTAAATGCATATCTCCTTTTATTAACTTGTGGTTATTTATTACGATAAGAGATGTACTTTATATATTATTATTGGGCGAATGTCCATCAAGCACATTCTCCATGTGCATGGTGTGTTATGCCCATCTTGAGCATCAGGATGTCAGAAAATTCTCAAGTTCGATATTCGCTCAGGTTTGTCTCGCTAAAAGTTTGATTCAGATTCGGTTCAGAAATAACGAATAGAACCTAAACAAAAGTTTAGGCTCGATTAAATAAACAAACCGAACTTAAAAATCATAAGCTCGACCAGGTTCGATTCCTTAAAACTTGATAAACACACACGCATACACATACATATTTACAAATCCTTATCAGCAAAGTGGACCTTATTTGAGATAAGTGGATTTTATCTCAAGATAAGTTTCTTTCATCTAGAGATAACTGAATTTTTAAGTGATAAGTATGTTTTATATCTGTATAAACTATCCTAAAATAAAGTCGCATCGTGGTTACAATATTTATCATCTGTGTCTAGTATTTTTCCCTTCTTTATCCTCAAATCAACAGAACAAGTATACACTTTACTTATCGCACATTTCCACATTATCCTTATTCTCATCTAAACAGATACTTTTTTCAATGAGACGAATATTTATTAATTTATTTTTTTCAAAAGATGAAGATGAGTTAGATAAAGAAAAAATTAATGAATGTATATTCTAATTATAGACAGACATATCTTTCCATTTTTCTTCTTTGCTCCCTCTTATTATAGAATTCTGAAGTTCGATATTCACTTAGGTTTGATTCGATTAAAAGAGTTTCGATTCAGATTCGGTTCAAAAATAAATGAACCAAACTTGAACACAAGTTTAGGCTCAATTAAATAAACGAACCAAACCTAGAAAATATAGTATTGTTCATGTTCAGTCCATTTAGATCCCTAATGAGCACCCAACTTCAAAACAACTTTAAATTAACTTTACTGAGGCTGCAATCTAGAGTAATGATATTTTTGAGAATTGCATTATGTTTTCAAATTAGCCCTAGATGGAAAAAAACTGCGGGAAAAAAAGGGAAAACAAAAAAGAACAGATTCTGTGTACAATTTTTCTTGAAAACATGTGAAAAATAATACATTAAATAATATTCCTCGATAAAGAATAATTTGATCGGTGTGTTTTCCTCCCTTTTTTGATTCATTCTCTAAAGGAAGAAAAAGGAGAATTAACTAATCGTCGTTGAAATTCTGAACTAAAGAATTAGCAATGATCAGCAAAATTTTTGAAATATAACTGCTTATAAGCACTGCAGCATGGACTGTCGTAAAATATATAGTCACGAATATGATAGTCGTCACTAATTTCAAGTATAGAAAATAACTTGGCAACTGATTAAATATATTATGATCTATTTTCCCCCGAACCATCAAAATGTAGATTATACCCTTCTTTTTCTTGGAAACACAAAAAAGTAGGAATTGCCCTTAGATTTTCTCCTTACCCGTGATTAGTTATCGAGCTCGGAGACCCAGGAAGCGGAGTTGAAGAAGCAGGAGCCACCCTTGTTCTTGTACCTCTGCCAGTAGTTGTTGAAGGCGTAGGAGGTGCGGTCGCACTTGGTGTTGGGAAGATAACATGCGCGGTTCTCCTATGTCATTTTGTAGTTGGCATGAATGTTGGATCATTCGCTCTCCCTCTCTCAATTTTGAAGGAGTATTTTGAAAATCAGACCCGCGGACTGTCAGGTAAACCGCTTCGATTCGAATGGTCTGGTTTTGCTCAAATCACCAGTTAAATTGATTCTTTTACAGCTGATTTATCCTGTTTCAATCGAAATTGAATTGCATTCATTTTTTAATGTTTAAAAAATAATTATGTTGGGGGAATTAAACTCATGGTTTTTGCATTGTGTTATCACTTGTTTTGAGTAGAGTTAATACAAGCGTCTAACATTTTTGTGTTTTCTTTGATTCCAAATTGATCCAAAAACAAAGGGAGAAGATCAGAAAAGCAATGCAAGATGACACTAGAATGGAAATCTCACCTTAGTTCCTAAACAATGAATGCTCAGTTAGAAGACTTATAGTGCTTCCCACCTCTCTCTATGCGGGATGCAAAACATGAATTTATAAACCTATACTAAATGTCGATATGCACATAGAAATCGTCCTAAGCGGGAAATTGCTAGCATGAAGAATCACATGCAAAACACGATGAGCGAAACCTAAAGTCTGATCTTGGAGCCTCCTCGATGACCACCACTTGCCACGTGGCAGCACAGGGATCCAACTGCGGAGAGGCAATCACTTGCCACGTGGAAGCACAGGGACGCGCGATGACGGTTCGGCAGTCGATGACAGAGATTTGATCTTCAGAAGAAGATCCGACGGTGGAGGCGCTACGCGATCCGACGTAGCTATTCGATCTAGGGGGCTGGCCTCGATCTGACGGTGGAGGGCCCTGGAGGAAGAATAGGGAAGAACCATCGGCTAGGCGACCTTCCTCGACCTCGTTCCTCGGCCTCGGGTGCTCTGAAAGGCTCCAAAATGGTTGGAACGCTGCCTACAGGTATACTCTAGGTGTTGGGGGCTCCAAAATGCTCTGGCATCGACCAGAAAACGTGCGCGAGGCCAGTGGAGCTGGCGGGCTCCAGGTACCACAGTGATGATAAAAAATGAGACCCAGGTGCTTCTGGGAAGCTTGGAACTGCAAAACAGAGTGAAAGGGGTCGAGGGCAATATGCCTCGTCCCTGCAGCAGGGCAGAATGGGCTATGGTGGCGGGTGGAGGTATCTCCGGCGAGGTAAAGGAGGTGGAGCTTCTAGAGTCTTGATCTTTGCGAGAGCAAGGTGACAGGAGTTGTGTCGGGTGATCAAAACGCGAGAAGGAAGGAGGGACCGGTGTTTGGCGAGGCAGAGGGAATCAGGTACAACCAGAATCAACTAGCGGAGTAAGAAGCTCCACCGGATAGACTTTCTAGAGATTCCTGCGATTTAGAATGAAATCAAGTAGAAAAGTGTAGAGATTACAACTACTGGGAGTCTAAGGAATGAACTGAGCAAGTAGAAAAGGGAAGAAAGCTCACTGGTTACGTTGAGAGCGAGCTCCAACGACGTAGCCCCGGCGAGCTGGATCAGCTCGATTCAACACCCATGGCAACCCCCGAAGGCCAAGTCGATTCCTGCTGTCACTAGGAAGATTCTTGGATGCCTAGGATTAGGGTTTAAAGGTTGAAGAGTTATCATAAATCGATGGAAGGCCGAAGGGTGGTTCTTATGCACGTTGACGAGTGGCTCCAAAGAGCGAGGCATGCCACTCGATGCAGTGATGAACAACCCAAGGTGATCTTGGGCGTGTATCAACGACAATCGAGGAGCAAAAGTCATCAAGGAGACGACTTGAAAAGATGAAAGGAACAGTCTCCAAAAAGGATCGAAATCGAGGTGAAAATTAGATGTCAGAGGTGCCAGGGGGTGGTCAGAAAGTTGACCCTCAGTCAACTCTTCGACACACCAGGTTGGTCCACTGGGACCAACCAGGAAAAATATTTGTAAAATTAATAAAAAAATTAATAAACTATTTTATTAATTTTAGGGTATTAAATGAAAATTATTTTATTGTTATTATTCTCGAAGTTTGTAATTACAAATTATCTTTTAGGGGCTATGTATAGGTATATTTGTCTATATATATTTTAATGCTTTATTTTTATTTTGTATTTTTAATTTTATTAATTTTGTTTATTATTCCATTTATAACTTAATTTTATAAACTTAAATATATTTTTATTTTAATGATGTATTATATATAATTAAATAAATAGATGTATAAATTCTATAGGTATAGATAATGTATTTTATCTATAAGTTGTATACAAGTATTTTATTTTTGAATTTTCTTCATGTTTTTATTCTTGTTTTAATATACACACATATTGTAAACACTATTTAAAAAATATAAAAATATATAATTATAATGAATAATAAATGAAATAAATATTTTAATCGGTACAAGTATACAATACGGGTCCAAAACCTAACTTTCAAACTGTAACTCCAAACAATATGAAACCACCTTCACAAAATAGCTTATTAAAAGTTATATACAATTAAAGGTGATTTTGATATATTTTGAGTTTTTATTTGAGAGATATGGGTTTGGTAATTTCGGATTTCGGAAAATTATTTAGAGTATAGTTTGTACACTGTATATTATTTTTGTATGAAATCAATTTTATATTTTTCTATATCTAATTATCTACAACTTTATGTACAATGTTTTCTTATTTGAAGTATAAAAAGTGGAATTAAAAATAGGTCCCAAAAACTGAATAAAGAATGAATTAATAGAAGGGATTGTTATTGTATTCTAGCCCTTATCTCCTACTACTTTATTCCTTGTCGACCTAGTCATCGAGATGCCTAGGTCTCGGGGTTTCGGATCATAAAATATTTTCAATATTTTATTCTTTTTTATTTTCTGTTCTTTATTCTAAAATTTTATCTTTAAAATGGTATTTTGTACACTATTTACAACACAATGCATGAATGATAAAATGCATAAATTAAGCCTATTTACATGCATTTACTAGGGTTTTTAAGTTGAAAATGATAGAATAAAGATGATGAAACTGAGATTCATCAATTCACCGGCATGGAAGCTCTGCTCTGTCGTGTGCTAAAGACTCCGTCCGACCGTGCAACGAGGCTACGACCATCGAAACTCTACCGGACTTCGAATCTACAGGCAACCTCCTCCATTTTTTGTTCCTTTCCAGGTTAGATTTTGTTCTCTGATCTTCCTCCTTCCCTCTCTATTCTCTTCTCAACCCCCTTGTTCCTATGTTACTTGATTCAAATCAATCAAATCATCGCACAACCACGTTCATTATCGTATCCTCTCGAGATTATGTTCTATCTTCCAGTTATGTTCACATCTGATGAGTTCGCATCGAAGCCGTGCTCCCGTCCACCGCCTTCGAAGAGTACTCATCCACTTTCTCTTTTATACATAACCACTCGGTCAAGATTTGCACCCTCAAGCATTGAAACTGTACTCGCAGGACTGTTGCAAGAATCATTACCAGGAAGGTCGAGGTCCCCAGGCATCAACCCCAGATTAATCATCGGCAACCTGCAGGGAATCAATCACTTGGAGCTGAATTCATTTGGAGCTTCAATGAACAGCACATCTACATGCGAGTCACCCATCTGCATCCATTGCTCGCCTGTTGTATTCTGCAGGTAATTGATCCATCTGTCACATCGTTCTTGATCCTTAGCTATTTTAATTATTTCCGTATTTTGTTTGTGACGGTGATTTCCGACACTCCATGCATATCTATCACACGCTAACTGCTGTTTTACTTCCATCTTGCTCCTGATTCCAATCCTAAATCCACTCACTTCAAGTTTAATTATAAAGCTTTATTTCAGATCATAAACAATTGTTCGTGGTTGATTTGAAACTGGAGTGGAGTTGTCTGATGGTGCTAAGAATACGGATTTGGCATTCCCTTTGGATTTCACTGAAGATGTTTTAGATAATTTGACGCAAGTGTGAGAAGTGTTGAAATTTAAGGAAATGATATCAATGGTTATACAGTGAGATGTTTTGGACCAAACAATCTACTAGTTGAATTTGTATAAGAAATTGCAAGAGTAAATTGTCAAACTATTGATCTCAACATTATGCTTTTGCTTCTGTTCAGTCGTGCGTTGTTCTGAGGTCTGATTCTTTGAATCGAGATGAAGCTAACTTGTAGGTTCCTTCTTCCACATCTGCTCCAACACTTTCTGTTTTGATCATTGGAAGTCATATGAGCAGCATGAGGAGGAAGATCCAACGAAAACAGAGAATAGATACAACCTTCTGGCTTGTTGCCCGTGTGCCTTATGTTTCGATGTAAACTTTTCCTTCTGAAACTATCCTTGATGTTGTATCATGTGCATCTAAGCACGTGACTTGGATTATTTGTGCCCTTGTAATTCTTTTCTATTTGAGTAAGACTTTCAGATTTTGCCGATTTACATTCTGATCATTCTTCAGGGGTTTGTTTAATACAACCATACTGGGAAACGTATTTTGTCTACAGATGCACCCCTGGACGTGATGGGTTTTTATTGCCCTTATGTGCTCTGATTTGGATGATTTTCCGAGGCTAGTATTTAAACTGGCCTAATGAACTTCTGGGACTGATTTTTGTGACTTTCCGATAATGATTGAATTTGATTTGATTTTTTGAAAATTGAGCTAGTTTTATGAATGAATTGTTCTTAGTTTAATCTTGCTTTGAGAGCCTTGTTCTCTACTTGTTTGCTTCACTCACCCACTCATCACATCTCACTTTCATTGTAAATATTTTACTTGGACATACTATATCGTATTATGACTATCATCGATTTATCTTCACATACTATATACTATCACTGTTATGATTTCAAAAATCCTGTTTCTTTTACAAAATTAAAAACATCAAAATTACAAAATAAAAACCAAATAAAAAATATAAAATGAAATACCTATATTTTTCTACTTATAGGTATATAAAACCATAAAAACAATATAAAATCCATAAAGTAAATAAAAATTAGGAAATCCTCATACCTTATATATTCTACCATTTACCTTAGTTTCCACAGTTTGCCTCCTTAAGTTTGAAAACTCATGTACTTATCGCTATACCTTTGAGTTTAGGAGTATAAATAATATAAAAAATAAAATTTTCTGGTAAAATTCACATATCGATACAACAACCATAATTTGTTGTTTCTTTTTAGAACATTAGATCAGGTGTTGATTTTTCATGCACTAAGATAATTTCAACAAGATCAGGGTAGAAATGCTTAATAAATCTCCATTTCGTCACTTTTATTCTTTCATTTTGACCTTAAATCTCTAGTTAAATGCATGTGTATAAAATTAATTTGTACAAAATAATACTAATTATTTATCATTTAACTACAGAATAAATACTTGTATTTAATCCCAAAATGAAAAGAATAAAGGAAAGAAAAGAAAAAAAAGAAATGAAGTGTCGATGACACTGATTGAACCTAGTCATCGAGGAATTAAACTAAATAGAAAACGGAATCTAAACCGAATTTAATTCCTTAATAAATTGTCTTTTGGGACATATTTTACAATTCATTATTTGCACATCAAATCAATGAACTTTGGACATGAAACTTGTACATATTAATGTATAAAAATATAAAATTTATTTCACTGAAAAATAATGCATGATGTGACTAGGACACACAAAACAAAAGGTCATAAATCGAACTTCACAGACATGTATCTTCTCCGTATGAACTCTAAATAGGCCAAACTTATCTTTATTGTTCACAAAATAAAATTATCTATCCAATGAAGGTAGTCATTATAACCGAAGTTAAGATGCAAAATTTGGCTTTTGGGTCGCTATTATACAGTAGACTTGTATATAATACACAATATTCATTCTTTATAGTTAACCCTTTGTATATTTTTATACGCTCGTATACATTATATCTTTCATATAAAATAAGAAACAAAAATAAATTCATTAAAATACCTTAAGTAAATAATATACATAGAAATACATGTGAAATACACATATATCATGTGTACATACATTTAATTAAGTAAATAAACAAAAATAAAAAAATACCATAAATATATGTAAATATGTATTTTAATATACTATAAATGAATAAAATAATAAATGCCACTATGTACAAAAATAACATTAAATAAATCAAAGTGCATAAAATATATATAAATAAATACTTAAATACTTGTATATAAATAATAGCACAAGAAATGGTGTTGTAAAAATAAATAGAACTCATAATTAATTAGCGCATAAATACCTAACATATTTTGTAAATATTTATGAAATATTTACAAAATATTAACCTGATCGACAAAATAAATAATTAGAAATAAGGATCCTAACCTATAAAAATGATAGAAAACCGAGACAATAAAAATATCTTTATTCGTTTTCCACCTTTTAGATATTTTCGCCGTTCTCCTCTCTGCATTAGCATATAAACATCTTGGGCAATGATCATTTGACCCTGTGACATCAACAGTGAAGATGGCTTCCGTCATCCTCCTCTCCGTCTTAGCAATGATGGTCGTCATCCTCCTCCCCTCCTTCGTCAACCTCGCCATCGTGGAGGTACGTAGCTTTCCCCCATATTTCATTCCCTCGTTATTATACACCTTATAGTGTTCAAATGCTGATCATTGTCATCATATTTGCCGCATGTCGTCTTTGAGACGGATGGCACCAATCTCTCCAAGATCAAGAAGGTATTCATCTTCATCGGCTGCTTCTTCCTCATTCTAGCTGTCGTAATATGGTTATGTTACGAGGAGCACATCAGCCATAGGGCCGCCGACGAGGAGGAGCTCTGCCAACCCCATGGAGATATTATATATTATATATTATATATTATATATTATACACACATACCTACACATACATACATATACATATATACATATAGAGGACCCTTCCAATGGATAAGCCTTTTATGAATGTATGGAGAGCCAACCATATCATTCATTAGATCTCAATCTAATGGTTCTTTATTCAAAACGGTATTTCCATTCCATTTTTTTCATTTTGAATTTCTTTTTGAATTTGAACTTCATTTAATCTTTTATTTTAGCATTTTTTAGCCTGCATGAATTGGTACTTTTTTGTTATTGATGTGATGAGGTTTTGTCAACGTGTTAACATTTTCGTGGTATGTAGAATGGTAGAAGTCTTTGTAAAATACTCAATACCTATTGTAATATTATAACCTGCTTTGTAAAATAAAATCAAAGTTACTAATTCGTTTATTGTTGTAATTGTAATTTACGTAATGCCTCTGTAAAATTTCGTTCTTGTTTGTAATATTCATTTGGAGATGTGCAAAAAAAATAAATATTTAGTAATTAGACAATTATTACGTGGAAAGAGAAAAATGTAAAAAAACATTGAGGTTTGTATAAAATATACAGTGTTCTTTAACAAAAATATACTGTTAGAAATACAAAACAAAACAATAAAGGTAAAAAGACAAACTAAAATTATAAGAAATGTACTGAGATTTGTAATAAGTGATCTGGGATTATAAAAAACGATCTAAGATTAAAAACTTGCTAGAAATTGATAAGAGAAATGTTGTTATTGTAAAAACGATCTGACATTTGTAAGAAATGGTCTGATATTGTAAAAAAATACATGAGATTGTAAAAAAATGAGATTATTAGAAATTTATAAAAGAAAAGTAAATGTAAAAAATGATATTGTAAAAATGACATGAGAATTGTAAAAAAAACTTATATTGTATAAAAGATCTGATATTATAAAAAACAATCTCATACTATAAAAACTAATCACCTACTCCCTCACATGCATCCCCCTCCACCTGCACCTCCTCTGCCCTTCTCCGCCACGACCCACCTCCTCCACACACACCCTTCTCTGTCCACACCCCTCCTCCCCCCGCACTCCTCCTTTATCTGTCCCATCCACGCTTCACTTCCTCGACACACAACCACTACCGTCACGCGACGCCGCCTTCATTAACTGCAAGAAAAAATAATGGAAAACCCATCTTTCCTCTTGATCTGAATGTCAATGAAACGTCGCAACGCCATTGGAAGAAGCCCCTATACAACCATATCCGTCGTTGGAAGAGCAACATGCCCTATACAAGACCCGATGTTCTCCCTCTGTCATCGTTGCTCACCATCACCGACGTGCAATAATCCGCACCCTATATATCATGTATATACATTATATTACATATATACTTATTATTATTATTATTATTCACAACTATGTATTTTAAAACCTTTAGAATATAAAAAAGATTGTTCCTATAAATATTTGTATATATTTATACATATATAGTTATTATAAACTTTATATATCACTTATAATATTTACTATTATGATTATCAATATTATCATATATAGATATATATTATATACTTAAAAATAAAATAAATTAAAATTTGACAAAATCAAAAAGAAAATAAAACTTAAAATTTAAAAAGATAAAAAAAACATATAAAATAATTTAAAATCAATAATACAACTAAAAAGTCATAAAAATAAAAAAAGGTAAAAGGAACAAAAACACTTATTTGTTTATTTTTATTAATTAATAATAATTAACCTATCCGTATGTGCTTTCAGTATTTCGACCCCTACAGTTGTTGTCTACACACACATATATAATAATAATAATTTTCACCCCAGCATTTCTTTATTGTTCTATCTATATTGTGAGTTGATTGTTTATAAGTTGATCGGTCAAGTTTCGAGTACCATGAGAGCGGTCGATATAATGATTGCTGGACCAAGATCGGGCATTAGGAACCCATGCCCGATTCTCTCTTTCACATTCCTGAAAAATAACGACTATATAATACTTACACTATACCTTAATATTTGTGAGCTTTGGAATTGAAATGGTGGTTGAAACTTAAAAAATCTGCAACAGACCTTGATTTCAATCAGACTGCAGGGGATAGAGAAATAGAGAACAAGAGAACGAGAAAGGACATGGAGGGGGTAATTACTATTCTTAGATTCTTGAAATAGAATCCACTAGGCATTTGTTGAAAAAAAAATAGAGGGTGGGCATTTCGTTGTTCGCTTCCAGATGGCTTTTCACAAGTAAAGATGCTTTCTATAATTCCTATTGCATTTTTGTGGGCGATGCTATGGAATGCTCCACAGAAGGTTGTTTTGCAAAATATGAGAATTAAGCTTTATATATATATATATATATATAGAGAGAGAGAGAGAGAGATGACTTATCTAGAGAGCTCTGTGCCCATTAACGTTTCAGTGAGAACCCATTTTGGGCCATACACGTGTATTGGCAATAACTATATTTCTAATTATAGGCTGCCACATATTTAAAAAAATCATATATTTTCTATTATATAGCGTCCTTAAAAATTGAAAGACGGTTTTAGAAAGAAACGATTCAAATAAATGTTTCCACGCAGATGATTAAGATCTAAATGCTATGATAGTAATAAATATAATTCAGTCACGTAAATGCTTGTTGTGAGATCGGTAATATTAAGACGATCAGTAATTTACATCCAAATAGTTACATTGTACAGAATTTAGTAATATGTATAAAATGGTCAAGTAAATGTGTGTTGTGAGATCAGTAATAACATAACAAATGATTAGTAATACCATAGTGTATGTAATGTCCATTGCATTAACAAATAGTTATTTTCTTACGTGAGCAATGCCCATGACTTACTGACCATTATTTTGTTATTACTGATCTCATAGTAGCTATTACTTGAGAATCGTACACATATTACTGAACATGTGATATAAGACATAGATATATACATTGTTGAACACAAACAACAATTTACTTCGTAACTGTATATATATTACTTGAGTATCATCTCTAAATTACTGAATTCTGTTCAAATTAATAAAAGATATGGAAATTACTGACCGTTTATTATGCTTTTACTGACTTCACAGCACGCACTACTTGTCCATTGTGTATATATTACTGAATTCTACACCATATAATAAAATGAATGTAAATTATTGACCGTTGTTTGAATATTACTGATCTCGCAACAACTATTTACTTGATTATTGTATATATATTATTGACCTGAGTATTTGGATCTCGATTTTCTGCAAGAAATCATCGATTTGAATGTTTTCTTTCCAAAACGTTCTTCCTATTTTTTAGGACAGGTTATAATTGGAATACCACTTATTGTTAAATCGCTTTGCATATTAATCTCCTTCCAAAAATGACATCCTTCGAAATAGGTAACCACTAAATTGGTAATACACGTGTTTGACCTACAAATGATGCTCACCGAAGCGCTAATGTGCACAGAGCTCTCTGGATAAAAATCATATATATATATAGAGAGAGAGGGCTTATCCAGACAGCCCTGTGCCATTTGGGATTTTTTAAGCACGCGTGATCATCCGTGTGATGATGATCATGCGGTTCTGAGTAAAATTGATTAATTTCTAAATTTAGCGCTAAGAATGAGTTGCCATAACCACCCACCGCACATTACTCGCAATTTAATTCCCTTTTTTGAGCATCTTATATTTCCAATTATATCGAGTCCTTAAAAAAAGAAAGACGGTTTTGGAAAGATGCATTTAAATCATTAATTTCATACTGAAGAAATAGTCATTGTACATTTGATCAGTAATGTAAATAATGCGCTCAAGTAATTATGTGTTGCGAGATCAGTAACACTGAAACACTTGTCAGTATTTTACATATGTAATATTACATTTTACAGAGATTAGTAATTCATTCATGTTACTCAAGTAATACATATTCAGTTCTCAAGTAACTATTGTTGTTAGATCAGTAATTAAGTATGCGAATTACTAATGTCCATACAATAAGGACTGATTACAAATATCCATTTTACTGAAGTCATTTTGATTGTTACTAATGTTATAGTTACTTAATACTTTGAGTCTTACTGAAGTACCTCTTATTTACTTATATAATATTTTTAATTACTTATAATGTATCGAGTGTTACTGATGGCAATACATAAGTTACTGCTCACATGATTTTTTATACTTATTCCAACTTACTTATTCCATTACCTTCTTTTACCTACAATTTATTACATGTTACTGATGCTTCTATATATCTTACTTGTTTTATTCTTTCTTTTGAATTACTATCAAATCACATCTTCTTTACTTATGTAGCCTATTTAATTACTTGTAATACGTCAAGTGTTACTGAAAGTCGCACATAAATTACTTAATTATAGTTATATGATGAACATCCAAATTTCAACTGTCTTCTAGTTCATTTAGATGATGTTGTTTTGCTCTCGCTCCTCGGCATAACAGCAACTTCTTCAAGACACCAAATTGTTGCATTGTTCTGCAAGAAAAAATAAGTTAATTTATATCCATGAATAGTAAGAATTGTATAAAGAAAAATAACTCAGCAATATACTCATTTCAGTAAGAATCATTCAATGACAAGTAACATGTAATGAATCGTTAGTAACGTTTGTTATATGACAAGTAACTTGTAATGAATTGTTAGAAACTCAGCAATATACTCGCTTCAGTAAGAATCATTCAATCACAAGTAACTTATAATGAATTGTTAGTAACGTTTGTTATATGACAAGTAACTTGTAATGAATTGTTAGTAACTCAGCAATATACTCACTTCAGTAAGAATCATTCAATACTAAGTAACTTGTAATGAATTGTTAGTAACATTTGTTATATAACAAGTAACTTGTAATGAATTGTTAGTAACTCAGCAATATACTCGCTTCAGTAAGAGTCATTCAATGATAAGTAACATGTAATGAATTGTTAGTAAGGTTTGTTATATGACAAGTAACAATTGTGTTAACATTAATAACATAAAATATCTCATAAGTAAATTACTTAAATAAATCAGTAACTCAATATATTTTCAAAGTAACACATGAAAAATAACAATTGTATTTACTGTAACTTTTTATTATATGAAATCAAAATATCTTCGATACAAAATCAATTAGGACTACAAATCTTATATCAAAATGAATAAAAATGATATTATGAATACCATTTCTCATATTTCAATCATACTTCTCGAATAAATATTGCTTACGATCAAAAATATGTATTATTCGTAATTGCTTCTGAAATATGCCGATCACAATCCATTTGCGAATTAAGCATGAACGAAACCTAATGAAAAAATATTATCAAAGAAAGAACAACAATTAAAACGCAGGATCAATGAAAATATAAAATCAACAATTGAAATACAATACCTTTGGCGAGCGAAAATTATCTCCAATCGATAATAAAACACAATGACTGTGAGAACGATCGCTCGATCCCCTCTCGAAATGTGACAAAATGGGTTTTTTTTCAATACACTATCAGACGATACCAAAAAAGTCTACTGCTATTTTGGGAAATTTATTAATATTCAAAATTAAAAGCATTGTCGTTCCTAAAGTCATGGGATTGAGAGATTTGATCTAACGGTGGATAAGATGGGCTCAATTTAACGCAAATGGGCACAGTGCTCTCTGGATAAAAATCATATATATATATATATATATGGAAAAAATGGGGCTGCCCCCGCCCCATTTTTCGGCCTCTTTTTTATTTTTTTTTGAAAAATAAAACCATGTATATTCATCCATATATCCCTCCTATATGCCATTCGAATTTCGTCAGAAACAGAGACTCCTACGGCCTCCATCTCGATGATATCGATTTAAAAAAATCATGTTACCGTTAAAAAATTACTGTCCGGACGGAGGCCGTAGGAGTCTCTGTTTCTGACGAAATTCGAATGGTATATAGGAGGGATGTAGGGATGAATGTACATGGTGTTATTTTTCAAAAAAAATAAAAAAAAATTGCCCAAATAAGGCGGGGGCAGCCATGTTGGCTGCCCTAGGGGGCAGCCACATATGACCCTATATATATATATATATATATATATATATAGGGACCCTTTCAAATGAGGTGGGGTCCTACCACTATTGTGGTGAGCCATCCATCTGGAAGGTTGGATTGAGAAAGAAGGGTTGTGATTGAAATCGCTATATATTTATGGATGGTTTCGGGCAAATCTGGTTTCCTTAATAAGAGGAAACGACCATCCGATCTTCAAGGGAATAGAGATAAAGCCAAGATCCTAAAAAATAGGGCTGCGATTTGTTAATTATGGAAACTTTAACGCATATTTGAGATTTTGCCATAAGAAGGAGCTTCAAATTACATTTTTGTCAATCTGTGATTAAAAACTTTTATCTATTTGGAAAACATTGTCGAGATTTTAAACAAACTTGTTAACTTTTAAAAGGAATATAGCTTATCCTATTTAAGTATAACCAACAAAGAAAATGATATTCTGAATAGTTGTTTGAATTATTTGAATGTATTTTACATTCTAAATAAGCTAACTTTAAATTTATATGATATATTTTACAAATTTACGTTGGAATGAGATTTACAAGAACCTCTCCACATCTACAAGACTCCTCAAATAGGTGCGGACCTCGCTGGAGGAGCTGGTGCTTCAAACTTCCTAGAGCTATGAGATAGGCTTCTGAATCGAGCTCTAGGTGTTGTTGCGCTCATGTTCTTACACAAAAAGAAAGAGGTAGATGAGGGGGTCCTATTCAACCCTCTCTTGGAGCTAGAAATGCAGAGGATGAATGTGATGGACAAGCTCCAATGAAGATGGCAGAGAGGAGATTGAGTGATCTTAAATCCTTGTAGAATCGAAGGGCAAAGAAGGGGAATCGAGGAAGAAGTGAGACGACAAGATGATGAGGTCAAAATCACAGGTGGAGCCAGATGGAACACAATGATTTCAAGCTGGAGCAAGAAGCTCCAGCAAACTTAAATTGCTAAATTAAACTAAATTAAGATGTAACTGCAGAAACTAAATACTAAGTTAAATTTTTGTAACAAAAAGTAAATTAAAAGGCTAAGGAAAGAAGCTCAAACTTGACTAGAACAGGGAGCAAGGATGGTTCGTCGGAGATACTCTGATGAAGGCATGGATCAGCTTGAAGATGTTTCCTCCTCATTGCGATTTGAAGGGTGCAACTTCTTGTCCCCAAGAGCACTCTGTATGCTCGATCTGAGGGGCCAAGGAACATTCAAGAGAAATTAAACAGAGAACGGGGGCTCGGAGGGTTTATATATATATATGAGGTGGAGGGAGCTTCCACTGTTGGGGAGAGTGCTATTGGTATTAAGGAGGGCATTGGTTCTAAAGATTAGCATGTGATTGTTGCTAATGATATTGTTGCTGGCGGTATGTCAGATGCTGGTAATTTTTCTTCCATGTGTTTCCATGTTGTGGAGGCTGGTGATGAGGTTGATTATGCTGGAAGCTTCTCCTACCTTACTGTGGGTTATATGGCCTAATATAGTCGTATTCTGACCCTGCGTTTGTCCCTGAGGACGGGCTAACTATTGATCTTTGTTCCATATGGCATTCACTCTTGAATTTATGGTGGAGGTGGGAAGAATGGATCGTCAAAGGTAGGCTAGGGCTCGTGAAGTTAGACTACCATATGTGTCTATGGCTGCTACGATAGTTGCTCGGGTGCCTACACCTAATACGCATGCTTGACCTAAGGTTACCATGCACTTTATTGTTGTGAATTACGGTGGATTGGGATCTTTCTGCTCGGCAGGAGTTTCGACGGATGCTGATAACCTTGATAATTGATGGAAAGAGTAGGCTAGTTAGGCTGATGATAACCTTGATAATTCGAATGTTGGGGAGTGTACTGTTGGTATTAAGGAGGAGGGTATTGTCCTTAAGATTAGCATCCAGCTATTGCTGATGAAACTGCTACTAGTGGTACGTCGGTTGCTGGTATTTCTGCCTCCATATATGTAGTATTTTATGTAGGATTTTATTTTTAGGTTAAAATATAAAAGAATGTCTATTATTTTATGCAGTATTTTATTGTGATTTTTATTTATTTTTACAAGCTAAGTTATTAGGTGCTAATATTTACATGTATATACATAAGTATATATGCATGTATTTAGTGTGTTTTATTTTTATTTTAATTTTATATTTTATTATTATACATATATTTTATATATTTATAACTTATTTAATTACATATTTACATATTTAATTTTTTTATTTTATTCATGTACTTAAATAAATATAATACATGTATTACATATGTATAGTTTGCCTATATATTATAACATACTAGTTATTTTAATACATATTTAATACTTTTATCTTATGTTTATTATTTACATCTATTTCAAATATTTTTACAAGTACATAAAAATACAAGAATGATAAAACTATAAAGAATGAATATATATTGAATATTATATACATGTATACAACATAATAGAGACCCAGAAGCCAACTTTTGCATCTTAAATACATTTTAATGAAATTACCTTCATTATATATATAATTTAATTCTATGAATACTAAAGGTCAGTTTGGTCAATTTTGAGTAAGTACGGAGGAGATACAAGTCTAGGAAGTTTTCTTTGCGGTGTTCTATTCTGTATATCGTGGGTGCACTGTGCATTATTTTTGTGTGAAATCAATTTTACGTTTTCTTTGTATTCTTGCGTACATCTTTCATGTTTAAAGTTTTATTAACTGAAGTGTAAATCATAAAGAATAAAATAGTTTACAAAATTTTATTTATTAAGTAAAAGAATTAGGGTTTTCATTGCATTTTCTGTACAATTTATCTGACCTATCTCCCCACTTTATTCTTTATCGAACAAGTCATCATGATGACTTGGTCTCGGGGTTAAGTCAGTTAGTGTGCTTGACACTCCTTTCTTTTTCTTTTATTTCTTTGTCATTTATTTTGGAATTAAATACATGTATTTATATATTGTTTATAAGTCAATAAGTAGTTGTTATTTTGTACAAATTAACGCTATATACATGCATTTGGCAAGGGATTTAAGTCCATAAGAAAGAATAACCGTGGTGAGATGGAGATTCGTCTCAATGTTAGCATTTCTATCTTATTTATTGATGGAGGACAAAATATTGTATCTGACGAGTAGAACTTGAAGCATGATTTATTCAAGTATTATATCAGATTTCGTGATTAAATCATATGATGCTTTTTGTTCTATTAGTGATGGCAATAACAAGAAATATATCGAGCATCTGTATTGTTTATTTTATTAGTGATTTCCAAAACAAGAAATATATCGATCATCTGTATTGTACCATTTGTAGTTTCTCCAGGAATTGGCGACTAATTACAAGAGAGATATCCATTTATTTTTTTTGTAAGTATATATTAGTTGTACGGGTAGATGCATGTAATCAACTTTGGCATGATTATACTTTTGTAATTAAAATTCACATTGCATTATTCCGAAATTCATAATTTTGTTATTGTCATTAATCAAAAGGTTCAGTCAAGTTCAATTTTCACCTTAGAGTCTGTTGGGTATAAAAAACCTAATTCTTAAGAACTTCAGACACATCATTAATATAAAGGTCCGGTCAAGTTCAATTTTCATCTTATATTCACGAACTATGTATGGAGAGCCAAATTTCATTTCATAAGTTTGCGCTCATTCCTCAAATAAATGTTTACCAGGAAACTATATATAATATATTATATATATTATATATTCAAAAATGGGATTAAAAAAAATAGATATTGCAAAAGATATATAGACTCATTCCATACTATGTATACATTACACAAAATAATTAGACATGATTTTACATTCATGTGCTTTGCCCACCAAAGCCTCGGATAGGGACATATACCTACATATGCAGCATACAATAACCTTTGCGAGAAGAGAGTGATATCAAGAAGATTGTGTGTTGATCACCGCAATCATCGCTTCCATCGTGATGATCCTCTGGGCCTTCATCTCGACATTGTTACGATCCTCTCCTCCATTGCACTCAACCGCGTCATGGCAGAGGTAAGTACACTTTGCTCATCTTTCATTTCGTCTTTTTTGTACCTATCATGTGCTCTTTGTTGCTCATAATCATCATATCCATGATTGATATGGACGATCCTGCTCTCTCTAGTTTCAATTTAAGGGTCCTCATCTTCGCCTCATTTTGCTTCCTACTCATGTTAGCAATCACCATCTGGATGTGCTTTCTACTCCAACAAACTCTCCAGAATGGTTTGATATTATAGCCATCTCTACATTAAGGATGAAGAGATGCTTTCGTGTAGAGATGGCTATAATATCAAACCATTCTGGAGAGTTTGTTGGAGTAGAGAGATCCCTCGTTGGCAACCTACACCTCCCCAAGTGGAGAGCTCGATCACTCTTTTGTCTTCTTCGTGTGATATTATAGCCATCTCTACATTTAGATCTGAGGTCTTAGTTGTTGGCAACCACATGTAGTTAAATGTGGATGTTGTGAAGCGTGGTCTACATCTTACAGGATATTGATTAGGTGAAAAACAAAGTCCGGATGAGGAACATGAACATGTCGAAACGATCCTGACAGGATATCACATCCGATGTCAACTACACAATCTCAAAAACATAGTTTCTCAAGATCTATCATCTAAACTTCTATTTATCAGCTAACAAAATACATTAGCTAATAATTCCATTTGATTTAATATTTTTATTTATGTACAGTGCCTATATTTTTATAATATTTTTACAATATAATATAATATATAATCCTACGAAAGGTCATAACAATAATTTAAAAATTAAAAACAGGAACTTAAAAATAATTAATAACAAGAGATACACCATTGTTTGTATCTTTTATATCTATCATCCTAATGCAAAATGATAATCAAGTTCGATCAAGTATAAAAATGAGGTAAATATTAAATTTAAAAATTAAGAAACAAAATCAAAGTGGGATCATTAATCAACAACAACATCATGAAGATGGTAACGAAAAAACCCCACTCACTACAAGAAAAATGAGTTGTGGCTACGGAATGTAGCTACGGAATCTTGTGGTCACAATAATTCGGTGGCCTCTAGTTTCTCATAGCTACAATCTGTGGCCAAAGTCTTCATACAAGAGTTGTGGCCACAACAAGTTCCGTGATCACTTGTAGTGGTCACAACATATTCGTAGTTAGAGAACTCTCGCGACGAGACTTGTAGGTACGGCTACTGGCCATGACGTGTTGTGGCCAGAGCTCAATTCTGTGGTCAAAAATCCCACATCCGTGAGCATAGTTCTATAGTCACAACTTGTTTTCCTTATAGTGTCGTCTCCATTTTCAGAGACAAGAGCGGGGAGAGTGGGAGACCCAATGGTCACATGCAACACCGCTACCTATCAACACAAATGAACTCTTCAGGATAATTTCACACTACACCAAATATGGCAATATACAAATTTATCTAGGGGTCATGTGCCAACCAACTAAATAAAGACAAACCGTAGTTTTCTATGTTTATATTCTGAAAGTATTTCATGAGCCTACTCAACTTACACTTTGAAAATTTTAAACCTAGTACTTAAGATCGTTGAGTGATTACAACATATCACGCATCTTTAAATTGGTTAATCCACACCAAATAGAAAATTATAGATTATTAACTCTCATTAACATTTCAATAAGGATGAAATTGAGATATTCGCAGATCGATGTGCTCTGAAACTAGGTTATCAGTATGCTTTCTTGAAATGCCACTGCAATTACCTCAAAATACTAGCCCCCCATCCCGACGCCCCTCCTACTACAGCCCCTCCCTCCAACCCGACGCCCCCTGCCCGACGCCCTCTCCTCCTGACGCCCCTCCTGTTACAGCACCTCCTACCCACCCGAACCCCCTGCATGATGCCCCCTCCCACTCGATGCCCCTCCTACCGCAACCCCTCCCTCTCATGCCCTCCCCTGCCATAGACCCTCCCTCATTCCCTCTCACAGACCTCCCTCACGACCCCTCCCTCTCGTTCCCTCCCGCAACCCTCCTTGCACGCCCCCTCCCACCCGACATTGGGGGATGACCTATCGTGTCTTCCGAATCCTCGATTACGATCTACCCTCTGAACCCCTACCATGCCCCACCTTCTCTCACTGTGGTTGCCTCATCGGCTCCAACTCCACTGCATTTGTAGTCAGTTATTTCTGCTCCAATAGCAGTAACAACTTCTCCACCACCACGCATCCTGACGAGCATCGACGTCTCCTTGATGACACCCCCTTCTCCCGTTGAGGCCGCATCCACTATGTCTGACATTGAAGAAGGAGAGGTTCCTCCTATATCATGTGCCTGATGACCGAAATTTCCCAAGTGACTAAGGAATAAAAATAACTCGGATCGTTGCGACCTCAATCACTCAAGAAATCAATCAGTCAACAAGAAAAATATGGATCAGACCACCAATCAAGGAGATAAAACACGGAAATCAAATAATGGCCCTGGCTATGAGATTAGCCAGGTATAGCACCCAGGGTCGGACTCAAGGAGCACGGATTGGCCTTGTGGCCTACGAAGTAGTCAACAATGAATAAAAGGCAAAAACAAATATTTTAGTGGTTTTTAATCTTTTTTATATTTTTTGGGATTTTTAATAATGAGAAAAATAAGAAAAAGACAACTACAAGCACAATCAACAATTTATTTAATTACTCTAAAAAGGTCCAAAAATTCCAACAAAAATATTTTTAGGTTTTATGAATGTTTTACTGTTTTGATGAATTTTTGAGAATTTTATGATTTTTATGGAATTTTCTAAAAATGAAAGGAGGCTGAAACAAGAGAACACTGTCCAGCCAAGCTTCAAAAACCACTTAAAAATATCAAATGTCTTTTCAAGACCTAGAGCTAATTTTTATGACAAATAGAAGCAATGAAGAAAATTAAGGAAAAGAGTTTATGATTTTTGAAATTTTCTATGATTTTCTAGAATTTTATTGAGTTTTAAGGGGTTTTTTAATTTTTAAGGTTTTTATGCATCCAAAAATTACCAAAAATGCATAGAAATTCAAGGACACCAAAATTAATAACTCCTAATTTTTTTAGAATTTTTGAAAGAGTTTTACTATTTTTTTTGGGATTTTAGAATCTGAACAGAGGCAAAAATGGGTGTTTTTGAATTTTTAAAAATACTAAAAAGCTCAAAAATGTTTCCAAAAATTAGTGAAAATTTTACATAGTGGCAGGAGCCAAGTTTCCAATTTTCACTCAATTTGGATGAAATTTTATATTTTATTTAAAACAAACAAGAGCCCACAGTGCACAGGGACCTCATTACAATAAAAATAAGTCCTAGGGCTGGAAAGATAACGAACTCAGAACTCTGGGGGGTCCTCGTGCAAAAATACCAGATTCCCACGCGCGCGGCACGTGTTCTGGGCGCAGAGGGACCCAAATGTAACGAAACTCAAGTCCCCGGACTTATTAGCAACAGGTGCTAAAAGTCCAGGGGCTAAGTTGTAAAATCCCAAACAATTCAACACATGTTCAATAAAAATCATTCACAGGGGCATAAGTGCAATTAACTCGAAAGATATTTTAATCCATAACACGTAAAAACAACAGCCCAGATATTGCAAAATCACCAAAATATCATGTGACGATGCACGTGTCCAACATATACAGGGGTAGAAATGCAATTGAAATAAACGACAAGGTCCTCTATGCAATTTTACCAAACTAAAATAACTACGGAAAATATTTACAGGACTAACACGAAAATGCAAAACATGAGGGGGCCTAAGTGAAATTACCCATGTTTATTATCCGATGGCTGGAGTGGCGCCACGTGGTGCATCCAACGGCTGCTAGTGCGCTGCGCCTCCTCGAATAAACCTCGCGCGGATCTGACGGCGGAGGTGGTGCCACGTAGAAGATCTGACGGTCGTGGATTAATGGCACCTCTCCTCTGCAACGGATGGTCCTGATCAGCTCCCCAAATAGGTCAACGGTGTCTACTGCTCCTCAAATGGACGGCGTGGATCACAACTGGAGCGGCGAGAAGGATAGGACGGATCTGGAAGGTCCTCCAAGAACAGGTGGCTGGCGAACTTTGCCGGCCTGATATTCGCACGGTGGACCTCCTCTGCTGTTGCTACAATGCGGAACAGGTCCGCCGTGACGTCCCGTAGCTGATGCACCTCTCCGATGAGGTCGGCGACCACCGGAGTGGCTAGGCGACGGTGGTGACCTGGAGCTCCTGTGCTCTACTGCTTCGACCCTTAGACGGGCCTCTTCGTACCTGGAAAACACCACAGGGAGACTCCTGGGTCAAGGGCAAAGTGCCTCGACCCGGTTAGAGGCGAGATGGGTGGTCGGCGCGTCGGGGCGAAGGATCTCAGGCGATGCGACGGCGAGGGATATCGACTCCCAGTTCCGGGGCGAACTGGGTTGGATGGATGGGTGAAGAACGTGCAGGGGAGAATGGCGGAGATGATGGTCGGGTCGATCGATGAAATGGGTGGACGGAGCGGAGCTAATCGATGGTCGACGGTGAAAGAAGGAATTGGGGCTAATTGGAAATTCGAACAAGATAGAAAGAACTAGGCTTACCGGATGGGTGAGGTCGACTGTGGAAGAGCTCCTGGTCTTCGCCTCGAGGGACGTCGAGGCCCGAGGCTCAAGCGCTGCTCCTGGGCGGCGCACGGCGGCGAAGAGCGACCGGATCAGTGGCTGGGACACCTCCTCCTCACTGCAACACGACCCGCAGCTAGTTGTCACTCTATGGAAGGTAGTGGAGATCCTGGGATGGGAAGGCAGAGCCAAAGATGAGAGGAATCGTGCAGTGGAGCTAGGACTTTATACACCTGCAGGTCCGAGAAGAGAAGGTCGGGAAGGGTTCCGCGAAGCGCGGATCCCAATGCGGTGGTTTCGGCGTGGATCTCGGATGCAGGAGGAAGGATCGGAGCTCGGGGTTTAGTGATTTGGCGATCGGGTCGAGCGGGAAGAATTTGTAGAAAACGGGTCGGGCGCAGCGAACCCGGCTCTGGTGGTCCTTGGGGGGAGTTGACCGGGGGTCAACATCCCCCGTGGACCAATCAGAGCCCGCCAAATACTGATTATTTGATTATTTATTTTAAAATAGTAAATGGCCGAATTTCAAAAAAGTTAAAACATGAAAAATGTTTCTTTATTTTTAAATTAATTTTTTGTGATTTTTATTTATTTTTTTGAAATATAATTTAGGTATTTACAAAATATTATTATTATATACATGTATATACATATGTATTTTTAATTTTTGATTTTTAATTGTTTATTTGTGTACATTTTATTCCAATTTTATATTTTATTTATTTATAGGATAAAATTTGAAATAATATGGTATTTTTATTTTATTTTTATTAATTATGTACATGGTTGAAATAAATAGTTTTATTTGTATACATATATGGTATATATACAAGATGGCTCTTGGTTTTTATTTTCTTTTTCTTTTATTTTTTTTTTGTGATTTTTATTTTATTTATATACATAATGGAATATAGAATATGTTCATATTTTTATGGATTTTTATTTATTTATTTATAGGGAGAAATAAGTAGATAAGTGGTTTCTATATACATGGTGAATATAGACAAGGGCAATTTTATTTTTCTTTTTAATTTTCTTTGATTTTTCTCATTTTTATTTTAAGTTAATATTTACAAATATATACATATAAGTACAAACCCATTTTATTTGAATAAGAGGAAAATAATTTTTATTTTATTTACAGGTATATGTACAAATGTGAGCTTCCTTATCTCTCTCTACTTTGGGTTTTTATGCGGTCAGGCCCATGCTGAGCCCTCCCCTTGGGATTAGGTTGCTCAATATTTATTCTAAATATCTCTCTCTTTTTCTTTTATTTCTTTATTCTTTTATTTATGCACAAAAACATGCTAAAAATGCATATTTACACAATGCATACTATTTGACAATTATTGATATTTACAGGAATATACATGTGTTTTGCATTGGTTTTGTAGCTAAAATAAAAGAATAAAGAGTGATGAATGGGTATTCATCAACCTCCTATACTTAACTTTGCTAGTCCCTTAGCAAACACTTATTTCAAAAAGAAGTGAAAAAGAAAACGAAAATGAAAAAGAGGAGAATATGCATGGATTAATGCTGAGTATTAAACTTGCCTTCATTAAATTGACATATGGAGCTCGATCAGATCTTTGGATTATTAATGTGTCGGAACCTTATTTGGACTTAAGCTTAAAACTTAACAACCTCCAAGTTCCACCAATCTATGGACAAGACTCCTCAATAAACCAGATCAGAACAAGTCTACATACACAAACTCTAATGACCATGAATCTTTCCTTGTACGGTGTAAGTGATATGTAGCTCCCCACCTCAGAAGTAACAAAGAAACAACCTCCCTCAACCTGGTAACTCTAATGCCTCGGTCTAGCAACTCTTTCCTCGAGAAGCGGGTATTCCCTTCTAAGTTCAAGTGCAACCGGCTCAAGAAGAGGGGGAAGAAGAGAATGGACCATGGCCAGTGTAGCCATGTATCCTTGGGAGCTCTAACCAGTGTAGCTGAGTCTCCCGCTACAAGCTTCATGAGATGGAACATGTATACCATAAGCTTTGCTTTATTTGAAAATATACACTCCGGTGGGGTTATTAAATTTTCAATCCGACCCACCACTTTTTTGGAGTTCTTTTCTTTTTGCACATTTTTTTCATGTGCACCTGTACAACATATCTACATGGTGCAGCATATATACAAGGAGTTTTTCCTCTTGAGCCAGTAGACTATCCCTCTTTTGAATCTTTATTGCAACCCACGGCTTCTGTCTTTAGACTTCATAACCACCAGACCAAGTTGAGGTACACTTCTTCACTAAAAGAAGAAGAGAGGTTCCGTCTAGAAGTACTACCCTCATATGCTACCCCAAGCCAAAGGAAACTGCCTCCTCACCACCTCATCCGTGGAGAGCTATGTGTGAAGTGTTGGTGCAAGTAAAGCCATTGTCTCTGAGAGTCATGCGTGTGTTGTTAAGTGCTCTACTTAGGCTCATCAAGATGACATATGCTCATAGCCTAGTGGACTCAAAGAATTAAGTCACTATGGACCTGAAAAGCCTTAACCCTAAGCCCTATAAGGTTCCTCTTATTGTTAAGCGGATTAAGATCTTAATCAATCTCCATTTTCCAATTTAATTCCAGGCTAGTTTAAATGTCAACTATGATCCAGGAAAAACTATACAAATATTTACAAAGATGCTATTTACAAATGTGCAATTTACAAATATTTACAATCGTGCAAAATTTTTGAAAATGTTTGAAAACATGGATGTATGCATGAATGCGGAGTTTTGCAAAATATTTACAAACATTTACACAAGATTTTTGCAAACTTTTTGTTTTGAAAACATTTTACAAAAATTTTGTACTATATACATAGATTTTGATAAGAAAATATTTACAAATCCTTTACACAAATCATTTTACAATCATTTGTACAAAAATAATTTGTATAAATAAATAGGTATGTGCAAGATGAATTTTATATAAAAGGAAAATTTTTTAATTTTTTATGGATTTTTAGCCATTTTTATTTATTAATAGACTCACACAAAGTACGAGTTATGCCTAAAGTATATATGAAATATATACACACCCCCCTATACTTAGCTCGAATGATGTCCTCAGAGTGATCAAGAGCGATGAAGAAGACATAACTCATTCTTAGTATAGGGAAGTGAAAAGGAATGGCTATATACAAAGATGAATCAAAGAATATAATGAGGAGAACTCGGTGTCTCCCCCCTATACTTAGGATCAAGTGATCCTAAGTATAGCAAGCTGTACATGAAGGGAAATCCGAGAGAAGGTTGTACAGAGTCTACCCCCCCTATACTTAGGGTGAAATATCCCTAAGTATAGGCAGCAAAACAGGGGTAGAAAGAATCAAAAGAATACCTGAAAGTCCTACATCTCCCCTATACTTAGGGTAAAGTACACCCTAAGTATAGCAAAATCATAAGATGAGAAAAGGGATGTGGGACTAAAGAATAGAGTGATATGGACAACTGGATCTATACAGGTCGGAAGAACAGTGATAATCAGGTGTGAGATGCAATATATATGAGTCAAGAGACCACATCTCACGCAAAGTGAATAGGGGCAACATCAACGACCTGCGGCTCATGATCTAGATATGGTTTGAGCCGCTGGCCGTTCACTCGAAAGGTACTCTCAGAAGACAACTCAGATATGTTGATACTCCCATTGTCGTGTACCTTTCTCACCAAATACAGTCCCTTCCATTTGCTCTGTAGCTTCCCTGGGAATAATCTAAGCCTAGCATCAAACAGCCATACTCTCTGTCCTGGCTCAAACTGCTTGTGGCTTATATGAGAATCATGCCACTCCTTCACTCTCTCCTTATAATGTAGGCTGTTTGAAAAGGCGGTATCACGAAGCTCCTCCAGGGCTGCTAACTCTACCCTCCTCTGGTATCCTACACTATCTGGATCCAAAAGTATATCAGTGACTGCCCAAAGTGACCTATGTCTCAGCTCAATAGGTAAATGGCACGGCTTGCCATAAACGAGGTGAAAGGGAGATGTACCCAAAGGAGTCTTGAAAGACGTCCGATATGCCCACAAGACCGAGTCCAAAAGCTGTGACCAATCCTTTCGGTCAGGGCGGACGACTTTCTGCAATATAGTCTTGATCTACCTATTCGATACTTCAGCAAGACCATTTGTCTGAGGGTGGTATGGAGTGGCAACTCGATGGTCAATGCAGAACTCGCTAGCAAGGGCCTTTACCTTGTCGTTGACGAAATGAGACCCCCCGTCTGATATCAACACTCTAGGCACCCCGAACCGTGAAATGATATTCCTCCTCAAAAATCTGCAAACAGTCCTAGCATCTGCGGTTCGGGCGGGGATGGCCTCAACCCAACGACTCACATAATCAACGGTCAACAGAATGTACTCAAATCCTTGACTCCTAGGGAATGGACCCATGAAATCAATGCCCCATGCGTCAAAAACCTCACAGAAGTGAATGCGCTGCATCGGCATCATATCACGATGTCCACAAGTGCCCATCCTCTGACAGTCAGTACACCTCTTCACGAACTCATCAGAGTCCTTGAAGAGAGTAGGCCATCATAGACCGGATTGGAGCAATTTCTGTGTCGTTCTCCTCCCTGAGTGATGTCCTCCTGCCTCAAGCTTGTGGCAGTAAGTAAGGACGCTGTGGTGCTCCTCTTGAGGAATGCACCGACGCCAGATACTATCCCCTCCCTCATGGTAAAGGATGGGATCCTCCCAATGGTAAAACTTGGCCTTCGTGAGGAAGGTCTCAAGTTTCTACCTGGGCCAATCTTGTGGAACTTTCTTGGCGACAAGATAGTTCACAATATCGGCATACCATGGGAGCGAGGCGATAGCAAGGATCTCCTCATCAGGGAAGGTCTCACAAATAGGGTCAATCTGCTCAGAATCCTCAAGATACTCCAATCGGGAGAGATGATCTGCCACCACATTCTTGACTCCAGGCTTATCCTTAATCTCTATGTCAAACTCCTGGAGTAGAAGGATCCATCTAGTCAATCTGGCTTTGGCATCCTTCTTTGCCATGAGGTACCTGATGGCAGTATGATCAGTAAAGATGGTCACTCTAGATCCAATAATGTACGATCTGGACTTATCTAGGGCAAAGACTACGGCTAGCATCTCCTTCTCAGTGACTGTGTAATTCTGCTGTGCGGCATCCAATGTACGGCTAGCGTAGTGAATAGAAAATGGGACTCCATCCCTCCTCTGTCCTAGCACGGCCCCCACGGAAAAACCGGAGGCGTCCGTCATGATCTCGAATGGGAGAGACCAATCAGGTGGCTGAAGGACAGGAGCCTCTATCACACATCTCTTGAGAGTCTCAAATGACGATAGACACTTATCATCTACAAGGAACTCGGTGTCTTTCGTCAGCAGATCAGTCAACGGTCGGGCAATCCTGTTGAAATCATGAATGAACCGTCGGTAGAAACCAACGTGCCCCAGAAAAGATCGCAACTGCCGCAACTTGGACAGTGGATTGAGTTTGCTAATGATATCTACCTTGGCTAGATCAACCTCCATGCCCCTGTTGGAGATGATGTGGCCAAGCATCGTCCCTTGAGTCACCATGAAGTGACTCTTCTCCCAAGATAATACCAGGCGAACCTCTATGCATCGCTGAAGGACTCGGTCTAGGCAGTCAAGACAGGAGTCGAATCCATCGCCGTAGACCGAGAAATCATCCATGAAGACCTCCAAGCACTACCCCACCATGTCCGAAAAGATAGACAACATGCATCTCTGAAAAGTCGCAGGGGCGTTGCATAGCCCAAATGGCATGCGTCTGAAGGCGTATGTGCCGAAGGGACAGGTGAAGGTGGTCTTGTCTTGGTCCTCGGGCGCAATGGCCACCTGATTGTAGCCGGAGTACCCATCCAAGAAGCAGTAATGGCTCTTCCCTGCCAGTCTCTCAATGATATGATCTATAAAGGGCAGGGGAAAATGATCCTTCTTGGCGGCCTGGTTGAGTCATCTGTAATCCATGCAGACCCACCAAGAAGTGGGTACCTGGGTAGAAATCTCCTCTCCGAACTCCGTGACCACTATAGTGATGCCCGTCTTCTTGGGCACCACATGTAACGGACTGACCCACTTGGAGTCGGAGATGGGGTAGATAAAATCGGCGCTCCACCACTTCGAGATCTCCTTCATGACTACCTCTCTCAGATTCGGATTCAGTCGCCGTTGGAACTCACGCGACGGCTTTGCCTTATCCTCGAGATAGATGTTGTGAGAGCACAGAGCCGGACTGATCCCCTGGAGATCTGCTACACTCTATCCTATCGCCTTGCGGTTCTTTTCAAGAACCCCCATCAGACGGGATTCTTGCTCTCCAGTCAAATCAGCGGAGATAATGACTGGTACATATCATGTCACCCGCAAGAAACCTATACTTCAACGACGCAGGTAGTGGCTTCAGATCTGGAAAAACTGGTGCTGGAAAATCTGGCTTCTAAAGAATCCGAGTGTATGCTGCCAAATCTGCTCGGGAAAATGAGAACTCTCTCTCGCAAACTGGATCTGGGGAAGGCTGCTCATCTAGACTGTCTCTGCTCTGCATGGCATCAACCTCCTCCCTAGCTGTAGGCTCAGAAGAAGTCAGATCGGGTATAAGCTCAGCAAACTCTGCCCAATCAAAATCTGACTCCGAGGGATCTGTATCATCATCACAAAACACATCTGTCTCGCGGTCGAGAACTGAATCTGCCGACTGAAAAGTATCCTGGACCAGGAATGCGCTCTCCAAGCTCTCCTCTGTTGGCGTCTCTGCATCAGTGGTCTCTGAAGGTGAGAGGATGGCATGTGCGTCTGAATCTGCCCATACTACCTCGTCATCTGTGATCACAAAGTCGCAGTCCTGGTGGATGTCTGGCCCTACATCTGTCATCTGCTCTAAAGCAGAAGTAGTATCTGAGCAAGCTGAATCTCTGACTTTGATGTCCTCGACCGTCTCTATTTGTACACTCTCTCCCTCGATGCGAAAGTATACCTTCCCGCTATCATGGTCGGTCACTGCCTTGGCTGTGGCCAAGAACGGGCGACCTAGAATGATGGGGGTATCGGTCACAGACTCAGGGATCTCCATGTCCAACACAACGAAGTCCACGGGGAATTGTAGGCCCTGAATCGTGACGACAACGTCCTTCAGCAACCCCTTCAGCCTCTTGACAGATCGATCAGCAAATTGAAGGACTGTCCTGCTCTGTCGAAGAGTGCCCAACTCGAAGCGGTCAAGAAGGGCTGCCGGAAGTAGGTTGATCGAAGAACCGCTGTCTAATAGAGTGCAGTCGAACCTCTGCTCTATGATATGGCATCTGACATACGGGGCTCCTGAATCTGGCCTCTTGGCCGGCAGACAGTTCTGAATCGCGAAACAAGTGGCTCTGGTCAGCACATGGATCTCTGAATGGTGGTTCCTCCTCTTCCTCCTAACTATGGTCCTGTATCTAAGCGATCTCTGGAGTAGAGGGATGTGCTATAAGGCCTCCTGAAGAGTCAGCTGGATGTGGAATCGGTCGATCATCTGCTGGTTGAACTCTTCCTGATGTCTCTTTTTGGGATTTTCGGTTTTCTTTCCCTTTCCTATGTGGAGTGCTCTAGGGAAGGGGATCACAGGGTCCTTCTTAGATGAAGGACTAGGAAAGGGTCTAGGCTGCTCGACGGCAGGATCCACACATACATCAAGCACCACAGGTGGACCAGAAGAAAACAAACCCTTTCCTTTATTGCCAGAAATGTCCTGAGATACATGTACAAACGGAAAGACTACAGGACTCTCAGAAGTGATAATGGTGGCATCAGCACCACCCTCGACTGGTAGACGTGCGGCATCAGTACCGCTCTCTAGCTCGGCAACATCGGTGACCTCAGGACCACCTCCTCTGTCGGGTGAAACGATAGCCTCAGTACCGCCGGTGGGATCAGTATCCGTGGTGGCATCAGTACCACCGTCATCATCTCTAGCGGCATCATCACTGCTCTCCTCCTCGTCGGGTGCTCTAGAAGTGGCCTCGGGGTGTCACTCAGACGAGGCACCGCCTGCTTGCATCCTACCACTCCTAAGTGTGACAAAATCAGTATCAAACAAATATGCAGACATATCTCCAAATGTATCACTAGGAGTGGCGTACTCTGTGAAATCTACCTGCTCAGACTTCTTCTTGAGGTTGTTCGGATTGGGCTCTATCTGGGCAGGGATGACGGCCTTCCCTCTCACAATCTCCCGCACCTCCTGGCGGAACTCATCCATCTCCCGTCTGAAGATAGCCTGTTGGTCAGTCAAAAGGCGGGCTACATCGTCTAAGGCTGGGTTCTCTTAGGATGGCCCACGAGAACCTGATGGGTGGCCTCGCTGGTAGTGAGGCTGCTGCTGCGGGTGTGGGTACTGCTGTGGCTGGTGAGAGGGGTATGATTGGGGATGATATTGCTGCTGTTGAGGCTGATCTCGCCTCCAAGACTGTCCCTGCTGATAGGGACGAGGACCAAACTGTTGTGACTGCTGCTAGGTATACATTGGGGGCTGTTGCTGCTGGTGATCTCTCTGATGGTTGTACTGGCCACCCTGTCCTAACGGCTGCTGCTGGGAGCTGGAACCTCCGGCCGACCAACAGAGTCGGGGATGGTCTCATCGGATATCGGGCTGGGGTCGGTCGTGCCAAATCCTGTTGACGTCCATCAACGGCTCAGGCTCGTAAGAGAGGGGCGGGAGTACTGCCAGAGGCTGATCCGGTTGGTAGACCACCATCTGCGTGTCAGGAGATGGTGGTGAAGGTAAGAGAGTTGTGGCTGCTGGTACGGCTCCGCCTGTATAAGGTGAACCTATCTAGGCTGCTGGTGGCTGGAGCGCTGGAACGAGTTGTCGGTGCTACTCGGATCGCCTTGTGCCTGAAGACGGGACTGGGAAGCCGTCTGTGCCTCCTGGAGACACATGGAGCTGTGTCTTCAGGTCGCTCAGAGTCTGTGCCATCTGCTCCATCTGCGTGATACCCTGGCACTGCTTCTTCTCTATGATCTCCATCCGATCCAGCTTCTAGTTGATGATGCCCATGTCGGCGGTTGTGGACTCGGCCTCTGCTACTGCCGCCGACGAAGTAGAAGGATCGGCGTCGACCCGTGCTATCCTCTGGTACTGCACGACATGTGGCTGGGGGCGTCCCTGTGTGTAGAGTCGGGTCTGAGACATCACTGTGTAGTTCTCGGACATCTCCTCGTAGATGGCCCACACCTGATCATGGTCCTTGGCGAAGTAGGGCCTGCCACAAGAAGCGTTCATCAGGCCCTGCAGCTCTGGTGTCAACCCGCAAAAGAATCTCTGAACTAGGTTCGGCTTCGAGATGTCGTGGTGCGGGCTTCTATCTGTAAGATCTCTGAACCTCTCCCATGCCTTGTGAAACTGCTCGTTGGGGAGCATGGAGAAGTTGCTGATCAGGACCCTCGCTGCGTTCGTCCGCCCGAGTGGATAGTACTTGTTCAAGTACTCAGTACGGAGCTGCTCCCAGGTATACACGCACTTCCCCAAGTGCTTCAGCCATGTGGCTGCTCTATCGGCCAGTGAGAAGGGGAAGGCAATCATGTGGATGGTGTCCTCATCCACCTATCTGTCGTGGACTGTGCTGCAGATAATCAGAAACTCCTGAAGGTAGAGATGGGGCTCCTCAGTGGCTAGCCCATGGAACCGAGGGAGAAGCTGCAAAGGTGTTCGGGGGGAACTTGAAGTCCCCCACGATAGCTGGAAGTACCACCCAACGGTGCGTCAAAGTCGATCCGGGGTTGTGCAACTCCAGCATCGGTCTCGGAGATCCATCTGCTGCTGTTGTTGCGGCTGTGGCTGCGGCTGCGGCTGCTGCTGCACCATCGGGTTTGTCCCCGCACTGCTCGCGGTCAGCTCTCATCTGCTCCATATCTCTACGCATCTCGATCATGAAAGCTCCCATGATCCCTCAACTGCTGCTGAACTGAGTCAAGGGAGGCGATCAGGGTGGAGTTGATCGCACCCTGATCCAAGACGAGTGTCTTCTCTGGTCGGGGACCTCCGGTGCGGTCATCACTGATGCCAGCCATGGTCTCTGCAAAGGCAAAAGACCCAAACTCAGGTGCCGATAAATCATCTGATGGTAGTCTCTCCATCTGGCACTGGTATCTCGA
>JAZKJV010010917.1:0-226909 GCA_037367405.1 Ottelia alismoides | reverse complement strand
TATGTGCCACACCACTGTAACACGACCATCTCCTCCTCCATGGCAAGACACCACTAACTGTCCTGTATCGAACCTTGATATGTCCATAGTATCTCCATGGTTGATAGTCCCACAACAAACCTCTAGGAATCCTCTGAGAGCCGACCCATGGAAACATGGGCTGCAAGAGGATAAGATCCATGGCTGCCAGTACCTCTACCTCTGCCAGCACCTTAGGTAGCATTTATGCTCTTACTAATTGTCATGGATTTGATATTACAGAATGAGTTATGGATTCTGAGGCGTCACATCACATGTCTGTAGATAGAGATCAGTTTGGTGCTTACAGACAGGTTCCCCCTGCAGAATAGTTGTCATAACCGATGGTACTCATTCTCCAATTACAGGACATGGGGTGATCAACTTGACACCTTTGATACGTCTACAGAATGTGCTGCATGCTCCTGATTTCTCTATAAATTTATTGTCTATTAGCCAAATTACAAAGGACTTGCATTGCCGTGCTTTTTTTGATCCATCTTCTCTTGTATTTTAGGACATCTTTATGGGCAACGTAATTGGCTATGGCCGCGAGCAGGGAGGCCTCTATCAACTGGTTCAAACTCCATATGCTTGCTTATCCTCTCATCCTACAAGACTAGTCTCCCCATTCATGTGGCACCTATGCTTTGGTCACCTTCCCCTTTAGAAGATGTGCCACGTTCTCCCTCAGATCTCACCTCGCTCATCCTTCCAATGCATGACATGTCAGTTAGGGAAGCACCACCGGTCTGCTTTTCCTAGTCGTCAGGGTCAGAGTAGTAGCTCCCTTTTTGAATTATTTTATATTGACATTTGGGGTCCGAGTCGTGTACCCGATCACTAGGGACACATATTTTACATAGTTATTATTGATGATTTTTCTCGTTTGTCATGAGTTTTCTTGTTAAAGAATAAATCTGATGCTGGGGATGTGATCAAATCTTTATAAATGAAATGCATAATATTTTTTCCTCTTCAGTCAAATTTGTACGAACTGACAATGCATTAGAATTCTATACTCGTGTACTTTCACAATTCTTCTCATCTCGTGGCATAGTTCATCAAACTTCATGTGCCTACACGTCTCAACAAAATGGTGTTGCAGAACGAATGCATCGCCACTTACTTGATGTTACTCAAAATCTTCTTTTCATAGTTGTGCTTCACATTCGTTCTGAGGTGATGCGATTCTTACAACTTGTTATCTTGTTAATCACATGCTCTTATTTGTATTGAGCGAGAAAGTTCCCTTTTCATGACATTTCTAGAGGAGTTGTTCTCAGTCACTCCTCGTGTTTTTGGCTCTGTTGTCTTTGTTTATCAGTTGTCTCCTGGTCTTAACAGGCTCTCTCCTAGAGCTGTCAAATGTATTTTTGTTGGGTACTCTAGGACACAGAAGGGATATAGATGGTATGATCCATGCATAGGAAATATTATATTAGTACTGATGTTGTATTTTTTGAGTCGGTGATGTATTTTTTCTCCTACATGTGATATGTTGACTTCATCAACTTCAGATGATGAGGTCTACATACCACTTCCTCCCCCAAGACCATCACCACCTCCACCTCCACCACCTCCAGCTCCACCTGCAATGGTTGCTCCAACTCCACCACCTTCACCACTTCCTTCACCTCCTCCTGTACCATCACCTCCCACTATCTTAGCTCTACCATTGCCACGCTTCTTTACTCGTCGGCCTGCTTCTGCTCATGGTCCACACCTGTCCAGTAGCACTCCTCAGATTTGTTCTGAAACATTGTTTCTAATGATGGGTCTGGCAATGTATCTGAGTAGGAGTCTTTGCAGGAGGATGGCATACAGATTGGAGGAGATCCCTAATGACCTGGATGAATCTATTGCACTTTGGAAGCAGAAGCATACATGTGCATCATATCCTCTCGCTTCCCATGTTTCCTTTGATTGCTTGTAAGGGGACTTCAGGAGGTTTGCAATTGCTCTATCTGCCCTGGAGATTCCACGGAATTACCAGGAGGCCTTGAGAGACCGTCGGTGGCATCTTTCCATGGAAAAGGAGATGGCTGGCACTACAGTCGCGTGGTACCTGGAGTCTGCTCCCTGCTCCCATTGGAACGTCTATTATCAGTTGCAAGTGGGTGTTTACAGTCAAACACCATGCAGATGGAAGTCTTGATCTTTATAAGACCAGATTGTTTGCGCGTGGATTTACTCAGACTTACGGGTTGGATTATCTAGACACATTCTCCCCTTTTACTCACCACTCCACATTCTAAGTTCTTCTTGTAGTTGTTGTGGCACGTGATTGGTCTTTATTTCAACTTGATGTTAAAAATATCTTTCTATACGGAGATATTCATGAAGAAGACAACATGCATCAGCCTCCGGGGTTTTCTGCTGAGGGGGAAGTGTCAACCGGTTTGTAGACTTCACAAGGAAATATATGACCTCAAGCAGAGTCCAAGTTTCTGGTTCCAGAAGCTCTCGAGCCTAATTGAGAAGGCAGATTCAAGAAATCAAATGCAGACCATTCATTGTTTGTTCACAAGGACCCACATAGGTACGACCGTTATTATGGTCTATGGTGATGATATCCTTGTTACAGGAGATGGTGTACATGAGATCAATAAGGCAAAGGAATTTCTTGGCCGACAGTTTGTCACCAAGGATCTTGACACCCTACGATACTTTCTGGGATTAGAGTTTTCTAGAAATCCACAGGGTCTTGTGATGACCCAAAGAAAATATATACATACATGCTAGTTGAGACATGCATGATTGGATGCTGATCTGCCACTACTCATATGGATCATAGCATGAGGTTATATAATGATGATACAAAGGAGGTGGGCACGAGAAGATAGTGAGAATTTGTGGGAAAGCTTCTTTACGTTACCATCACTAGGCCAAACATCTCCTTTGCCGTTAGTCGGTTTAGTCAGTTCGTAGAGCAACCTCGACAGGTACATATGGATGTAGTTCATATGATCTTGAGGTACCTGAAGTCATGTCCAAGTGCATGATTGTTGTTCAGAAAAGGGACATCCCCCACTATCACATCTTGTGAAGATGCAGACTATGGAGGATGTCCTAAGGATAGGAAGTCTACATCAGGCTTCGTTGTACTTGTTGGCGACTCTCTAGTATCCTGGAAGAGTAAGAAGCAGACTGTGGTTGTCAGGTCAAGTGTTGACACCCTATGATACTTTCTGGGATTAGAGTTTTCTAGAAATTAGCAGGGTCTTGTGATGACCCAAAGAAAATATGTTATGATACTTTCTGGGATTAGAGTTTTCTAGAAATTAGCAGGGTCTTGTGATGACCCAAAGAAAATATGTTACATGCTAGTTGAGACATGCATGATTGGATGTCGATCTGCCACTACTCCTATGGATCATAGCATGAGGTTATACGATGATGATACAAAGGAGGCGGGCACGAGAAGATACCGAGAATTGGTGGGAAAGCTTCTTTACGTTACCATCACTAGGCCAAACATCTCCTTTGCCGTTAGCTGGTTTAGTCAGTTCATAGAGCATCCTCGACAGGTACATATGGATGTAGTTCATATGATCTTGGGGTACCTGAATTCATGTCCAAGTGCATGATTGTTGTTCAGAAAAGGGACATCCCCGACTATCACATCTTGTGCAGATGCAGACTACGGAGGATGTCCTAATGATAGGAAGTCTACATCAGGCTTCGTTGTACTTTTTGACGATTCTCTAGTATTGTGGAAGAGTAAGAAGCAGATTGTGGTTGTGAGGTCAAGTATTGACATCCTACGGTACTTTTGGGGATTAGAGTTTTCTAGAAATCAACAGGTTCTTGGGATGACCCAAAGAAAATATGTTACATACATGCTAGTTGAGACATGCATGATTGGATGGCGATCTGCCACTACTCCTATGGATCCTAGCATGAGGTTATACGATGATGATACAAAGGAGATGGGCACGAGAAGATACTGAGAATTGGTGGGAAAGCTTCTTTACATTACCATCACTAGGCCAAACATCTCCTTTGTCATTAGTCGATTTAGTCAGTTCATAGAGCAGCCTCGACATGTATATATGGATGTAGTTCATATGATCTTGAGGTACTTAAAGTCATGTCCAAGTGCATGATTGTTGTTCAGAAAAGGGACATCCCCCACTATCACATCTTGTGCAGATGCAGACTATGGAGGATGTCCTAAGGATAGGAAGTCTACATCACGCTTCGTTGTACTTGTTGGCGACTCTCTAGTATCCTGGAAGACTAAGAAGCAGACTGTGGTTGTCAAGTCAAGTGTTGAATCAGAATACAGGGCTATGGTACAAGGGAGCACCGAGATGATGTGGGTTCGATCTTTTATAGCCGACCTATATATAGATGTGTCTCTTCGTACAATTATATTGTGATAATCAGACAGCTTTATTCATTGCAAACAATCCTAACTCTCATGAGAGAACTAAACATATCGAAGTAGATTGTCATTGTACACGTGATATGATTCAGAAAGGCTTTATTTCTACTTTCCATGTTAGTTCAAGAGAACAAACTGCAGATATCTTCACCAAAGCTTTGCTCAAAGGACCCTTTCAGTAGTGTACGTCCAAGCGGAGCATGATTGACATCTATGCTCCATCTTAAAGGGGAGTGTAGAGATATAATTATGTCTATGTGCTGTTTTCTCCATTTAATTTTGTTTCGTCTATCTTATGTAATTTACCCATGGACTTCTCCTCTATATAAGAGAGCCCTAGGATTCCCTAGAATAAAAGAACAATTCTCATTATTTTTTCCAACAAGATCTGCAAGGCTATGCTCTGTAAAGTTGTTTTCGGTGTTGTGGCTTTGAATTTTCAGGATATAATGATAGGGAAGTTGACTGATGATGGTTGTAAAGGAAGTATACTATCTTCTTCAGTCTTCACTTGCTGTTTTAGCTGCAGATCATCATTCTTTTTTTGAGGCTCGCAGATCATCATTCTTATACTACTTCAACGCCTTTATGGCATCAATATCTATACCATCCATTTGTTAGCCTCAATCGATTCCCACTACTAGAAAGCATCGGTGGAGCTTTTTCCCCATCTCCGATCATCGACATTCTTCCTCAGCATTTAATCTAGTTTACTTGGTAATGTAAGGGGTCAAATCAGATGACTGACCGTCTTGGTCAAGATGATTTTTTACCACGTGGGGTCATTTCTTGATCTTGACATCATCATTCACCACTGGCTTATACAATACAAAATATTTTTTGGTTCTTCTGTGAATATAAGAATGGGCATGCACCACTTTAGGTTTCGTCCTTTTTTTATTTAGAAAGGATCTTTTTGCTATAATTAAAATAGGCATGCTTGCGCATGTTCCAGCATTGTATAATTTGGAGTTATCAAACTGCCTTGGACTATTACTATTTTTTGGCATTTTTATTGAACTAAAAACTCCTGCATCATTCTCTATTTTGATAATAAATATCAACCATTCTAATAATCTAGTCCTTCGTAAAAAATGGCGGACTTCTCCCACTTTAATTAGGGTTGGCTGCATGGATTCTTGCTCGAATCCATGTTGAAAGATCTAACTACTTTTCGCACTGATTGTGGGCTACCTAACACAACCCCCACAAGGAGGGATTCAAACCACGATCTTTTGGGTGGTAGGCGCACTGTACTACCACCATACCATTGAAATGGGTACAATCCAGTCCTTTGTGACTAAAAAAACCCAGTGCGGTTGGATCTATGCTTTATTCATGGGAAGGTTGATTCTAATTATGTATTTTTTGTCTTATGCAATGAAATATGAATAAGGTGCATACCTCTGCACTGAATGGTTGACATTTTCTCAATTTGAGAGTTGTGTGACAAGTTGGATACAGTTGTCCCGTATGCCCAACTTAAGCCCAACTTAATGGGGAGTATTGAACGCTGCCTGTTTGGTAGTGGATTCTGTTTGTGGAGAACTTTACACCTTCTTTTTTTATCTCGAGCACATATCCATGTTTTGTTTAAATTATGCAAAACTCGATTATAGTATGTGTTGGCACGTCAATTTTCTGTCTTTTCTTTCTAGTTGTGGATGATTTCCCTCGTAAGGCCTTTGTTTTTTATGCAATTATTTGTGTTTGATTTTTTACAATTTGCAGAATACATCTGCGTGCTTTACTATGGTGGATATGCTTGCTGATCTGGTTCCATCTTTTTTTATATGGGAGGGCATTTGGAATCATTCTACTTATCTGCATTGCTCTTTGCAAACTAAGTCTGCATAGATAAAAGATGACTCCAGGAAATGTAATTTGCTTTCTGTTTGCTACCAGCATTATTTCTTCTTATTAAGGTAATAGTCCCCTTGTAACTGCGGATGGGCCCCTCCAACCAAGCCGATTGTTTTGAGTTTGATGCTTTCATAGTCTAATGTATAACTTTTCATGCTAAAGTTTTGTGTTCTAAATATTTATGGTTGTCACCATATAAAAGGCCATTAGCATCGCAAAAACTCTGTTTGTGCTGTATTAAAATATTTTGAAATTGTATTTTAAATATTAGGATGATTCTAGAAATTTGGAACTATCTATTACTTTTTTCTGTAGGATGAGTTTGCCACCCTTCCAGTTATTATACCAGAAGGACCCGTTGCGATTTTGGGGTTGGTAATTAAATCTCAACTTTCTACTTGTTTTTCACCAATGCTTGTGTTGTTATAAAGTGGACTAACTTGTGTAGTTTAACCTTTCAAAATTTTCAGGGTGCTGGAACTGCAGCTCGTTTAATTCTTGATCTATGGCCTTCGTTGCATCTTGAAGGATGGGAAATTGATGGAATAGTAAGGAATAAAAAACTCATTTTTAAGGGACAGCTTCTCTTTCAAAAGATGTCATTGCAGAATTCTGTGCATAAAATAATATGATCACACCCAGCAAAATTACTTCTATACAAATTTTTTTAATGGGAAGAAACCCCTACCCATATAGCATAATTTGGAAAAATGCTTTTAAGTATTTTCCCTTTTTCTAAGTACTGATACACTTGGGAATACAGATATTTAGAGAGTTTTACTCCCCTGAACTATTGTTGTTGCTTGACTCATGCAGTTCAAGTAAAAATGCTCTCTCCAGTAGTTAAGTAAAGCTTCCGTTTCCGTTTTCTCATTATTGATACATTTGTGAGCACACATATTTAGAGTCTTACCACCCTCAACATTGCAGTTGCTTGCCTTGTGAGGGCTAAAAAGCACATAAAAATGTGGTGTAGTGGTTCACATAGGTATCTACAATGTCTCCTTCCTTTTTTTGATATAAAGAGGGGGAAACACTCAACGGTACTTGCCCCAAAAAATATTGTAAACATTTAAAAGATAACAAAATGATGGCTCATGACTCGAGAATAGTCCTAGCATGCCCATTCTCCACATAGAGTCTCTTTGCACGAAAAATAACACTACATGAGCATGCCAGATGGCCCAAAAAACTGAGATGAGCTTCAACAGAGTAGGGGTCGACCTGAACTGTGTCCATGAAGAGTCCAAAAAACACTCAGGACTAGCGATCCACCCATTGTATGTATGTGGTTGCCCAGATCCCCTAGCTTTATCACAAGACATGAAAAGATGCCCTGGTTTGTAACATCCGAATCCGCACAAACCCGAACTCGACCCGATTTGGGTCCGTTTAACCCAATAAAGTTGTTGCTCAATGCCAAACAACCTAAAATAATCAATTGATCGTGAATCAAAAGTCGTTTGAGCGAAATCGACCAAAAATCGGTCGCTTCGTAATGCGTGCCGTGAAAAGCTTCTACGTAAATTCAGAAACTGCAAAACGAACCGAGACCGTCATTAGATCCGATTCGACGAAACAAGACCAACGCAATCGACCGTTCGCCAATCGGAGGTCGTTTGGTATTTTAAATTCACAAAATTTAAACCCAAACCAAAACCGTATCTCGAATTATTCGGGCATCCAAACCCGATCGGAAGTTTACCAATATTATACTCATTTTGATCGTCGTTCAGAGACAATCAAATTGAGATATCGCGGGTCGAAATCCGACACCCGATGCGCGAATACGGTCAATTTTAAGTTTGATAATTAAAGAGAGAAAATGGGTAATAAAATAAAATAAAAGTCTGTACTGTACAGACTACACGGTTTGTGAAAAAAATGCTATGGTGCAATTTGTTTTCTAGAAAAGCCACATGGCCTTCCTTCTCTATATACACTTGGCTACTTTTTAATTCCCCTTGGCAACATCCCAAGAGCTTCTCCTCCTTATAAATAACCCCAAATCATCCATGATTCTATTCCAACGAGGGAGCTTTTCTTCTCTCTTTTCTTCCTCCATCGTGCTTCCCAAATTCCCATTTTTGTCTCTTCTTTTCTCCAACAAGATTCCAGTTCTTCTTCCTTCTATTATTCCCCACCTAAAAGCTGAACAAATGGGAGCTCCAACCCTTCCATCGGTTGCAGCCTTTGCTATTTTTTTGGCAAAGGGAAGTTGATGCAGTGCAACCTTTTTGTAGCTTTTGTTCCCAGCAAATTTGTGCTCCAGTTAAGCCTTCCTTCCAACAGATTTTCCTGTTTATAGGCTACTCCCAGCAGTAGCTAATCATAGCTGCTAAAGAAGCTCTCAAAGGAGATGCATGCAAGCTTGACCAAACATTTACTTCTTCAAATTAGGTACATTCCTTCCCTCTCTTTGCTGCCATACATGAACTTTTGATCTCTGTTTTAAACATTTCTTTTTGAATCTGTATCTGATCTCTCTTGGATTCTGAAATTAGAGATATAAGTTCTTAAATCAAAAGAATCTGTATTTAGAAAATTTATTTAAAAATCTGATCTCTCCTTATTTTTCATGGAATATAAAATTTAGAAATTTAGAAATATAAGTTCTTAAAATTAGAAATTTTTCAGAAATTTAAATTTAGGAAGTCTCTGATCTGATCTCTAATCAAATATTCTATTCTCCCGGAATATAGAGATATAAGTTCTTGAATCAGAAGATTATTAATAGAAATTTATTTAAAAAATCTGTCTGATATGTGGTTATTTTCCTGGAATATTCTTAAATCAAAAATTATTTAAGAATATATATTCAAAACTTTAATTTAAGAAATCTGTAGCTGGATCCCTGGATCCCTGATCAAAATTTATTCTCCTGGAATATGAAACTTCGATATTTAAGTTTTGCTTTCTCAAGTTTAAGGGATACTATAGTGTAAAGACATCTTCAAATATATCTTTCAACTATCACATCTTCTAAATATTCATATGTATATATATATATAACAATACATTTATGTAGAGGCATTATCGTCATTCAAATATGACTTGTGAATAGCGCATCTTCCACTTAATACAAGGAAACCGTAATTTAAATATGCATACCTGCAAATGCTTGAATAAAAGATTGTATTAGAACAAGTCTCTCTCGATATCTACTAGTTAAAGCAAGTACCAAGTCCAGCTTATCTTTAACTCATGTGGTTACATGATAAATTCTGTTCAACTGTGTGCAATGGCTGATGCACATTATCTATGAAGATATAGAAATCAGAATCACCCTAATTGCACAAAACTAGAAAACAATCCTTCAAAGAAGAATGAAATGGGCATAGGATTGAGAACTTGATGCATCACATGGAGAGGCCGGCTATGAGAAGGTCGAGGGAAGGTTTTACAAATCCATGAAGAAAGAGCGTTTTGGAGAGTTTTAGAATTTTGCGAGAATTAAAATTATTTAAGAATATATATTCAAAACTTTAATTTAAGAAATCTGTAGCTGGATCCCTGGATCCCTGATCAAAATTTATTCTCCTGGAATATGAAACTTCGATATTTAAGTTTTGCTTTCTCAAGTTTAAGGGATACTATAGTGTAAAGACATCTTCAAATATATCTTTCAACTATCACATCTTCTAAATATTCATATGTATATATATATATATATAACAATACATTTATGTAGAGGCATTATCGTCATTCAAATATGACTTGTGAATAGCGCATCTTCCACTTAATACAAGGAAACCGTAATTTAAATATGCATACCTGCAAATGCTTGAATAAAAGATTGTATTAGAACAAGTCTCTCTCGATATCTACTAGTTAAAGCAAGTACCAAGTCCAGCTTATCTTTAACTCATGTGGTTACATGATAAATTCTGTCCAACTGTGTGCAATGGCTGATGCACATTATCTATGAAGATATAGAAATCAGAATCACCCTAATTGCACAAAACTAGAAAACAATCCTTCAAAGAAGAATGAAATGGGCATAGGATTGAGAACTTGATGCATCACATGGAGAGGCCGGCTATGAGAAGGTCGAGGGAAGGTTTTACAAATCCATGAAGAAAGAGCGTTTTGGAGAGTTTTAGAATTTTGCGAGAATTAATCCATGGAATCATCCATTTAAAAAAATACTCTGCCATCTATAAATCATTATCAATAAGATAGTTGACCAAGATGTCTAGATCTGCCAATTGATCGCATAGAAGATTAAGAAAGGATTGAGAAATCAAATAAGTATCATAGTAAATCAATGGTGACAACGAATTATGTCGGTCATGATGATCCTTACACATGACTGTGCGAGAGCGCGGTGACTCTCAACTGGGCGGGAGATAGGAAGTCCAGTTAGGGCAGCGGCCGCCAAGTGCGCGGGTCTAGGATCCCAGTCTTTTACACGATTTTTACGCGAGCTCGCAGTGTTTTTACGCCTCGTTGGGATCCCGACTTTTGACCACTTCCGCTGACACTCTGTTTTAGGATACCCAGGCGGGGGATCCTCTATTTTAGTTTTTGCGGATTCATCAAGTCCACATTCGAGAGATTCTTTCAAATATCGAAGGATCGGAAGAACATCTTGTCGGTGATTGTAACGAGACTTCTCCATATGCTGGCTGGCTCTCCTCACAATATATGATATATCTCTAGTAGTAACCGTGAGATAGAGAAATTTTCCCACTAAGCTTATATACCGTGCCATATCCTCAAAAACTGGATCAGTAGATGTGGAATGTTTTCTCACTTCTACAACGATGCTAGATGGCTTGCATCCAAGTAGTCTTGCCTCAATCAGAATATCGAGGCAATACTTCCTCTGTGAAAGATGGAGCCCCCCTGTAGTGTGTATCACCTCAATGCCAAGATCTTTCATGGAAAGATCTTTTGGAGAAAGGTTTTGGTGTCTAAAATGCTAGCTTGTCTCATGGGATAATCATATCATCAACATAGACGACAAGAATGATGGTGCCAATAGACCATCGTTTGACAAAGACAGAGTAGTCACATATCATCCTCTGAAAGCCAAGTGTGCTAATCTTAGTAGTAAGCCTGTCAAACTATACCATGGAGCTCTACTTCAGGCCATAAATGGCCTTGCGTAGTCAGCATACACACTCTCCCTCGACTACGTAACCCGACGGCTGCATCATATAGACCTCCTCCTCAAGGTCAAACAACAGAGAGAATGATACGTATCGATTCCATTCTGGCAACGGACGAGAAGGCCTTAAAATAATCAACCCCAAAAGTTTGTGTGAAGCCTTTGGCAACTAATCTGGCTTTCAACCTGTCAGCGAACCATCATGCGACTGTTTGGTCATGAAGATCTATCTGCAAGCCACAGGTTGGACTCTCGGGGTGCACGACACAAGATCCCATGTGCCTCAGGAGGAAAGTGCATCCATCTCCTCAACCATGACATGTCGCGGACCGTAATCTTGCATTATACTAAGATGATCTCTGGGGATGGAAATATCATTCATAGCATTTGCAAACCTCTTGCCACAACTAGATAAATCATTAGTAGAAGTAAAATGTGACATGAGGTGATAAGTACATTGCCTCTTTTGTTTGCGAAGAGCTATCATAAGCTCCTCAGGTACATCCGAGGCAACTGTGGTGGGGGCACTCGAAGTGGTCATATCATCATGCGTAAAAGGGGCAAGCAAAGGTATATACAACGGTATAGAATGTGTAGACGTACGCTTGCAAGTATAAACAATTGATGGATGAGAGATGTCCAAAGGGATGCCACCCACAACCTGTATGAAGAAATTGGTCTGCTCAAAGAAGGTGCCATCAACATACACATAGTATCTGTCAGAATACTCAGATGATCTATTCCATAGAGCCCTCGGGTCTCTTATATAGGGAGAGAGCCCTTGGGTAAATTACATGAGAGGTACATAAAGAAACTGAAATAATAAATAACATCAAAGACGAACAACTATCTCTACACTCCCCCTCAAGATGGAGCATAGATATCTATCATGCTCAGCTTGGAAGAACATCTCTGGAAAGGTCCTCTGAGCAATGGCTTTGTGAATATGTCTGCTGTCTGGTCCTCTGAACTGACGTGAGACGTGGAGATGAAGCCCTTCTGAATCATGTCCCTAGTGTAATGACAATCCACCTCTATATGTTTTGTTCTCTCATGGAAGGCTGGATTGTTGGCAATGAATAACGCTGCCTGATTGTCACATTGCAGGTTCATAGGCAACGGAACTTCAACATTCAGATCTTCTAGGACTGCTTTAACCCACATCATTTCTGTGCTTGCCTGTGCCATGGCCATGTACTCGGATTCGGCACTGGATCTCGCCACAACAGTCTGCTTCTTGCTTTTCCAGGAGACTAAAGAGCTTCCTACGAAGATAGCAAATCCAGAAGTAGACTTACGATCCCGTGGACATCCTGCATAATCCGCATCTGCGCAGGCTGAAATAGACAAATCTGTGCCTTTCTTGAACAGCAACCCTGTGCCTGGTGAAGACTTCAGATATCTCAATATCATGTACAATGCATCCATATGTACTTGCCTCGGCTGCTCCATAAATTGACTCACCCGGTTTACTGCAAGTGCAATATCCGGTCGAGTTATAGTGATGTATAAGAGCTTGCCCACCATTTCTCTGTACCTTCTCTTGTCCACCTCCTCAGTGTCATCATCGTACAGCTTCATACTCGGATCCATCGGTGTACTTGAAGGTCTGCATCCAGTCATTCCTGTTTCAACCAACAAATCTGTGACATATTTTCTTTGAGTCATCACCATTCCTTGTGCATTTCTTGCAAATTCTATCCCCAGAAAATACCGTATTGTGCCTAGATCCTTTGTAATGAACTGGCTGCCCAACATAGACTTGGTTATCTCATTCCCTTGTGCATCATCTCCAGTAACCAATATGTCATCAACATATACCATAACAACGATGGTACCTCTAGGGGTCTTCCGGACGAACAGTGAGTGATCCGCATTTGATCTTCTGAAACCCTGTCGTTCAATAAGCTGGGAGAGCTTCTGGAACCATGCACGAGGACTCTGCTTAAGGCCATAGATAGCCTTATGAAGTCTGCATACCTTCTGAGTCTCCCCCTCAGCAGCAAACCCGGGTGGCTGCTGCATGTAGACTTCCTCCTGTAGATAACCATACAAGAAAGCATTCTTAACATCAAGCTGGAATATGGTCCAGTCACGTACCACTGCAACCGATAGAAGAATGCGAAGGGTAGAATGTCTCGCCACCGGTGAAAAAGTGTCCAAGTAATCTACCCCATATGTCTGTGTAAACCCTCGTGCTACAAGCCTGGCCTTGTATCTGTCAAGACGACCATCTGCATGATATTTGACCGTAAAAACCCACTTGCAGCTCACCACAGACGCACCTGGAGGAATAGGGACTAGAGACCAAGTCCCTCTGGATTGCAATGCACGCATCTCCTCTTCCATTGCTAAACGCCAGCATTCAGTCTTCATGGCATCCTGATATGTCCGTGGAATCTCAACTGACGATACAGCAGCAACAAACTTCTGGAAATCCCCAGTGAGACGATGAAAGGAGACATGAGAGGCTAGGGGATATGAGGCACACTGTCTTCGCTGTTTCCTATGAGCAATAGGCCGGTCCAAGTCATCCAAAACAGTGCTGACCGGTTGGTCCTCCTCCTGTGGTAAAAGCTCCTGCACATGTGCATTATTTAACCCATCATCAATATCAGAACATACCTGAGGCGTGCTGGATGGTTGAGATGTAGCTTGAGCAGGGCCCGTGCGTCTCGTGTAGAACTTAGTGAAAGGAACAACTGGGGGTGGTGGTGGTGGTGGTGGCGGGGGTGGTGGAGGTGGTGTTGATATTTGGGACGCTGGAGTAGAGGACGGACCCAGGCTTGGAGGTGGTGGAACATAGACTTGGGAGTCTGATGATGTGGAGGAGACCAATCTGTCACCTGCAGGGGAGAAGTACATGACAGGTTCGAAAAATGTAACATCTGTACTCACATAGTACTTGTCATTGACAGGATCATAGCAACGGTACCCCTTCTGTGTCCTGGAGTAGCCCACGAAAACACACTTGATAGCCCTAGGGGATAGCTTATCAAGCCCCGGAGATAAGCGGTGAACAAAAGCGACAGTGCCAAAAACCCGAGGTGTCAATGTAAACAAGTCTCTGTCAGGAAAGAGAACAGAGATTGGAGACTTTTCTCCAAGAACAGTTGTAGGCATTCGATTGACCAGATAACACGCAGTAAGTATAGCATCACCCCAAAAGGTTAATGGAGCACAACTCTGAATAAGTAAAGTGCGAGCAATGTCAAGAAAGTGTCGATGTTTTCGTTCGGCAACCCCATTTTGTTGAGAGGTGTAGGCACATGTGGTTTGGTGGACAATGCCTTTAGATGAAAGGAAGCTAGCAAGAGAGCGAGTGCAGAACTCCAATGCATTGTCAGTACGCACATACTTAACAGTAGATGAAAAAACATTCTGAACTTCATTAATTAGATTTTGAAGAACATTTCCTGCTTCAGATTTATTTTTGAGAAGAAAAGTCCACGACACTCTGGAGAAATCATCAACCACAACTAGATAGAACATGTGCCCCTGGTGATCCGGGACACGACTTGGACCCCAAATATCTATATGAAATAATTCAAACGGGGAGCTACTGCTCCGACTCTGACGACCCGGGAAGCTAGACCGATGGTGCTTCCCTAACTGACATGCTTCACACCGAAAAGAAGAACTCGGAGATATCTGAGGCAGGAGGTGACGCATCTTTTGCAGCGGTAGATGACCGAACCGAAGATGCCAGGTGTACGGAGAAACAGAGGCCTGGGTATGCAAGGAGACACCAGCGTAGGAGTTACGAACGAGACGATAAAGGCCATTGTGCTCAGAACCACAGCCAATCACCCTGCCCGTCAGTATGTCCTGAAAAATAACAGACGATGGATCAAAAATAGCACGACAATGCAAATCACGTGTAATCTGACTAATAGATAAGAGGTTCATAGAGAATTCTGGAGCATGTAACACATTCTGTAAGTGCATAGAGGGTAGCAAAGCTGTCTCCCCCTGACCGATGATAGGAGACTGAGTGCCATCAGCAATGAGTACAGAGCGACCTGTTTGAACAGCTCTGTATGACTGCAGAATATCTTTCTCATGGCATAGATGATGGGTAGCTCCAGAGTCGACAATCCATCCTGTGAGGTCATGACTATGAAATGAGGCTGAAGGACTACTTGAGGCACTGGCTGAGGCCGATGTACTGGCTGACGCCGAAGCCGCAACATCAGAAACGTCTGCACCCTCTGATGAAGAAGATTGTGGCATAATATCCCGAAGTCGTGCCACCAACTCTTCGAACATGTGATCTGGAGTAGATACGGGTGGACCCTGAACATGATCAGCTACTCGTGCAGAAGGAGGAAAACCATGCTTGGAATAGCATGTATCCTCCGAATGACCAGTGCGGCGACAATATGAGCACGTAGAGCGTATGCGGCCTCCGCGGCCACGTCCACCACTTCCCCTGCCACGAAACGAGGACGAACCACCACGTCCCCTGGAAACTGCCATTGCTGACGGAGTCGCAGTCGCTGTACTGGATGGAACGGGTACACGACTGAGCCTCCTGTATACCTCTTCCATCGGTGGGATGGTGGCATCTGCCAGTATCTGAGCGCGTGCTGCCTCGTACTCCGGATCTAGGGCAGCGAGTAATACGTCAACCATAGTGGCGTTGCGGAACGTCTTCTGTTGTTCCGGCGTGGCTGTAAGCGGAATGGTGCTGTAGAGCTTCTCGAACATGCCACGAAGCGACGTGTACAGGGAATGAAGAGGCTTCCCATTCTGCTTCGTGGTAAATATATCATGCTGCAACTGGAGCATCTTCGTCTCATTACGTACCTGAGAGTACGTCATAGCCAAAATATCCCACATCGCCTTAGCGGTGGGCTGGTGAAGGACATCATTCGCTATCTCCGTCGTGAGCGTACCTGAGAGCCACACCTTGGCGTACGCATCATCCGCCTCCCATGAGGCATAGATTCCTGTCTTCTCCGGCGGTTCATCCTCGGTAAGAATATGCTTCTTACCACACGACTTCATGAGACTGAGGAACTGCATCGCCCACAGTTCGTAGTTCGTCCCGTCCATCTTGACGATTGGTGCCGAACCTTTGAAGGCACCTATGGCGGGCATATCTAGCTTCTGATCTGACATGATGCCGGAGAAGAGCAACTACTGATAGACCAAGGAAATACTGTCTACCAAGACCTTGTAGGATCCAAGTGCATAGGTAGACGATTATGCACTTGAATCAAACATAACGCCGAGTCCTAGGAAGAACGCGGCACACCGGCACCGAGTAGAGGCCTTGGGAGCATCTACTTGGCAAAGATGGCGGCTGACAGGGGACGGTCAGCGGCTGGACAGCAGGTGGGGAGGCCCAACGTCGGTTGGTGAGGGCCCGACGGCTTGGGGGGGCCGGCAGGGGCTGGCGGCGGATAGAGGAGGGGCCCGGCGGCGGTGTGAGGGCCCGACAGGGGCTGGCGGCGATGGTGGGGGGGGCCCGGTGAAGGAGAGAGGCCCCAGCGGCGGTGGTGGGAGGCTGGGAGCCCCGGGGAGGGGAGGGGCAGCGAAACCCTAGAGAGGGGGGGGGGGCGGCGGTGGGAAAAAAAACCCTAGGTTAGGGTCATGGCTCTGATACCATGTCAGAATACTCAGATGATCTATTCCATAGAGCCCTCGGGTCTCTTATAAAGGGAGAGAGCCCTTGGGTAAATTACATGAGAGGTACATAAAGAAACTGAAATAATAAATAACATCAAAGACGAACAACTATCTCTACAGTATCAACGCCCAACATGATCATAATAGCGATAGACTTTCTAGGTATGAGAGTACCCAAGAAATACACATTTGATAGCTCGAGGTGATAATTTATCAGTTGTATGGAAGTTATGAACAAAGGCAATACCATCAAAGATTCACAGAGGTACAGGAAAGGGAAACTCAATAATGTACAGTAATGAGAACAAAGTTCCCCCTCTGAGAACAGATGAAGGAATACTGCTGATGAGATAGACCGTAATAAGAATGGCATCCCTCCAATAGTTCTTAGGAACACTCATTTGACTAAGGAGAGATTTGTCAACATTTAGCTAGTGTCGGAGTTTCTTTTTTCTACCCATTTTGTTGTGTGGTATACGGATATGAGGTTTGGTGAACAGTCCTCTGAGATGCAAAGAAAGATGTCAAGTCATGTTGGGTGAATTCAAGAGCATTTGTGAGTCTTAATGATGTTAACACATGTAGAAAAGGAGTATTTAACATATTAAAAGAAATTTCTGACAATCTTATTAATCTCTGAATGCTCCTTTAATAGATTCACCCAAGAAGACCTACTATAATCATCAATGAAAACTATAAAATAGCGATGACCACTTAATGTTCGGACCTGACAAGTCCCCAAACATCACAATAAACAAGATGAAAAAGACTAGCACTACAAGACTCAATAGTATAGGAATCGAAGCTCAATGTTGTTTCCTTAACTCGCACGCCTCGCATTGAAAGGGCTTCAGAGTAGAGAGTTCAGGAAACATCATGGAGATGGTCTTGGCAGAGGGATGCCCAAGGCACATGTGCCATAGGAGCGGGTCTTCGGAGATGGACGTAGCACCGACAAACTTGGAGTCTGAGAGTATGCCAATATAATAGAGTCTGTTCTGCTCATTACCTCCACCAAAAATCTGCCTCGTCTGGATATCATGAAAATAGCAATAAAGCTAATCAAATATCACGTGACAATTAAGCTCAACACAAAGCTTATGAACATACAGTAAGCTAAGAGGGATAGTGGACCCTAGAAAGTCGGAGCTCGAAAGAGAACTCCATTGTTCCGATAGTTGTAGCAGGTAGGTGAGTTCCATTAGTGACTCGAACCGACTTCATGGATGAAGATAGTACGGAGGAGGTTAGCACAATACCTTCTCCAATCGGATGAGTAAAGATGCCAGAATCAATAATCCAAGCCAGAACACGAGTGATGGCAGAGATGGCTACTGTACCTGAAGGAGTAGCTAAAGCAGCAGTGGTAGTGTCACTGGAGGTAGTAGGCCCGAGAGTCTGAAGAATATGCATCAGGCAAGAGTAATCTGTGACGCACTCGGATCGGGGTACCCGTTTACACGACATTCGCAACATTATTTCCATAATTGATCGCATTAGTTTGACTGAAATTAAGGGGAAATTTTCGTATTTTGCAATGACATTCACAATTAATATAAACAACAGTCAACAAGAAGTGCTATCAATTTTTCATTGCATTAATTTCCATATAGTTTACATGTTACAAAAGAAATATTACATTGTATACATGTCTCCCAAAAGTGACAGAAGAGAAACAAAAGCAATATACATAAACTGAACCAAAAACTATAATAACTATACCGTTTGGTATAGTAGCGGATGCTTGGGATCATCAATCAGCTACTGTGACGCAGGCTTTTTACCTACCAAGCATGCGAGCAATAAAAGGATGTCAACAGTTGTTGTGTACATTCCAATATGTTAAAAATAATAACAAGTAATTTAGTGTGTCCAAAAGAAAGCAAGTAGAAATGCATTGATATACAAAATTTACAGTTACTTGCGCGGTAAATAGTTTTAGAGCTGCTTTGTTTGTAAACCCCATGTTCACCATCACCCCAATATTTTCCATATTAATATTTATATACATATATATATATATATATATATATTAGTTAATGATCTATCTGTAAGTTTTTATCTTTTATCATTTATAGATCAGGTTGATGGATCTTGATATTGAGGATGATGTGTTTCTGATCCGATCCTTAATTCTCTCTAGTTCCTTAAATCTAGCAGATAATCCGTGGTCTTTCTCTGAGTGTGACCTCACCCTATGACTCTAAGGCATGAAGAATACCTTAGGGTTGGAATGCCTCCATAGGCATGCGATGAAGTATAATGCATCCTAACTAAGTTCCCAATGTGTCCACTAACTTCTTATCACTTGTAATAGTAGTTTTAAGATCCGATTAATTGTTGATAATTAATGATTAATGATGATGATGATTGATTATGTACCAAGCTCAATTGTAGCCAATTCAACTGTATTTGATCTTAACTATAGTCAAATTCTACTGTAATCCATTCCAAACTCAACTATAACTCCTCCAGCTTCAGCTGTAACTGATAAGGATGTAGCCATCGCCAAACCTATTGGCGGAACAATAACCAAAACTCAGAAGAGACCCTCCCGCCTCGCCCTCTAAGTGGAAGTGCGGTCCATTATAGGGATAGGTCTACTCCAAAACTACGCCACAGAAACGGGTGGGAGAAACTCTCCGGAAAAGTTACTCTAGAAACTGTCCCGACCGGTACGAGCTTGTACGAAAAACTAAAACCGAGGGCCCCCCAGACTAGGTGCCCTAAACAGAGAGGGTCAGCGGAAATGGTCAAAAGTCAGGATCCCAATGAGGTGTAAAAACATTGCGAACTCGTGTAAAATCGTAAAAGGACTGAGATCCTAGACCCGCGCACTTGGCGGCCGCTGCACTAACTGGGCTTCATATCTCCCTCCCAGTTGAGGGTCATCGCGCCCTCGCATGGTCATATGTAAGGGTCACCATGATCGGCACTATTAATTGATATCACTTATTTGCTATCAAGTTTACTTACTTGATTACCCAAATCTTTCTCAAACTCTGTTGTGAACTTTCCAGATCTAGGTATTTTGTCACCACTTATTATTAGTGTTATAGTGGATTCTACTCAAGGATCAATCGATTGAGGATTTTAGGTCATAATAATCTTAGGAAAACCTTTATCATTATAGATTTACAATTAAAAAATTAACTTACATTGGGAAAGGTAAACATGGATCATAGTTTCATATCATTAATACATGTGACCACACCTAAGCTTAGATCTCCTTTAACCCAACTTAAATTTCCTTCAATATTTAAAACTATAAATATATAAATTTTATTTATTTTGTTTGTTTGTGCTAAGGTTACCGTTCCACTGATGAGATAATACATCAACTAAAAGATGAACACAATTTAATGCAACTTCTTTTTCCATAGCAGGAACAACCATGATAACCAGATGTTGCAACCTACATACTTATTATGGCCCAACATCACACAATTCAGTAATCAACACAACACGATCTAACAACGTGCTTAGAAATGTCATTTCATAATGTTAGAAAATAGGAATGCATAAGCGAAATGATAAACAGAGCATAAAGAACAGAAAGATAAACTTGAAAGAACATGAGATTTTACGTGGAACCCTACTCCCTAAAGAGCGGGATGAAACTACGGAAGAACACCTCAAAGTGATGATAATCTATTGCTTTTCTCACTGGATACATGGGGTGGGGGGCTTCTTATATATCCTTCACCGAGTCTCCACATCTCACAACTGGTAGATGTGGGACTAAAAATTTGTATGTGGTAAATGGATCCTGGAGAGATCCATTTACTCATCTCCCACATAGGTGACGCATACAACTTATACTCCAACATCCCCCTCAAGCTGGAGCATGCAATGCTCAGCTTGGACAAACAGAAAGAAATCTCAACTCACAATACAATATACTGCAGACAATATCAACTCAATGCGCATAATTGTCAGCTGCTATCGAGGACGCTGCTTGCAGGTGAGGAGGACGAATGGGCTGGAGTGTGAGTCAATCTGGTATGCCATGAACTGTGCATGTCAGAACTACTGAAACTGAATGAGTCTCTACCTGGAGAACTCTAGCCCGCCACATGTAGAAGACTGGATCAAGTGGACAACTGCTCCGTCTCTAAAGGGCCGAACTGGAAAAGTCGTAGAGACATCCTCGTCGGAGTCCACGGTCGCTAGAGAATGGAGTCCAAACAATGTCTTCTCGTCGGAGAATCGGGTCTCTCTCATACTGGCTCAGAGAATGGGATCTCTACTCTGGAATTCATATGAAACCACATGAAAACCCTAGCCCACATGGCATAGGGAATGAGATCGCTACGCTGGAGTCCCTATGGATCACTTGAAAAACTTGGTCGAAATACAAAAGATGGGGACCACAAACAATGATGGCAAATATGTGCACATCTGCAAAAAAAAGACCGCAAACATATGCGTGTCTGAAGCTGAAGACTCAGAACCAATCTGATGTCGAGTCTGAAATCTTTGAGCCTGAACAATCTGGCTGGTCTGGGAAAATCTGAATTTGACCTAGAATCTGAATCATGCCCGAAGAACTCTACACAATACTCCCCCTTTCTCCCATACTTGCCGGAAAATAGTGACATCGACAAAGTTGGGAGAAGGCTATAAAATAGGAAGAAAACATGAATAAGCCGAGTGCAATTTTTTTCAGCTTTTCTTCTCACAAATTTTTTGAAACATTTTTTAAGCCGTTTCTTTTTTTTCGACTTTCCCCCCTTTTTTTTCCGTGTACGATTTTTTTGTACGCACCCCTTTTTTCCTTCTCTTTTTTTACAAAGAAATGTGGCCTACTTAGGCCCAAATACCACGACCCGTACATGACCTAAATAAGCCCCCATTTTTTGGCCTCACAATATCTCGGCTCCCCTTTTTTTCTTTTTAAATACAACCTATTGGAGAAGCTTCACGCAAGATGCATCATCCTTTTTTTTAAATGAGCCCAATTCATGGCTCCCCCTCTTTTTTCTGCCCATATGTTTCCCTTTTTTCTCTTTTCTTTACAACATACGACCCACTTGGGCCGAGCACAACTGAATTTTTTTAAAAACCCATGCGCCCTTAGGGTTTCCGATTGGAACCTACGCATGAAGAAGCCGGCTGGGGCCCGATGCATCTGGAGGCTTGTGCAAGGGTCGTCGCCAACTGGATGTGCACGCGAGGAGGTGCACTTGAGGAGCGTGGAGGTCGGCGATGACTGGAGCCTCCGCCTTGGGAGGAGTTGCCTCGTGGATAGGAAGTCCCGCCTCGCGATGGAGAAGGGCAGTCCTGTGATGATGCAGCGCCGCTGGAAGGCCGACTCTGCATGACGATGATGCGGTCTTCAATGGCTGGAGATTCAGTGGATGGCTCCATCGCCTGGATAGACCCGGTGCACTTGAGAAGGAGATCTCGCTACACCTGGTTTGAGGAGGAGATGGAGCACGGGCTCTACGCGCATGAGGAGGAGATATTGCTGGAGATCTCACTGCACTTGGATGGACCCGGTGCACGCGAGGAAGATGCGGCAATGCTGCCTGGTGGACTGTTGCTGCTCGAAGATGAAGGGGGCGCTGGATATGGAGCGAGTCCTGCTCTAGGCCACCTGGAACTAGGATGAGGGCGGCGAGGTGCTGCTGCCTGGAGAAGGGATTCGCCGACTGGAGATTGGATGCATGCTTGGATAGCTTCCAGATCTAGGGTTTCATACAGAACCTACTTGATTTTGTTGGCTTGATCTTCAAGAGCTTGAACAGGGATATTTTTTTTTTACGAATAAAGTTGGATCATACAGATCCAGTTAGGGTTCCCGAGATAGAACCCTAAAACAAAACATCGAATCTGGAACTCTTGAAGACTTGGAGTTTCATAATAAACCCTAGACCTCTTGAACAAATCTCAAACTATTTACAGAAAATCAAACCCGGTAATAAAATTCCAAGAGTGACTTGCTCTGATACCATGTTAGAAAATATGAATACGGAAGCGAAATGATAAACAAAGCATAAAGAAAAGAAAGATAAACTTGGAAGAACACGAGATTTTACGTGGAACCCTACTCCCTAAGGAGCAGGATGAAACCACGGGAGAACGCCCCAAAGGGCTGATAGTCTATTGCTTTTCTCACTGAATATATGGGGTAAGGGGCTATAGTCTATTGCTTTTCTCACTGAATATATGGGGTAAGGGGTTTCTTATATAGCCCTCACTGAGTCTCCACATCTCACAACTGGTAGATGTGGGACTAAAGACCTGAATGTGGTAAATGGATCCTGGAGAGATCCATTTACCCATCTCCCACATAAGTGACGCATACAACTTATACTCCAACACACAATATTAATATGATATCCTTCAATCTTGTGTTTTAATACTTATAATTAGATACCCCTATTCAAGCTGTCATAGAAAAGGGAATGACTTGTTTTATTCCAATGGGTCTAGGGGTCCATATATAGGACAAACCTAGAAATCCTAGAGAGTACAGGATAGCGAAAAATACAGAAATACCCCTACATGGGTTTCAGTGATATATGCTACATATATTTATATATTCCTAACACTCTCCCTCAAGTTGGAGCATATTTATCAGTCATGCCCAACTTGAAAATAATCCACAATAGTCGTTTCTTGGGTAAGGCTTTTGTGAAGATATCTGCTAGCTGAAGGTCAATGCTAATATGTGGAGTAGCAGTTCTTCCAGTTTTGACAGCATCCCGTACGAAGTGGCAGTCTATTTCTATGTGCTTGGTTCGTTCATGGAACACTGGATTCGTGGCTATGTAGGTTGCAGATTTATTGTCACAATATAGAGGAATAGGAGTAGTGACATTAATACCAAGTTCCTGAAGAAAAGCCAATAGCCATGTGATTTCACATGTAGCTTGAGCCATTGCCCTGTATTCTGCCTCTGCATTGGATCTAGATACTACGGTCTGTTTCTTTCTCCTCCATGTAACAATATTTCCTCCAACCATCATCGCATAGCCTGCAGTAGAACGTCGATCTTCTGGGGAACCTGCATAATCAGCATCAGCATATGCAATAACATCTGTGTGCCCATTTGCCCCATAAAAGAGACCTCGTCCTGGAGATTCCTTCAAGTATCGTAGGATTTGTACGACATCTTGCCAGTGGCTGTAACTCGGTCGTTCCATGTGTTGACTAGCTCTACTAACTGCATAGGAGATATCTGGTCTGGTGGAAGTAAGGTAGAGGAGTTTACCAACAAGGCTTCTATATCGAGTGACATCATCAAAGGTAGAATCAGACAAGCTGACGTGCTTCTTTGGATTTGCAGGAATACCAGAGGGCTTGCATCCGAGGACTCCTGCTTCAGTAAGAATGTCCAGACAATATTTCCTCTGTGATAGGTGAAGTCCTTCAGTAGTGTGAAGTACTTCTATGCCTAAGAAGTAGCATAGATGACCAAGGTCTTTAGTAACAAAAACCTTTTGAAGGAAGGCCTTGGTTTCTGATATCCCATTGTAATCATCACCTGTGAGAACCATATCGTCAACATAGACGGTAAGTATAACGGTACTAGTTGCTCGTTTTCTGACAAATACTTAGTAATCAGATGTTGTTCTCTGGAATCCAAGAGTGCTAATTTCTGTGGTAAGTCTGTCAAACCATGCCCTTGGGCTTTGCTTGAGACCATATATCGCTTTGCGAAGTCGACATACATACTTCCCCTCAACTTCATAACCTGGAGGTTGCATCATGTATACCTCCTCATCAAGGTTGCCATAGAGAAAAGCATTTTTGACATCTAACTGAAAGATAGGCCAAGATTTATTTGCTGCTAACGAAAGAACAGTCATGATAGACCCCATTCGTGCAACAGGTGAGAATGTCTCAAAATAGTCCACACCATAGGTTGTGTAAAACCCTTAGCCATAAGGCAAGCTTTTAACATGTCGATTGAGCCGTCCGGTGACTGTTTGGTCGTAAAGACCCATTTGCATGCCACTGGTCTAGTCCTTTCAGACATTGAACAAGATCCCATGTTCATCTGGATATAAGTGCATTCATTTCTTCATCCATTGCATGTCGCCAGCCAGAATCCTGTAACGCACTGTTGTGATCTCGCGGAATGGAAATAGACATGAGACCATCTGTATACCGTCTGTTATAGTCAGATAAAGTGGCAGTAGAGGTGTAGTGAGACATCGGATAGGAAGTACACTGTCTCTTACTCTTCCGTAGAGCAATTGGAAGCTCGACAGGATCATCCGGGACATCCTTGGGGGGGATACTTGGAGAGGGCATATCATCCTGGGAGAGTGAGACAGGTAAAGGGACTTCTGGTGGTGCATATACGTTTCTTCGTTTGTAGACGATGGGTGGAGGTGGAAGATCAAAGGGAATACCAGTGATAGTATGAGAGAAGAAGCTTGTGTTCTCAAAAAATGTAACATCTGCCGAGATGTAATAGCGATGACCATGAGGGTCATAGCACCTGTAACCTTTTTGAGTGCGGGAGTACCCCATAAAAACACATTTGATCGCACGTGGCGAGAGTTTATCTATATTTTGGAATTTGTGAACAAAGGACACACAACCAAAGACCCGTAGAGGTAGGGGGAAAGGGGATTCTGTGGGGTAGAGTAAGGAGAATGGAGTAGACCCATTTAGAGAAGGCGAAGGGACTCTGTTGATAAAATGAACGATAGTTAATATAGCATCACCCAGTAGGTTTTGGGAACTTTCATCTGAGAGAGAAGAGATTGGGCAATGTTTAGGAGGTGTCGTAATTTTCTTTCTGCTATCCCGTTTTGTTGGGATGGTATAGGGATAGGAGGTTTGATGTATGGTTCCTTGAGAAGCAAAAAATGTGGCAAGATCATTTTGGGTGAATTCCAAAGCATTATCTGAACGAAAAATTTGTACAGTAGTGGAGAAAATATTTTTGACATACTGAAAGAAATTTTTGATGATAATATTAATCTCCGAACGTTCTTTTAGTAGATAGACCCAGGACAGTCTGCTGAAATCATCAATAAAAACAACAAAGTACTTATGGCCACTTGGTGTACGAACCGGACAAGGTCCCCTAATATCACAATGGACTAGGGCGAAAGGCATTGAACGGCGAGGCTCAGTTCGAGCAGGAAAGGATGCTCGATGATGTTTCCCAAACTGACACGCCTCGCACTCAAAGGGCTTTAGCGATGTCAGGGAAGAACATCATGGATAGAGCTTTGGCAGATGGATGACCAAAACGAAGATGCCATTAGCAGTGGATCAGTGGAAATGGACGCAGCACCCGTAAAATTGGAATCAGTAGGGATGTCAAGATAATGCAGCCCATTCTTCTCATATCCCCCAACAAAGATCTGCTTCGTCCGGATGTCCTGAAAGTAACAACAAAATTTATCAAATATCACTTGACAATTAAGCTCAGTGCACAGTTTATGAACGGATAATAAGCTAAGAGGGAGTCAGGAGCGCAGTGCACGCCTGTGAGTCTGAGTGAGGGGGAGAATTCCACAGTGCAACATTAGTAATGGGCGAATGAGCTCCATTGGCAACACGCACAGTTTTCATAACTGTAGGGAACATCATGGATAGAGCTTTGGCAGATGGATGACCAAAACGAAGATGCCATATCAGTGGATCAGTGGAAATGGACGCAACACCCGAAAAATTGGAATCAGTAGGGATATCAAGATAATACAGCCCATTCTTCTCATATCCCCCACTAAAGATCTGCTTCGTCCGGATGTCCTGAAAGTAACATCAAAATTTATCAAATATCACTTGACAGTTAAGCTCAGTGCACAGTTTATGAACAGATAATAAGTTAAGAGGGAAGGCGAGCGCAATGCACGCCTGTGAGTCTGAGTGGGGGGAGAATTCCACAGTGCCAACATTAGTAATGGGCGAATAGTTTTCATAACTGAAGACGGACGGGAAGAAGTGAGAATACTACCTTCCCCTGTTAGATGCGTCGATGCTCCAGAGTCAATGATCCATGGTAGGACTTGATGTAGTAGTTGTGCTGGCGACTGTACCAGAAGTCATGGCAAGACTGGCTGTTGAAGCAGGTGTAATGACGTTATTATGAGAGTTCTGTAGTTAAGTTGACGGAGACTAGCATATTCAAAGGCAGTAAAAGAATGCTGAGTAGCACTCGCAGGTTGTTCTTGGCTAGAGAACAATAGTCTCATAATCAGTATCAGATGGGGTCATCTCATACGCACTGTTGGCGTCAGAAGGCATGCCAAATTTGGCCCAGCAACGTTCCGATGGGTGATTCAGGCGATCACAGTGAGTACACGAGAGAAAGCGACCAGTAGGTTGATCACACCCTTGGGCTCGTGATGAGTCGCGTCCTCCGTCCAAAGGCACGACCACGTCCCCGGCCAGAGTCACGTCCACGTCCCCTGTAGTGAATGGATCGTCCCCATGCAAAATGAGCCGATATTTCAGCAGATGGAGGTGGGTGAGGGGACTCAATTTCCTGAAGACGATCAACTATTGTTTCAAGAGTAGATAATGCCGCGGCGGTCAGAAACTGGTCCTTCACGGATATACCGAGGGTGTAAACCTGATAAGAATCGATATACTTGCCATTCTGCCCGTTCCCCAACCTGTTTATCACAACACGCTGGTTGAAAGATGAGAAGCTCCTCAAATAAACCTGTTAACAGCCTTGTAATACTCAATCAAAGATGTATCTCCTTGATTTGTAGACCAAATCCTAGTGTATATGTCTGAAAGCCTGGATTTGGTAGTTTTCTGCGAGTAGGTATTCTCAAGACTCTCCCACATTGCTTTTGCAGTTTCTTTATATAGGAGATTGGACGCAATAGATAGATCAATGTTGTTTGTCAGCCAGGTGATGACCTGACAGTTATCAAAGTAACCAGGTATCAAAGTCTTTGTCCGTCTCTGTGGGCGGAACTTTGGTAAGGACATTAGGACTTACGCTGGCCGCCAATGAATACTTTAAAGGATCGAGACCAGAGAACATAGTTCTCGGATCCTTTGAGTTTTATAGTAGTGCCCTGAACCATCATAGATGGGGATTGGTACAGGGACTTGGAGTCCACAGATGTGGGAGTAGACGTCATGGCAGCCACACAAAGCAAGTAGCAAAGAACTAGATAGCGTTGATAATTTCAGAGAACATGAAGACGGTAGTGGAATATCACCGGATGTTATTGTAGAGTTGCGGCTACGGGTGCTGCACGGGAGACATGTTGCCAACGGCCGACTGGAGCATACGGGTGTGAGCATACGCCTGGGGAATACGGGTCCTGGAGCAGGTACTGGAGAATCCAAATGGGCCGGTGGTTCCTTGCAACGCCTGTGAGCATACGGGTCCTAGAGCAGGGACTCCGCCTGGGTTTGGGAGTCCGCCTGGAGCAGGGGGTCGGCTGAGGTGTCCCTGCGTGAGTTGGAGGGAGCAGGGTCTCCGCCTGGGGTGCCGTGGATATGCCGTGGGGTCTCCGCAGGGTCTGGATATGCCGTGGAGTCAGATCCGGAGATGCTGCGTGCTAGAGCTAGGGCTTAGGCGCCGACGCTGCATCGCAGACGATGCCTGGGGGCGGAAGGGCGCAACGAGCAGGGCTTCAGGAGTAAGCTGGTCGCACCGAGCAGGAGCCTGGAAGACTCAGCGCATAAGGGCACGGGGGTAGAGCGCGTAAGGCACACATGACTCACAGGCGCGCAGGCGCGAGGCGGACAGAGCGCGCGAGCATGCGCCTGGAAGTCGGGGCGCACAGGGCGCGAGGCGATCAGGGCGCGTGGGGCCTCGTGCACAGAGGCAGAGGCGCGCGTGAGGCACGATCAGGTCGCGTGAGGCCTCGCGCACAGAGGCGGAGGCGGCGGTGCGGGATCGGGATGGAGAGGTGCGGGATGGGATGGAGAGGTTTGGGAAGACGCGAGATCGGGATGGAGAGGGATTTGGAAGGCGCGGGATCGGGATGGGGAGGCTAGGGAGGGCTAGGGCAATGGGAGGCGATTGGCGTGGTTCTGATACCATGTCAGAGAAAAGGGAGGGGTCCATATATACGACAAACCTAGAAACCCTAGAGAGTACAGGATAGCGAAAAATACAGAAATACCCCTACATGGGTTTCAATGATAATCTGCTACATATATTTATATATTCCTAACACAAGCTATTTATATCTCAGAATCCACCCAGTAGTAGAGATGCAAGGCTGTGAGCATGGCTCCCATAGTTCCGATAAAAACATAAAGCTGAATGTATTGATGTTTGCGAAGAATTGATTGGCTATCTTCTAACCGCCAATTGAGGATCTAGTTGGGAATCATTTTTATGCAGTCCCACGGATTAATTGCAATCAGATTTTAACTCAAATTAGATATCTCTATACTTGATGGCAACGTTAAGTCTCTTGGTAAAAGTTAAGAGCTTAATCTGCTTGATTTTTAAGTAAAATATAGAAAGCTTTAAGAAGATTAAATGAGTAATTAAGCAGATTAATCCACATAAGATCTTCAAGGAGTTGATTTAATATACAATAGTTTACTTCAAAATCAAAGGCCAACAGTAGCAGAATTTGGTTTTAAAAAAAAATCTTTTAACCAAGATCAATTTTACAGGCAGATGCTCATTTCAAATAAATCAAGTAATTTTAAAAATCTTTATAATTTAAGACTTAAGCAGACAACGGGACAGAACAATAACCAATTTATAACGGGATTTTTTAATCTTTTTAATTTATCACTTAAGCAAACAACAGAATACGTAATCAATTTTAAAAAATTTGATCTTTTAATGTATCACTTAAACTTAAGCAGATACCAGCACACAAAAAGTAACCAATTTATAACTTACAATTTTTAATATTTTAATTTTATGGACGAGTTGACAAGTCACATTCAGGATGAGTTACCTTGGTGTATGTTATTTGCTGATGATATTGTGTTAATTGACGAGACTAGAGATGGAGTAAATAAGAAGCTTGAAGTCTGGAGACATGAGTTGGAGACTAAAGGCTTTCGTATAAGTAGGGTCAAGACGGACTATATGGAGTGCACCTTTGATGGAAGCAATGGTGAAGGAATCGAGGTGAAGATTGGTGACGATAACATTCAGAAGAGAGATTCCTTTAAATATCTGGGGATCTATTCTGCAACATGATGGGGAAATTGATGGAGATGTTACTAATAGAATAAATGCCGACTGGCTAAAGTGGAGAGGAGCCTATGTTGTTCTCTGTGATAAGAAAATTCCTTTAAAAATTAAAGGAAAATTTTACAAAGCAGCCGTGAGACCTGCTATGCTTTATGGATCCGAATGTTGGCCTGTGCACCATAAACATGTGCAAAGAATGAATGTAGCAGAAATGAAGATGTTAAGATGGATGTGTGGACACACACGTAACGATCGGATGCGGAATGATGTAATCAGAAAGAAAGTTGGTGTAGCTCCGATCGAGGATAAGATGCGAGAAAATCGCTTAAGATGGTTTGGACATTTGCAAAGAAGATCAACTGATGCACCAGTTAGGAGATGTGAGGTTGGGATGTTGAGCCCGGCTAAGAGAGGGCGAGGACGGCCCAAGAAATGTTGGAAAGAGACCATATGAATGGGATCTTAGTTTTGTGGATATAAGCCCGGAATTGACTCAAGATAGATCCTGAATGGAGGCGAAGAATCCATGTCGACCCTACTTAATTGTGGGAAAAGGCTTTGTTGTTGTTGTTGTTAATTTATTAGTTAAGCAGACAACATAAACCAAATTTTTATACTTTTTATTTCAATAAAAAAAAATCAATGTACACAATGAGCATGAATGGATGGATTATTTGAATTTGATGACTTAGCATGTAAATGTCCCATGCTCTCAAGAAGATATCTCGCAAATACCCATCACATATTTCTCAAGAAAAGCAATAATTAGAGAATCAATAACGGTTAAACACCTTGCATGGCAGCAAGAAGTAGAGGAATGAATTGTTTCAGTTAGATCTCCAAAATAGAGATCTAATTGCATGCAATGGCTGGTAATTTGGAGCAGCTCCAGGGGCTTTGGTTTGCTTAGAAAGGTCAAATTTAGCTCCAGAAACAGTAGGACAACAGGGCTTTGCTACAACAGTTGGCTTAATCAAGAAAATCCAGCAACATGCAGCTATTCTCCAGCATCTATGGACAGAAGAGGAGCAGAATTTTGTGGGTTTTTGGCTTCTACGGCTGTGAAATTGAAAGGGAATTGGGGCAAAACAATGGTGAAAAGATAGGGAATTTGGGGAAAGAAGAAAATGGAGGAAAGAAAGGGGGAGAGGAGAGACTTACGTGGGAAAAAGAGGGGGCCATTTGTTGCTTTTAGGATGACATTAGCAAGAGGGTATATATATTACTATTCTCTTTATTTATCCCTACTAAAGTTGACCATATTCGCACCTTGAGTTTCGGATTTCGACGTGCAATAGCTCAATTCGATCGTCTCTGAATGACGATCAAAATGAATATAATATCAATATACTTTAAATCAAGGAATTCCCGAAATTCTCGATATACTGTTTTTGACTTGTGACTAAATTTTGCGATTTAAAATATCAAACAACTTTCGATTGACGAACGGTCGATTCCGTTGATCTTATTTCATCGAATCGGATTTTTGGGTGGTCTCGGTTTGTTTTGCGGTTTCTGAATTTGTCTTGTAGCTTTTTGATGGCACGCTTTACGATGTAATCGACTTTTGGTCGATTGCGATTGAATGCCTTTTGATTTATGATCAATTGATCGATTTAGGGTTTACTCAATATCAATTAAGCATTAATTACCATTCAGACTCTTAATCGAGCCGGGTTTGGTTTATTCGGACTCGGATGTTACAAATATAAAAACCTCGAAGGGTGTCTCGTCCTCGAGACTCGAGTCAAGGTTCCTACATGTCTTGTCTGGATATCTGGCCATAAAAAAACCTTAAAGGGTTTTTAAACCCATAAAAATCTCAAAGGGAAAACAAGCCATATTCTTTTAATATGTATATAATTACATAGGCTTGTTTTTATGATCACCTGAGAAAAGTTGTGGGTATCATGTCCGCATGTGTACTTTGGTCTCCCATGTAGCCTCTTCGACTCCATGTCGGTGCCACAACACCTTGACCACGGGAATCTTTTTGTTGTGAAGCTTTTTCACAACAATGTCAAGAATCTGCATTGGCCACTCCTCATATGTCAAATCTGCCTCCATGTCAAGGTTCTCGTAGCTGATGATGTGTCGAGGGTCGTGTGCGTACTTCCTCAAGTTGGATACGTGAAAAAACATCGTGTATCACAGAAAGGTGTGGAGGAAGGTCTACTCGGTAAGCCACTTTCCCAACACGAGCAAGAGTCTCAAACGGTTCAACATTCCATATCGTGACGACAGCTTGCCACGAATACCTAATCTATGTATTCCCTTCATGGGAGATAGTCGAAGGAATACCCAATCTCCTACTTGTTTTTACAGAAATTTCATTAGTACGAGATTAAGTTGAATCTCAATTAGCCATATATGCAATTTGATTAAGAGAAAAGGATTGAGTTACCTGAAATTCTAAATATCTTCTCCGACGGTCCACATAGCTCTTCTGGTGACTATGTGCTGTCAGAAGCTTCCGTCTCACAAGATCAACAGTCCTCGCAGTCTCTTCCAAGAGATCCATGGAATAAAGAGCATGATCACCTACCTCACGGCAACTGAGAGGTATGAGGCATCTTCGCCCGTATAGGGCTTCGAATGGTGCCATGCCGATAGTAGAATGATGATTGTTGTTGTATGTGAACTCTATCAATGGCAAATGGTCCTTCTAGGACCCTTTCCACTCCAAAGTGCATGCGCGTAACAAATCCTTCAACGTATGAATTGTGTGCTCGCTCTGTCTGTCGGTCTGTGGATGGTATGCAGAACTCATCTTCAGCTCGGTCTATAGTGCTGACATGAACTGATGCCAGTAGTGGGTTGTAAACCTCAAGTCTTTATCAGACACCACCTCATGTGGTATACCATGAAGTATGATAATGTTCTGCACATATAGTCTAGTCAATCTGGATGGAGTGTAGGTCATGCTGACTGGTATGAAATGGGACGACTTGGTTAACCTGTCAACAACGACCCAAATAGCATCATGGCTGCCTGATGTCTTTGGCAATCCTACGACAAAATTCATAGAAATACTCTCCCATTTCCACTCGGGAATGGGAAGAGACCATAATAATCATGGTGGTCTCCTGAGCTCAGCCTTGACCATCTGGCAGGTCATGCATCTGCTAACATATTGGGCCACATTGCGCTTCATCCCGTCCCACCAGAAATATCAGCGCCGATCACGATATATCTTTGTGCTTCCATGATGAATAGATAATCATGAATTGTGTACCTCATCATGAATATCTCTGCGTAATTGCTCATCGTTGTGCACAACGACTCGGCCAGCTTTCTACAAGATCGACTCCGTCACAACAAAATCATTAATTTCATCATTGGTGGCATGCATGTATCTATCTCGGATATAGGGATCTGACTTCTGACCTTCTATTATGCGATCCCACAAATTACTGAATAGTAAAGACATGACAGTGGAAATGGATGCACTCTCCTGAGGATGTCAATCAGTAAAAGCTGCTAGCATATCACACGTGTATAGACAATTTGCCATACCCTCGGTATGAGCTCTCTTGCTAAGCGCATCTGCCACCACATTTCCCTTACCAAGATGGTAAGAGGTCCCGCGGTCGTAATCATTCAGTAGCTCAAGCCACCTGTGTTGTCTCATATTCAGTTCCTTCTGATCAAAGATATACTTTAGGCTCCTGTGATCCGTGAAAATCTTGAAATTCACCTCAGTATAGATAGTGGCGCCAGATCTTCAAGGCGAAGACAACTGCCACCAATTCCAAGTCATGGGTGGGGTAATTCCGCACATGCGGCCTCAACCGACGTGATGCGTAAGCAATCACATGACCTCTCTGCATCAACACCGCTCCTAGACCTTCTCCTGAAGAATCTGTATAAACTGTGTAATCCTGAGTGCCTGACGGAAGAGTGAGAATGGGCGCTCAATAGTCAATCTCTCCTTCAATGTCCTGAAGGCATGCTTGCATGAATCATCCCAAATGAAATGAACTCCCTTCTGTGTCAACCGCGTCAAAGGAAGAACAATACGTGAAAATCTGCTAACAAAGTGTCTGTAATAGCCCGCTAATCCAAGAAAACTCTGAATCTGAGTAACTGTCTTGGGATGTTCCCAAGACATGACTACCTCGATCTTCGCAGGATCAACTGCGACATCTGCTCCGGAAATGACACACCCAAGAAATGAGACCTGTGATAACTAGAACTCGTACTTGCTCATCTTGGCATGCAACTTGTGCTCTCGAAGTGCGTCCAGAGCAATCTTCAGATTATTCGTGTGATCCCATTCATTCCGAGAATATATCAGCACATCATCAATGAATACCACCACAAACTTGTCCAAGTATGGACGGAAGATCCTGTCCATCATATCTATGAATGTTGCAGGGGCATTGTTGTGCCCATAAGGCATCACCACAAACTCATAATGTCTATATCGAGTCTTGAAAACTATCTTCGGAATGTCGGACTCTCGGATCCTCAGCTAATGGTAGCCAGATCGAAGGTCGATCTTCGAAAATACCGAAGATCCTTGAAGCTGATCGAACAATCATCAATGTGCGGCAAAGGATAACGGTTCTTCACCGTTCTCTTGTTCAGTTGCTGATAATCAATGCATAATCTCATCGATCCATCCTTCTTTCTAACAAAAAGAACTGGAGCACCCCAAGGTGAAGTGCTCGGCCTCACAAATCCCAAGTCAAGTAACTCTTGCATCAGCACCTTCAGCTCTCTCAACTCAGTTGGTGCCATGTGGTAAGGAGCCATCGAGATCGGTTGTGTATCTGGTAGCAATATGATCTCGAACTCAATCTCTCTCAGGAGGTAGCCCTGACAATTCTTGAAGAAATACATCTGAAGAATCTGATACCACTCTGATGACATGTGTCATCGTCTCATGATCGGATGTCTCTCTGACAAATGCTAGATATGAATCACATCCTTGATCAACAAGTCTCTGCTCGCAAAACTGAAATGTACTCCATTTTAGAGTCATATAATGTACCTTCAAAAGTGAATTCGGGTAACTCTGGAATCCTGAAGATAATGGTCTTCCTAAAGCAATCAACAAGAGCATGATGAGTTGATAACTAATCAGTTGAAATATTTATCTCTTTAGTATTATCTTTGTATTTTTTCTTTTCCATTGTCTCTCTATGTAATTTTCCTTTAGAGCTTTTATCCTATATAAGAGAGCTCTAGGGCTACGATAATTCGATTTCTTTCATTTCTATCCTTTCCACATGGTATCAGAGCGACGGTCCTAGACCGGAGCCTGTGCCCTAGAGACCCACCCCCACCTAAAACCCTAGTGCGCGAACGTGCACCCGCATAGCCCGCCACGCCGCATCACCGTCTGACGCACTTCCGCGCATGCTGCCGACTCTCGTCGCGCTCCACGCAGTAGGCGCACCTCCGCGAGGCCTCTGCTCCTCGCCACGCCGTACGCACAAGCCTCCACCGCGAGTACCGCGACCTGCCCCCTGCTGTGCGGCTTGCGTCGTGTCGCTTTGTGTGCTGCCACTGCCCTTGAGAGCTGTGGGTGTTTCTACCGTGTTCTTGGGTGATTAGTCCACCACGAGTGTCGCGACCTGCCCCCTGCTATGCGGCTTGCGCTGTGCCTCCCCGTGTGCTGCTGTTGCCCTTGAGAGCTGTGGGTGTTTGTACCGTGTTCTTTGGTGATTAGGGTGTGACATGATTATTTAAATCACCCTAGTTAACCAAAGGAGCCTTCAAAGAATGTAAGAGGTTGTGGTATGAGTCTACACAACCTCTGCACGTCATTGAGAAAGTTCTTGATAACATCTCCAGCTTCAGATTTATTCTTTAATAAAAAGACCCAGGACAGACGAGAGAAATCATCAACAGCAACAAGATAAAATCTATGTCCCTGATGATCAGCTACTACTCCAACTCTGACGACTGGGGAAGGCAAACCGATGATGCTTTCCCAACTGACATGCCTCACATTGAAAGGATGAGTGAGGAGAGATCTGAGGCAGAACACGACACATTTTCTGGAGCGAGAGATGACCAAAGCGCAAGTGCCACGTAAAGGGTGAGATGGGTCCAACATAATGAGAGGAAATGGCAGCATAAGGAGTTCGAACCAAGCGATAGAGACTGCCCTGCTCACGGCCACACCCAATCACCTTGCCCATAAGAATGCCCTGAAATACAAGAGAAGATGGGTCAAAAATAGCTCGACAATGTAGATCTTTCGTAATCTGACTAATAGATAACCAATTTATAGAAACTTTAGGTGCATGCAACACATTTTATAGAAACATAGAGGGTGTCAAGCTAATCTCCCCCTGTCCCATGAACGGGGAATGAGTTCCATCTGCTATAACCATAGTTCGTCCTGGAGGGACCTGTCTGTATGATGTAAGTTGATCTCTGTCTCCACACAAGTGATGTGTAGCACCTTAGTCCATAATCCATTCTATAACATCAGTCCACTACAGCTCGTAAGTGCATAAGTACTACCTGAGGTACTAGAACATGTTGAAGAAACCATATCTGAATGACTCCCGAAGATCGATTAAGAAGTAATGGGACTAGCATGAGGTATAATGCCCCTCAATCGTGCTACAAGGTCATCAAATCGCTGATCTAAAGAAGAAGCGGCCAGGGGCTCAATCTGCTCAGCTACTCGAGCAGAAGCAGGAAATCCATGCTTGGAGTAACGTGTATCCTTTATATGTCCAGGATGATGGTAGTAAATACATGGCTGATGAATACGACCTCCTCTACCACGAGGTCCGCATCCAGGAAACTGAGAAGAGCTCCTCTACCTTGGGAGGCAGCCATCGCTGAAGAAGTCTGACTGGCAGTAGTGGATGGGACAATGCTCCTACTGAGCCTGTGGAAAGCTTCCTCAATGGGAGGAATAGTGGCATCTGCCAGAATCTGGGAACAAGCAGCCTCATACTCAAGATCAAGGGCTGCCAAGAATAAACCAACCATGGCGGCATTCCTATAAGTCTTCTACTGCTCAGGAGTAGATGTGAGGGACATGAAACTGTGGAGCTTCTCGAACATCCCACGCAAAGATGTATATAACGAATGAAGTGGCCGTCCATTCTGCTTGATAATAAAAATATCATGCTGGAGTTGCAGAATCTTTGTCACATTCCTTGCTTGTAAATAAGTAGCAGCGAGAACATCCCACATCGCCCTGGCTAATGTAAAACATTACTGGCGATCTCTATCACCAATGTACCTGAAAGCCAAACCTTGGCGTATGCATCATCCGCCTCCCATGAGGCATTAACCCTAGTTTTCTCCATCAGCTCCTCCTCGATAAGAATGTGTTTCTTTCTGTTAGACTTCATGAGGCTCATGAATTGCACAGCCCAGAGCTCATAGTTTGTCCCGTCCATCTTGACTATAGGCGTTGGCCCTCTGAAAGCACCTGTGGCGGGTACGTCGACCTTCTGTTCTGACATATTGTCCGGAGAGTGCTAGGGTTATACAGACCAAATGAACAAATGTCTATACAAACATGCGTGGATTTGAATGCATATGTAGACTTATGCATTCAAATCCATTTTAGCCCAATCGAGGGTTGACGACGGGATGGAGGAGAGGAAGCTGGCAACTACGAAGGTCGGCGGCCAAAGAGAGGCGGCAGCAGCGTGGGCCGCTACTCTATGAGCGGTGGGGGCTACAGGGGCAGGCGGTGGTGGCCGCGAGGGCAGTGGTGGCCGCAAGGGTGGCTGGGGCCGCAGGAGTGGCTAGAGCCGCAGTGGCAGCGCATGGGTTGTGCGAGCAGCGAGGGCGGTGCACGGGCGACGCGAGCGTTAGCTACGATGGCCTTGGAGAGAGAGGGACGGCGGGTGGAGTAGGGTTAAGGTACAAAAGCTCCGATCTAGTACCGCCGCTCTGATACTATGTTGGGAAAAAAGAATGAAAAAATAGTTTATTCATTGAACCCTAGGCTCTTATATAGGGGAGAGACCTATGGGCAAATTATATATGATAGACAGGAGAACAGAAAAAATAGGAAAACAATATAAAGACATAAATATAACTCTGCGTATACTTTATGAGAGGCTTGTGGTTTTTATACAAATTGTACTAATTTCTGTGAGTGTGGGGGCTGGAGTTCTCAACTTACATGATTCTTTGGACAAAAACACGGTACTTTCCTAGAGTTGAGCTGAAGAAGCTGTTCTCTTCCCTGCTTTACTTCATTAGATCCCGAACAAAGAATAGTTTGATTGAAAATTTGGTACCTATCGGTTTTCTGTCCTGCCTTCTCTTGAATGTATTAATTCGCTGCTAAGACATTCTCCTGCCTTTGGTGGTTTTCTAACCAAGTTCTATGAAACTTTCTTAATTTGCGAAAGTCCTGGCTGTCTTTTAAAGATCCTTTGGTCTTTTTGAGGCGATATTTAAATGTCCTCAATAATCAGACTCGTATATTGACATGATGAATTTTAACTAAAACTGGCATTGCTGATATACAGTTGGTTGATAAGGCAAGAACATACTTTGGATTATCCGATTTGGAGAAGCCTACGGATTTAGGGGGTGTTCTTTCCATTAATATTGATGATGCACTTTCACCTCTGGCAAGCGATGAAGGCAGATTTTCTGGTGAGTAATCTTACCATATAAATTGTACACGGTACTTACCACACGAATTGCATATGCAATGTAAATTGTTTCTTTGCATGGATTATTAATAGCAAATGTGAGGTTCATACTCCTATTGAGAAGTTAGGATTAGCACTTTTAGGTAGTACCTCAGCAGAAATAGTAATAGCGACATATGCTTAACGACAATATTGTCTGATGTTTTTGACCTTTTACTTTCCAGGAATTATCGTGGATCTATTTTGTAATGGAGTTATTTTGCCTCAACTAAATCAGGTATTCTTATTGGTCATGCATGTACTTCAAGTTATGTCTCATGCCGATGCACCTTCAAAGCTAATATGGGTGTCAAATGCAAGTTTCATTGACCATGCGACCCGTAGTTGAAGTTTCAAAATTCCTGTTTATCCTAACTCATCCAATACTCTGTAGTCCTTTCATGACTAAATTACACGAAAGGTCCGAAGTATGGGAAACTGTCAAAGCCACTCGACTTTTCATCAAAATGATAAATTAACCGCAGGAATATTGTCTTATGTAATCCAAAGTTTTGATAAGCAAAACTTGATTTACTAATTGATATTATTGATTGTTGTTATTGTTATCAAAACCTTAGAAGTATTCTAGATATGTTGTCATAAAATCAATAAAAATGAATACCTGATCAAGCAATTCTTATTAAAATTTTGGATTATGTAGACAATATCCATAAGCTAAACTTTGTTATTTTGTGATGAAAAAGATCCCCAAATGTCATCTTTTATCCCCTAACGTTTTTTAATATATTTCGCAAACTTCAGGGCCTTTTATGTCATTTACCCTTATTTCATTAACCCTTGTTATCTTGGTCTTGATTTTTCTTTTTTGGAAATTGTGATTCTATGAAATGTTACAGGTGGAGACATGGGTTGAACTTCAAAAAAGATTGATGCCTCACGGGCGCATTATGGTGAATTGTGGTGGCTTCAACTCTAGTCTTGATGGTGGTTTAGCAGAAGAAACACTGACCCCTGAGGGTTTATGGACACAAAATGCCACTATCAGAACTCTGTGTGAAGCCTTTCCCGAAAAGGTAATCTGTTTAAATAAAAGTAGTACATGATTATAAGAATATTCTGGAATATATAATCAAGAATCACATGGATAAATTCATTTGTTTTCGGCAAGTTCATAGGAATCATGCTAGTAAATATTGCATCTTTCATATTCATAATATGTGTTGTAGTGGAGCAAAGGATGTCGAGCAAGAGAGGCCCATGGCTCTGGTCTAAGACCGTCGCTTTAATACTATGTGAAATCGAGATGGTACAAGATAATATTATGAGGGTGTACGATTTCTTACATATAAGTGAAACTCTAAACACCAAAAAGGGGAAATTACATTGGTATTCTCATAGGAAATAATAAATATAGGAACACTAAGTAATAAAACAGCAATAACATCTTATCTATCTCATGTTGATGCCAAGTATACTATTGCAGAATTGCTTTTGTTAACACCTCATATAGTAGTGCCAGATTAGCATCTATGACATCCTTTAAGAAACAGATCGACTCAAGTGTCTCGATTCACCTTATATTGAATGGCATGTAATGTTTCCTATAATACCTATTTTAAGTATCTTCAATTCACCTTTCTCTATTATCTTTGACGATCTCCGTAAAAAATTGACATGTTTGCCCCTATATGTCATCTTATTTGTGATTTCTGCTTTCCTCTTCTCCTACACATTCTAACTACTTTTGCACCTTCTATGCATCCTGGGGCTCTTCCCCTCCTTCGCCCTTAACTCTACCTCCCTTGTTTCCATGCACCCCCTTGGCCTCCTTTGCCGTAGTTCGAAATCAAATTGTTCTTTGAGTAGGATGTGTTATAGATGGTTTGTAAATCGAAGTTGCCAAACATCCTCGAAGAAAGCTCGTGATCTCGATTCGAATAGCGAGGAAGTTATGAAGGTTCTTAAGAACACAAGGTTCGTTGTGAATGCACATGCTCTCGGGAACGCGTTATTTAACCCCACAAGGTTTACAGACGTTTGCATGGCGTACACTGAAGGCCTAGAGTTCGATCCCTCCAATCTAATATTCTATTGTAATAAAGTTACCTGCCAATCCAAGCTCGGATTGTGGGAGAGTATCATCGCCGTTTGCATCGAAACTCTAAATATCCAACTAAGCTACACCAAGGTGCTTCTCTGCCAAGTAGAATTGAGATCTTCATACATGCCACTCTTTTTTTCTAGCTCCGGCTGCATCCAAGGTCTTAATGTATAGAATATGGTTTTTTTAGGCTCAAAAAAGGGGGATACACTCGTTGGTGTTCGCCCCAGTATTATATACTACGAATGGTATAGAAAGAGATACTTACAGGGTTAGGGGGGGATGAAGGAGGGAAGAGGGAAACCAAAGATACAAAATAAAAACACGGCTAACGGAAGCCGTAGCCCAAGTAATTACACCAATCTGAGATTAATCTGATGGCCGCAAACGTCACATTCTCCTTGTAAAAACGCGCCCCCGAGAAGATAGTCTCATTGCGAGCCCGCCAGATAGACCAAACGCGCAATGGGACCCAGCAGATCAGAACGGGACCTCTTTCTGTTGACCCAAAGGATGTCGCAGAAGTCCTCGGTATTGGCCGCACGTGCCCAAGCAACATCGTCCCAAATCCGAGTCACCGACATACATTGAAAGAAAAGGTGGTCGGCCGATTCATCTGTCACCCCGCAGAGCTGGCATCGGACGTTGGGGGTGGGAAGAAAAGAGGCGCAACGGTCGCGGGTCATCAGCCGCCGGTGGCGAAAAACCCAAAAGAAAAAAGTGATCCGCGCGGGCAGGCACAACCCCCATAAGAAGGCACAGTCGCGCACCAAGGAAGCAGCCAAGGCAGGAGGAGGAGGAAGCAGAGCACAGAAGGCCTTGCGAGAGGAGAAGGGCCCGTCCTTCCAAGCCCAATGGTCCCGCACAATACCAGGAGAAACGGAAGAGGAAAGAGCCTCCAGAAGGGAGGCTAAGTCGTTGGCGCGTTGATCCGAAAGAACGCCCGAGAAAGAAGGGCACCAGCAGCCGTTGATCCAATAGTCCGCAACAGAGGCCAGCTGATTCTCCGCCAGAGCGAATAGCCTCGGGAAACGAGCCTGGAAGGAACCACCCCCCGACCAGTCGTCCTGCCAAAACTTGAAGACGGTACCCGACCCCAGCACCAGGTTGAACAAAGAACGGTTCCTTTGATATGCATCAAACACGCAACGCCAAAAATGAGAGGAGTGAACATGGCAAATCCCGCGCATGAAGGTACTCCAATCCTCGCCCAAGATCGCACGCAGCACGTTGCAGAGAAAGGAATCATCCTTGCCTCAGATCTTACTCACCCATTTCAGGAGAAGAGCCTCGTTGGCGCGAGCCAAGTTTCGAACGCCAAGTCCGCCGGACCTCTTAGGCAGGGTCACCACATCCCAAGCAATCAAATGAACCCCTCGGCCACTGCCGTCCGAGCGACCCCACAAAAATCTCCGCATGCATTTCTCCAATCGAACGCGAACACCCACAGGCATTTTTCGAACCGAAAAGAAGTAGATCGGAATAGCAGAGAGAACATATTTAAGAAGGACAAGACGACCGCCCCGGGAGAGCAAGGAAACCTTCCAGTCCGCCAAACGCGACTCCATCCGTTCCAGAATAGTCCTCCAGCCATTAGAACGGTTCCGGCCAACCGAGAGAGGGACACCAAGGTATGGGAGTGGAAGCTCCCCAATCTGAGAGCCGAGTAAGCGGCTGCACTCGACTTCCTCCGCCGCCGACAAGCCAAAGGGCACCATAATGCATTTAGCAACATTAGTCGACATTCGTGAAAGCTCACTGAATATAGAGAGTGTATGCGCCATCCCAGCCACCGCGTCGGAGCCCCCCTCAATGAAGCAAATTGTGTCGTCCGCGAACTGGATAATAAGCACGCATAAGCCTCCCTTCCGAAAACCCGACGTGAGACCAGCATCAATGACGCCGTGCACCATACGTGACAAGACATCCGAGGCAAGAACGAAGAGTAAAGGTGCCAAGGGGCAGCTTTGACGAACCCCCCTGCACAGCTGAAAAGACCCGCCAACCGGACGGCCGTTGATAAGCACAGAAAGAGAGACCGTGGAGATACATCTGTGCATCCAAGAAATCCAAATATTCGGGAATCCCCGCCGATGCAGAGCAGACCATAGGAAGCGCCAATCAATCGAGTCGTAAGCTTTAGCAAAGTCGATCTTCCATAGAATTCCCTTCTTTTTCTCCCTCTTCCAATCAGCCACAATTTCCGATGCAACAAGAATACAATCCGCAATATGTCTACCTTTAATAAACGCACCTTGGACTGGCGAGATGAGGCCATCTAAGATCTGCGATAACCGGTTGGCCAAAGTTTTAGCCACAATGAGATAGATAGCATTGGAGACGGCAATAGGACGAAAGTCATCGAAGCGAAGAGCGGGGGTTTTCTTTGGAATAAGTACGATGTTAGCCCTGTTGATACGATCAAAGCCATGGTTGCCAGAACAAAACTCGGAGACCACCGCGAGGACGTCCCCCGAGACCACATCCCAGAAATCCCTGTAAAAGGCGATGGGAAAACCGTCCGGACCCGGGGAAGAATCAATATTCAGGCCCCACACAGCAACCTTAATCTCCGCCATGGAGATAGGGCGAGTATGGTTAATTAAGGAACAACTCGAGATAGGGCGATGGAATTAAGGAACAACTCGAGATAGGGCGATGGTTAATTAAGGAACAACTCGAGTATGGTTGTATAGAATATGGTTAATTAAGGAACAACTCGAGCGATGGAAAAGATCGTGCGTCATTACAAGGTGTTGAAGAAGTCATTGTCCCTCCTCCTTGATCTCCATTTCCACCCCTCCCTCATGCACTCACCTGGGCTTACCCCCATCCTCCTCTCGCATGGGCCCCTTTCCTCCCCCATCAAACCCTACCTCCCCCGACCCTACCTTCCTAGATGTAAGGGCCTTATCGATGTAAAGACTTACGTAAGGATCTGGATCATGTCATTGTGGACTTTGGTTCAATTGTTTCCTCACCCTTGAGGGGCATCGTCGACAAGTTGAGGCGGGCTCTCTCTCTCTGTCGTGTTCGCAGAAGAGCAAAGCATGGTGAGAGGGTGGGGGACGGGGGGTTGATGAAGGGGTGAAGGAGGTGGTAGTGGAAGGAGGAGGAGGACATGGGCAACAATAGAGGGGGAGATTGGGGTAGGGGGGTCTCGTTGATGAGGGCATGCATAAGGATCTAGGTAATGTGATGATGGGATTTGGTTCAATTGCTTTCTTTCTCCTCCTTGAGGGCCTCATTGACAAGTTGAGGAGAGCTCTCTCTCTCTCTCATGTGTTTACGAAAGGGAAAGGAAGGAGGTGATGGTGGTGGAAGGAAGGAGGAGGGTGGGGGCAACAATGGAGAGGGAGATGGGGGAAGGAGGTAGTGGCAGGGGAAGATATCGAGTATAATAGCATAGGGGAGACACATAGGGAGGGGGTGGTAGCGGGGGTAGGAGGGAAAAGGGTATCTACGATGGGGCATTATCATCATTGGTCGTTGCTTCTCCATATTAGGGGTGCTCGTGATCCAGGTGGCCAAATCGAGGGGACCGCTACTCATCCATGTTCGAGGAGCGTGTGCTTCACATTGTTCGTCGAGTACAATTGAGTTGAGGGCATTATCATCATTGGTCGTTGCTCCTCCATATTAGGGGTGCTCGTGATCCAGGTGGCCAAATCGAGGGGACCGCTACTCATCCATGTTCGAGGAGCGTGTGCTTTACATTGTTCGTCGAGTACAATTGAGTTGAGGGGGTGGGAGTGGAAGCAAGGGGAAAGAGGTATCAACTATTTATTGAGGGATATTTACTGTTCCACCTAATCATGGGTACAATAGTCTTTTCCATGTATGGCGACTCTCTTATGTAACAATAACCATTTGATCCCATCTTTATAAGGAGCCCTAGGGTAGTATATTCTAATCAAGTCATTTTCTCATTCCTATTAACTTGTTATCAGATGCATCCCCCTTTCCTCTCATCCCTCTCTCCATGGACTCTGCCCCACTTCACCACTATCGCTACCCCCCTTCGCACCACCACAGTCGTCGCCCCCATCCGTCGTTGACTCCACTTCCCTACAACCGTTGTGGGTAAAATCCCCATATGTCGTCTACTGTCTCGTCTGCACTCATGGGAAGCATTCGACCATCGTCCACCCTCCCTCAAGATTTCATCATCGATTACCGCGAACATCAAGTTCACCGATAACTATCAACTTTCGCCATTCTCAGAGATCTATTGTTTTGAGCTACATGATTGCTTTGTGATGCATCACTGATTGCGAGCTATGCTCTAATAACAAGAACTGTCACATTTTTATTTGCAAGCAGGTATAGCCAAGTAAAAGAAGATGTTGGAATCAGAGGTAACAACCTAGAGATAAAATAGAGGGAGCTTACGATTACCCTCATTTTGCCAAATCCTGACATTAGATGATTGTACGAGTGTATGAGAAAGAGTATGCTCTTCTTGATTCAGAATATGTAGTCGGAATAGGCAAAAACATCACTAGGACAAATGATGGAATGGCATACTCCTTGATCATAATTAGCTTCATTAACATAGAACTTCCTTGAAAGCTATATATGGGCGGGAGAAGAACTCGAGCAAAATGTTTCAAACTTTTTTTGATATTTGATGAACCTGAAACAAGATGCACACCCCTTGGCAGAGTTCTTTTCTCAATTAAAATCATTGTTTGATACACCTATCCAAAATAAAAGGAATATCGCCAACACATTACAACTATCATTTCCTTTGCAAGGTTTGACAAGGGCTATACCATTACTGGGATCAGATGATCACAACAACTATATTACCAATGACGAAGAAGCATTAGCCATCTTGTGGTTACCCACAACACTGCTAGTGCAGATGTGCATGGACAAACCGTCATCCTTGTTTTTTCCATTGAGATATTTAAGTAATTGGGCGGGCCTCTATTAGTGGGAGTTGTTTAGTCCCACTTGGATGAGTGTTGGGACTTGTTAACTTGATGGAGCTATAAATAGAGTTCCGCACCCCTTGTATTAGATGAGAAACTTAATGCAATAGCTAGCCTTAGAGGCTTCTTCCCATGAATTCATCCCACTCCTTAGGGAGTAGGGTTCCACGTAAAATCAAGATGTTTATGTTTTTGATTCCTTGTTTATGATTATGCTTCCGCATTCTTATTTTCCACATGTTGTCAGAGCAAGTTGATTTTGGGAGATTTGATTTTATTTTCAAGTTCAATTATTATTATATTGTTTTATATCAAAGATTTGTTCTGGGAATGTCGTGCACCGTTAGTGATCTTTGAGATCAACTTTCCTTTTCATTGATACTCCAAAATTTGTTCTTGTGAAAGCGGTTGCACAGGAGATCAGGGATCTCTCGATGGAACCCTAACAACGCAGTTCCAACCTTGTGTTTGTGAGTTGCACTGCCATCAAGATCATGAAGCCCTAGGCAAGCGCCTATGATCCTACTTCTCATCCATATTGTTATTCCCCTAAAATTCTCGCACACAGCAGGCTCCACGAAGGGGGCTTGTCTCCGATTTGGCTACACTTCTATGTCGAGCATCTCAGCGGCACCCACCAAGGCGGCCCCTACTCTTTGTGGGGGGCTTCATCACCTCCAGGCCTTCATCAACCAAAAGAAGAGGAGGTTTCAAGACCTCACAAATATGGAGAAGCACCAAACGCCTAACGTCATCGCAAAAGAAGGTTGGGATTGTCCCAAGTAAGATCTTGGCGATCTTCCTTAGGCCAATCTCCCTTAACACACCCCTTCTCCAAGACATACTCAAGTGGTGCCTCTCAATTTCTTCAAGATCACCCCTCGCCCAGGCCGCTAGCACCTACAAGCGGCAATGCGTTTTGATCCATCATGGTCGTCGATGGTGCTAGCTTCCAAGCGACACCCCCTATAGCACCGCAAACATAGTATCACATCTAGTAATCACATAGTGTTACCTTCTCTGAGAAGGATAGTTTTCCTTTTCTTGGGAGGGGGAAATTATACTACTTGGACCTCTTCCTTTTTAAATATACTATCATAAACATATGGAACCAGTTTCTATTCATTTATTTGTGATTCTTATTAGTGTGTAGATTGATGATCAGGACCTTTCTCAAGTAATTGCCAACCCCTCATTAGTGACTACATTAGATGCTTTGTTGTCCATTAGTGACATGTCGTTGATGATTGGTTGATGTTGAACGTTATTTTATATTTGCTTATTTATTTCATCTTTATTATGTAATTTTCCTAGGGTTTCTCCTCTCTATATAAGAGACCTTGTGGCCCTCATAATAAACATGCTATTTTATTGTTTCCCTATGGTATCAAAACGACGGTTCTATATCGGAGCCTTACACCTTTGGTATACTATCCCACCAACCAGCTTGCCACCTGCCCCTTGTTGGCCCCTAACTAGCCTGTTGCCGTCACCTTCTCTTTTCACTAGCCCCTAAGGCTACGTGTGGGATCCACTGCTTCTGCCCAACAACACCTCCCAGCACCAACTAGAGTTGCGCACGACAATGCCCAACATTGCCTAGAGGTGATGCTCCCTTCCGGAAGGGACTGATTCACCTTAGGGACCTAGAGGTGATGCTCCCTTCCGGAAGGGACTGATTCACCTTAGGGAAGAGGTTGCTTCCTTCTTGTGTGTAGTTGCACCCTCTGATGTCTCTTTTTGGTGCTCGTTACGCGCTTGAGTTTAGTGTGCGATTTGATTTTACGGTGGGTAGGGTGATTTCAGCTCATCATATCCCCTCCGTTAGCACTAGTACATCTCTGGCATTGATGGGAATAGTTGTGCTTTGAATCTTCACATTCAACCGGTTTCCCATATGATTGTCTATACATCTTCTGATCAGTCTACGTCCCCAGTCACGTTTTTCCGGTCTCCATCATCACGTTCGAGAGCAGGGTAGACATATCCTCCTCCGGTACCTTCAAAGGCTTGGTGTCCATCATTAAGATGGATGAGATCAATTATGAGTTATGGTCCATGTAGTTCAAAGGCTTTATGCAACGTAATAAGGAGCTCATTTGACACAACCAGAGACAACCGATAAAATTGGGGTGAATGCTTCGTGGAAGCAAGATGAAATGTATTAGCTTTGCTATTTGGTACTCTTACCACAGAGAAGTCAATGACGTCATCCATCAGCCTACTGTCAAGGCAATGTAGGACATCTTTGCAGCCACATATTCTCAAGCAATGAATGAGATGAAGGTCTTGCGGATTCAATATGATATCTTCAAAGCCAAGGAGGATGGTTTTCCGCTTCATGCTTTCTACTCCAAGCTCAGGGGCATGTTTGAGAATCTTCTCAGCTTCAAGTCGATGATCGCTTTCATAGAGCAGCAGAAGGTGTACAGGAACACCACTATGGCCAAAGTTTTCCTGGCAACCCTTGACTCACAGTACGATGCTACATGCACCCAACTTCTCACATGTGCTTCTATACCTCCCATGGAGGAGGCCTACAACATACTGAATAGGATTGTGATGCCTCATGTGACCCCTACTTAGGCCTCCTCTGCGATAGACGCATCTCGCGGTATAGGAGGCTCAGCTCAGTTCAGAAGATGTGGTGTCCGTCGCAGAGGAGGTGGACGCCCACATCAGCCACATTCCTACCGTCACCGTTCTAACCACTCCAAGGATACTTATTACTGGAAGCATGGTTACCCTTCGTCTGTTTGTGTTGTAGAGTAGGCTGAGCCTATCGCCACATCTGTTGATCAAAAGTTCAACGACCTTGTACCATGTCTGAGGGAGATTATGACTCGTGGTACTGGCTCTACCAGTGCACCTTTATGCCCTTCTGATATCGTTGCCTCTGCCAGTAACTCAAGTATAGCCTATACCCTTACTAGTCATCGTAGGACAGATATTTCAGAGTAGATTATGGACTCCGGTGCATCTCATCATCTCTGCGGAGACATAGCACAATACAACCGGGCAGATCTGTTATTATTGTAGATGTGACACATTCCCCCCATTACAAAACATGGGGAGATTCATTTAACATTGTCTGTTTGTCTACAGAATGTGTTACATGCATCTAACTTCTCTATGAATTTGTTATCTATTAATCATATTACCAAGGATTTGCATTGTTGTGTCATATTTAACCCATCTTCTTTTGTATTTCAGGATATACTCATGGACAGGGTGATTAGATGTGGTAGTGAGCAAGGGTTCTCTACAGACTGGTCCAGTCTCCTTATGTTGGTGCTTCTTCCATTCCTATTGGGTCAGTCTCCCTGTACATGTGGTGTCTTTGGTTCGGTTACCTTCCTCTACATAAGTTGTGTAGAATCATCCCACAGATCCTCATTCAATCTACTTTTCTGTGTAAGGCTTACCATCTTGGGAAGCATCACCACTCTAGTTTTCATGATCATCAGAGTTGCAGTAGCAGTTCTTTATTTGAGTTAGTTTATTTTGATATTTGTGGTCCTAGTCATGTTATTGACCATCATGTGCACATGTTCTATCTAGTTGCTATCAATGATTATTCTAAACTTTCTTAGATCTTTTCCTATGAAAAACATATCTAAACTGACCTATCATTCAAATTTTTAATGAAATTAAGAATATTTTGCAGTATGTCCGATCTGACATACCTTGGAGTTTTATACCATCGAACTCTCACAGTTCTTCATATCCCTTTGTATCATACATCAGACCTCATGTGCTTATACTTATCAACGGATTGGTGTTGTTGAGCCGAAACACCATCATCTTCTTGATGTTACCAATATTCTTCTTATCCAGAGTCATGCTCTCCATCTTTCTGGGATGATGTTGTCCTCATTGCTTGCTACTTGGTCAACCCATATGCCATCCTCCGTATCAGGAGAAAAGGTTCATTGTTTTATCGTGTTTCCCGATAAGGACCTTTTCTCTCTAATACCTCGCATTTTTGTTTATGTGGCTTTTGTTCATCACCTGACTCGTGATCGTAACAAGCTCTCCCTCAGAGCTGTCAATTGTGTTTTTGTGGGCTAAACTCGAACCCAGAAAGGGTACCAATGCTTTGATCATGTCAGACGAAAGTACTATGTTAGTACTGGCATCACTTTCTTTGAGTTTGTCATGTACTTTTCTCCAATAGGTGATTGAATGATCCTGTCTGAGTTTGACTAGGAGTTTTACATTCCACCTCCTCCTTTGCCACCACCACTTCCTAATGTGGTTCCTCCACCACCTCATTATGTGGTTCCTACACCTATGGCTCCTCCACCATCTACTCCTGTGGCTCAGACTTTACCTAAGTACTACATTTGCAGGTTGCATATTGCACCCCCCCCCGCGCGCTCTTGTGCATTCTCTCCATCATCCAACATGTCCCATGTATATAATGAGCACTTGGTTTCTACTACTGGCACTGATGATTTATCTGTATAGCAAGAGACTTTACAGGTTGAGCTCATAGCATCTCAGGAGGCTAATTCACATGATACAAATTGTCCAGAGGATCTTTGACTATCCCATTGCTCTTCAGAAGCGGAGGCATACATATAAGTCATATTCTATTGATGCTGATATTTCTTTGGAACGTCTCTTGAAGGATTTCGAGAGATTTGTAGTGGGACTATCTGCTGTAGAGATCCTACATACATATCAGGTGGCTATACGAGACATTCATAGAAGTTTGGCTATGGAGGAGGAGATGGTTGCACTCCAAATCATGTGGCATATGGAGTTTGGTTACAACCCTAGAAGGGGCTTCTATGGTTTCCTACAATGGGTCTTTATATTGAAGCAGAGAACAGATGGAAATGTTGATCGCTACATGGCTATGCTTGTGGTACGTGGGTTCACCCAGACATATTGAATGGAATATAAGGATACTTTCCCCTATGACTCGTCGTTCTACACTCAGGATCCTCATCTCTGTTGTAATGTTACATGACTAGTCACTTTCGCAACTTGATACCAAGAATGCTTTCTTGTATGGAGACCTATAGGAGGATATATATATATATATATATATATATATATATATATGGGGCTGGGGAAGCTGCACCCAGTGGTGCAGCCAACTAGCTGCACCTGACCATTTTTTTATTGGTTTTTTTGTTGTTGAAATGAAACCTAGGGGTATTTAAATAACCATATATCACCATGATCTCATACCAAATTCAACTAAATTCAACACTTCTATCATCTCCATCAAGACTATCACATTTTAACAGTCTCACAATTGTTGAAATTGACCCTATCTACAGGGGCATGTTAGGAATGCTTGTTTTGCATGAAATCTGGAACACATCTTCCACTCAATAAACTAAGTAAATCCTCATAGGTTTCCTTCAAAAAATAAAAAATCAATAAGAAAAATGGTCAGATGTATCTAGTTGGCTTTACCCCCAGGTGTAGCTTCCCTTTTCCCTATATATATATATATATATATGCAACACCCACCTAGGTTTGCTGCTGAGGAGGAGTACCGGAAGATATGTAGACTTTAGAAGGCAATTTATGGCCTTAAATAGAGTCCCAAAGCATGGTTCCGGAAGCCCTTGAACTTGATAGAGTAGCTAGGCTTCACGAGATCGATTGCAAATCATTCGTTCTTTGTTTATAGGACACAGAGACGTATTGTTATCTGATTTATGTTGATGACATTATTGTTACATGAAATGACTTACAAGATATCAGTGAGGCTAAGGCGTGCCTTGGACAACAATTTGTCACCAAGGACCTTAGCGAACTATGATACTTCCTTGGGCTTTAGTTTGTCAGGAACTAGCGAGGTTTGGTGATGACACATAAGAAGTATGTTACAGATATTCTCCTAGAGACATGGATGGCATATTACATACCTACCATTACTCCATGGACTCCAGCATGAAGCTCTATGGCGATGATACAAATGAGGTAGACAAGAGGAGATATGCGGAGCTTGTTGAGAAGCTTCTATATATGACAAACATCTCCTTTGCAATGAATAAAGTCAGCCAGTTTATGGAGCAGCCATGATAGGCTCACATGGATGTTGTTCATATGATCCTAAGTATCTGAAGTCTTCTCCAGGTACATGGTTGTTCTTTAGCAGAGCAACTTCTCTTGTCATCGCAGCCCATGCAGTTACTGACTATGCAGGATGCCTAAAGACATGAAGTCTACCTCTAGTTTTGCAGTTTAATAGGGAGTTCTTTGGTCTCATGGAAAAGCAAGAATCAAAATGTGGGTTCTATATCTAATGTGGAGTTAGAATACAGAGCTATGGTGCAGGGGAGCACTGAGATGTTGTGGGTCAGATTCATTCTGTCAGATTTAAGTTGTTGACATGCCTCTTCACATGCAATTTCTTTGCGACAACTGGGTTGCTTTTTTCATTGCCAACAATCCTGCTTTTCATGAGAGGACCAAACATATTGAAGCAGCTTGCCATTACACACGAGATATGATATATAAGGACTTTATCTCTACTTCCCATGTTAGCTTAAGGGAACATACAATAGACGTGTTCACCAAGGCTCTAGCCAGGAGGTTGTTCCAGAGGTGTTGCTCCAGGATGAGCATGGTTGACATCTATGCTCCATCTTGACGGGGAGTGTTGAGAGTTATTTTGTATTCGCTAGGGTTTCTTCTCACCGCATAAGAACTCCATATAACCCTTATAATAAACAATTTATTATATTCTCACCACAATTGCATTTTGCAAGTTTGTAAGATCATGCATTCTCCATCACGTATGACATTATACTTTTATTGTTGGTCTAAGGCCTAACCTGCATGATTTTTTAGTATTGTTGATAGCAAGTATTGTTCCACAACATTATTTACAAGTTTTGCATGATCTAGAATCATGTCATGAATGATGTGTTATGAGCATTTATTTCTAGAGGGACATGCGATCTTGTGCGCTACTGATGCCATTCATGCCATCGTTGTATCATGTCAATAGGTTTACACTATCAAATCATTGCATCGAAGTCAAGAATCTGAAGACCCCCTAGTGTTCGAAAGTTTTACTCATCTTTAAGGAGGACCATATTGAATCTTTCTCTCCTATGGTGTGTCTTTGTTTTGTTCAGGTTATCATATATATTGTTGTAAACAAGGTTCTTTCCCTTATGGAGTATAAGGCATTTTTTCATGACAACCTCGTAGTTATGGGATTTAGGGAGAGTATGTATGCAAGCTAAAGAAATATATTTATGGGTTGCAACATAGTCCCAAAGCTTGATTTGACATAATTAATAGTGAGATCGTTAAAATTGAGTTGTCCATATCTATTGCACATTACTCTATTTTCTTTAGGAAGAGGGCGAGTGGAATAATAATTTTGGTTAGATGATATAATTCCTGTTAGAGATGACAACTTAGGCTATCATGAAGTTCTTGCAGAGTTTCTTTATTATGAAGAATCATAGTTAATTCTGTTATTTTCTTGGCATTGAGGTTGATTGAAATTCCTAGAATGTGATTCTTTATCAAGGAAAATATACCATAAATATGTTGAAGGATGTCGGCATGCTAGGACCAAGCCATCATTTATTCTTATTGATCATACTTACACGGAAAGTTGACTTATGATCCACCCTTTGAGGATACTAAATTGTTGAGAGAATTCTATATTTTTGTCTTTATGTATATTTCTCTAGGTTTTTCTGTCTTCTTTAAGTAATTTCTCCCTAGAGCCTTTCTCCTATATAAGAGGGTTCTAGGGCAGTAACTGTTCATTCTTTACATCTCCACATGGTATCAGAGCGATGGTCCTAGACCAAAGCTTGTTCCCTAGAGTCCGTTCCCCACCAAAACCCTAGCCGTATGTCGCCCACGCGCACAACCGAGCACCGCCTAGTGCCGCTCCCCCCCCCCCCCCGCACGTCGCCCCAGCGCTGATCTCGCCTTGCGCGCTACCCCGGCACTATGCGCCTAATACCACCTGCACACCAGCGCGTCGCCCCAACACCGATCGCGCATCCCGCGCCACACCGACGTTGTGCGCCACCCGCGTAGCCTGCGCACCACCGATCGTGAGGGTTGTGTGACCTTTTCCCGGTGATGCGTGAAGACGCCAGTAGAGGTTTTACACCGTGTTCTTAGTTTCCTAGGGTGTGACGTGATCATCTAAAACACCCTAGACACCCAAAGGCATCTTCAAAGAATGGAAGAGGTTGTGGCATGAGTCTACACCCACAACTATCTTCCCATATGTCAATGTAGACGCAAGTCTTATTTGTTGCAGTCCCGGTCTTGGTGATAGTTGTCATCATGATTGACAACAAAGCTGATGTTCCATCCGTGGGGGCCTTCAAAGGTCCAGCCCCCATCGTTGAGATGGATGGAACAAACTATGAACTGTGGACCATGCAGTTCATGAGTCTGATGCAGTGTAATAGCAAGAAGAGATCCTCACCGGGGGAGATGGGGAGCGCCATTATTGATCATTTCAGACGTATCTCTTCTTCTCTCCCTCCGCGGCGGTGGCGTTGGCTTGGGGTGGATGCACCCTCTATCTCGGTCACAGATTCCGAGAACCTTATCCGTCCGTTCACTTTGGAGGAGATTAAAGCTGCTGTCTGGGCGTTAAATCATGACTCCTCGCCGGGGCCGGACGGGTTCTCCGTCGCCTTCTATCGAGACTTTTGGGAGACTGTCGCGGGGGATGTCCTCGACGTTGTCTCAGATTTTTGTGCTGGTAACCTCGGCTTCGACCGCATCAACCGGGCGAATATTGTGCTCATTCCAAAAAGAAGCCCGGTGCTGCGCTTGGACGATTTTCGGCCTATTTCCGTTTCCAACGGTATTTATCTTATTGTGGCCAAATCCTTGGCCATTCGCTTCGCTCGGATCTTGGATGGCCTTATCTCCCCGGTCCAAGGGGCTTTCATAAAGGGAAGACATATTGCGGACTGCATCGTTGTCGCGTCTGAAATGGTGGTTGTTTGGAAGAAAGAAAAAAGGAAGGGGGTACTTTGGAAAATTGATTTTGCCAAGGCCTGTGATTCCATTGATTGGCGCTTCCTTTGGTCGGCCTTGCGTAGACAGGGCTTCCCTAATTTATGGATCGCTTGGATGCGCAGATGCGTCTCCACGGTCTCGCTCTCTGTTTTAATTAATGGGCGGCCGGATGGTGGCTCGTTCCAGCTTCGCAGGGGGGTGCGTCAGGGTTGCCCCCTGGCCCCCCTTCTTTTCGTTCTGGCCTCTGATGTTTTGGCGCGTATGGTGGACCGCGTCATTGATGCGGGCCTCACTAACGGGTTCCGCAAGGGGGATGTATGCGTGCCTTTGCTCCAGTTCGCGGACGATACGATTTGCTTTATTGAAGGTGGCCCGGAGGAGGTGGCGGGTATGGCCAATACTCTTGCTATTTTTGGTGAGCTATCTGGGATGTCGATTAATGCTTCCAAATCAAACGTGGTTCCTTTTGGCATGTCGCCTTCGGAGGCGGAGGAATGTGGCCGGTTGCTTGGTTCTGTGCCTGGGGAGCTTCCATTTACTTATCTTGGCATTCCACTATCGGTGGGGCGGGCCCGGTCGGCGGATTGGCGGGCTATCTCGGAGCGGTTGGAGGCGCGTCTTGCGGGCTGGAGGGCCGCCTTGCTTTCTCGGGGTGGTCGCCTGGTCCTCCTTAAATCCTTCCTATCTTCTATTCCGGTTTATTTCCTCTCCGTGAGGAGAATGCCAGTGGGGATCCGCTTACGGCTGGAGAGATGTATGCGGTGCTTCCTTTGGGGTCGTTCTGACAGGAGCGGGAGGGGGATGCATCTCGTCGCTTGGGATGTGGTGACTTTGCCTAAGCGCTGCGGTGGGCTTGGCGTTCGGAGATTGGACCTGGTTAACGATGCTTTACTTCTCAAGTGGGTGAGTAAAATCTGGGGCAAGGACGATTCTTTTCTTTGCAACGTCCTTTGTGCGCTTTTGGGCAGCGACTGGTTCGGGCTGCGGCGGGGGGCATTGCATCTTCATTCTTCCCCTTTCTGGCGCGGCATCTCGTCTACTTTGCGGAGGAATTTTGCGCTATTCACCCCGGTCCTTGGGTCGGGGGAATCCTTTAAGTTTTGGCTGGACGACTGGCTGGTGGGTGGCCCTCTCAACGTGCGCTTTCCGAGATTGTTTGCGCTGTCTTCGAATAGGCTCGCTTCGGTTGCGGATTGCTAGTCTGACGGGTATTGGTGCCCTAGGTTCTCTGGAATTTTATCGGATCAGCGGGTGGTTGATTTCGCCTCGATGATGGAGGCTCTCAACTCTGCGGCTTCCCCTTCCGAGCAGCGGGACCATTGGCGTTGGAAAGATGGGGCTTTCTGCACTCGAAAGGCGTACAGGGCCTTGCTCTCTACACCGCTTACTTCGTCCTCCACCATTGTGCGCGACTGTGCTTTCTTCTGGGGGTTGCGCTTGCTGGAGCGCATCGCCATCTTCTTATGGTTATTCCGTCAGCGGCGCTTGATGACCCGGGATCGGTGTGCCAACTTTTTTCCCCAGACTAACGCCATTTGCCATCTCTGCCGTGTTGATGACAAAACTCCCGATCATCTTTTCTTTCGTTGTATTTTGGTTGCGGGAATCTGGGACGAAGTGGGTTGGGCTCGTGCGGACAACATTGAAGATTTCTGCGAGATCCTTTGGTCAAACAGGTCGAGGGCATGAGACGACATTTTGGGGCCTATCGCGCGGCTGTGGTCCATTTGGTGGGCAAGGAATGACGCTATTTTTCTCGGGCATGCGATTCTATAGGGAGAACGTTAGCATTTTGGCGAATAGACTTATATCAGATTGGTGTCTGTAATTCTGTAACGACACTTGTTTGCTGAGTGGTTCGTCTGTAGTTCTTATCCCCTTCTGCGCCCTCCTATCCCATCTCCCCCCTGTAAGTATTTCTCGTTCTTTTCGTTTTTGTTAATATATTCTTGGGGCGAGCACCAACGAGTGCGTCCCCCTTTTTTGAGCCTAAAAAAAAAGAAGCACATCCTCACGGTGGAGGAGCCAAGTGACAAGACTGGGATAAATGCCTCATGGGAGGCAGACAATGCCTATGCACATGTATGGCTATCTGGGATTGTGTCTACAAAGATAGCAAATGATATACTGAGCCAGCCTACGACAAAGGCTATGTGGGACATTCTCACTGCGACATACTCTCCAGTGAAGAATGAGTCGAAGATACTGCAGCTTCAGCATGATATCTTTACGTCGAAGCAGAATGGTCGACCCTTCCATACCCTCTACACTTCTTTGAGGGGCATGTTTGAGAAGCTACACGGCTACATTCCCTTGACTGCTACGCCAGATTAGCTCAAGGCTTACAGAGATTCTGTGATGACTGGGGTCTTTCTAGCGCCCCTTGATCCTGAATATGACCCAGCTCGTGCCCAGATTCTTACAGATGCTACTATACCTCCAATGGAGGAGGCATATCGCAGACTGAGTAGACTATCTATATCCTCGGGTGGTAATGTGCAGTCTCAGACATCATCAGCCATGGCTGCATCTCGTGGTAGGGGGAACCCTACTCCATATCGTGGTAGGGGAGGATCTAATCGTGGCAGAGGAGGGGGTGGTCAACCCCGTCAACCGTGCACCTTCTGCCACAGGACTGGCCACTCTGAGGAAACCTTCTATTCTAAGCATGGGTTTCCTGCTTTCGCTAGAGTTGCGTAACAAACAACAGGTTGGGAGTCCTCCTGTTGCTGATCAGAGATTTGACGAAGTTGTGGCCAGATTTTGGGAGATCATACCTGCTCCTGGACCATCCGGCTCTCCCTCAGGATCCTCAGAGGTGTTGCATCTGGTGCTGCATCTTCATCAAGTATAGCATATGCCTTTAATAGTTGTTACAGGGCGGATTTGTCAGAATGGATTATGGACTCATGTGCATCCCATCACCTACGTGGTGATAGAAGTCAGTTTAGTGCTTTCAGTCCAACCCAGCTCGGGCTATCTGTTGTGATAGCAGATGAAACACATTCTCCCATTACTGGTCAGGGGGAAGTGCAACTAACTCCTGCTGAGACTTCAGAATGTTCTTTATGCTCCTGATTTTTCAATGAATTTATTATATATTAGTTAATCATCAAGGACTTGCATTGTCGTGACATTTTTGATCCGTCTGCTCTTGTGTTTCAAGACATTGTAACGGGAAGGGTGATTGGTACTGACCGTGAGCAAGGAGGTCTCTACAGACTAGTGCAATCTCCTTATACATGACCCTCTTCCATTCGTACTAGGTCTGCGTCTCCTTACATGTGGCATCTTTGTTTTGGTCATCTTCCTCTGTAAAAGTTGTGTCACGTTCTTCCACAGTTTCCTCCTCGCTCTACCTTTCAGTGTGAGGCCTGCCAGCTTGGGAAGCATCATCGGTCTACGTTCCAAAGTCATCGGGGTCGAAGTATTCATGGTCTGTTTGAGTTAGTTCACTTTGATATTTGGGGTCCCAATCGTGTCCATGATCGTCAGGGGCATAGATTTTATCTCGTTGCTGTTGATGAGTTTTCAAGGTTGTCATGGGTTTTTCTTCTTAAAAACAAGTCTGATGCTGGTCATGTTATTCAGTCCTTCATTAATGAAATGAAGAATATTTTTCATCAAAAATCAAGTATATACGTTCTGACAATGTTTGGAGTTTTGTACTAATCAACTTACCACGTTTCTTGCATCTCATGGTATTGTCCATCAAACATCATGTGTGTATACTTGCCAACAGAATGGGGTGGCTGAAAGAAAAAATTATCATCTTCTGGATGTTACAAGGACTCTCTTGATTTGGAGTCGTGCTCCTCATTCATACTGGGGGGATGCGGTTCTAATTGCTTGTTACCTTGTTAATCGTATGTCATCTTCTGTTCTGGGAGAAAAGATTCTCTTCTTGATTACGTTTCCCGAGACGGATCTTTTCTCTCTCACACCTCGAGTATTTGGTTCAGTGGCTTTCGTTCATCAGATATCCCCTGGTCTTGACAAGCTCTCTCTTAGAGCTGTGAAATGTGTATTTGTTGTGTACTCCAAGACCCAAAAGGGATATCGTTGCTTCGACCCTGTTCGACGAAGGTACTATGTTAGTGCTGATGTAACATTTTTCGAGTCTATTATGTACTTCTCTCCTACAGGTGACCAGCTCATTTCTTCTGATGATGGGGAAGAGGTCTATATTCCTCTACCTCCAATCTCTACTCTACCATCATCAGCATCTCCTCCTCCACCACCTCCTACATCTCCACCACACCCGCCACCTCCTCCACCTTCATTCTTTCCCCAAGTTTATCAGCGATGACCCCATGCTCATGTGCCTCGTCAATTATCCAATATGCCCGAGGTATGTTCTGAACATTTGAGTTCTTCTAATGGCAATGGTAATATGCATGTACAACGTGAGGTACATGATGACCAAGATGCTACATATCCTGTGAGTATTGAAGATCTAGATGTGCCTATTGCTCTACGGAAGCAGAAGTGTGCATGCACTGTGCATGCTCTTGCTTCCCACGTGTCATTGGATCGCCTTTCCCGAGGAATTTCAGAAGTTCGTTCTGGGGCTGTCAGCAGTGGAGATACCACGTTCTTATCAGGAGGCGTTGCAGAGTAGTCAGTGACATCTAGCTATGGAAGAGGAGATGGCTGCTTTACAATCTCGAGGTACGTGGAGCGTTGTACGGGTTCCTCCAGGTGTGTCTGTTGTTGACAGCAAGTGGGTGTTCACTATGAAACATCGTGTTGATGGTACAATTGACTGATATAAGGACAGGTTGGTTGCTCGTGGGTTCACCCAAACATATGGGGTGGACTATCAGGATACTTTTTCACTTGTTGCATGTCACTCCACGTTGCGGGGATTCTTATTGCAGTTGTTGTGGTACGTGACTGGCCGCTTTTCCAGTTGGATGTAAAAAATGCTTTCTTGTATGGTGATCTGCAGGAAGAAGTTTACATGCAGCAGCCACTAGAGTTTGCTGCTGAGGGCGAGTCTAGTATGGTGTGTCGACTTCACAAGGCCATATATGGTATCAAGCAGAGTCCGAGAGCTTGGTTTCAGAAGCTCTCGAGTTGATCGAACAAAATGATTTTGTCAGATCTATTGTAGATCATTCTCTTTTTGTTAAGAGAAGTCAAGGAGGTACGGTTGTTGTTCTGGTTTATGTTGATGACATTGTTGTCACTGGTAGCGATGAACAAGGTATTCAAGCATCTAAGGATTTCCTTGGACGACAGTTTGTGACCAAGGATCTTGGCAAGTTGCGTTATTTTCTTGGTTTGGAGTTTGTACGCAGTCAACAGGGTATGATTATGACGCAAAGGAAGTATGTTGCTAATCTTTTGGCTGAGACAGGTATGACAGGATGCAGACCTGCTACTACACCAATGGATCCTAATACTAGACTCTATGATGATGACTCTGAGGAGATAGATAAGAGACGATATAGGGAGCTAATAGGAAATTGCTATATGTTACTATTACCAGGCCTGACATATAAATGAGAAGAGTTAGCCAGTTCATGGAGCAACCTAGACAAGTTCATATGGATGCAGTTTATATGATCTTAAGATATCTGAAATCTTCTCCAGGTGCAGGTCTACTTTTCAGAAGAGATAAATCACTCTCAGTTATTGAATGTCCAGACGTAGATTATGCTGAGTGTCCCATGGACAGGAAGTCCACTTCAGGCTTCACTGTGTTCGTTGGTAGCTCATTGGTCTCATGGAAGAGTAAGAAACAGACTGTTGTTGCTCGATCCAGCACTGAATCAGAATATAGGGCTTTGGCCCAAGAAAGCACGGAAATGATGTGGGTCAAGTCCGTTCTGACTGATCTTGCAATTGAGGTGCCTTTCTCCTATATAAGAGGGTTCTAGGGCTGCGTGAAATAGAACGTTTCATTCTTTACATCTCTGCATAAATGGTATAGGAGTATTTTTGGAGAACTTCTATACTTGATTGACATTAATCGTGTTGCCTGGACGACGGTGATCCAATAGTCCCGACTCTGATGGAGCGGCGACCTAAGACTCTCTGGCGCGCGAAGGGCGGGGGCGAAGCGAGTTCGTCGAGGGCGAGGGCGAGCTGCTGGGGGGATGAGAAGCGGGTTGGTGCCGATCCTTCGGTGCCTGATGGGGGTGAGAAGCGGGTGGTAGGGTCTGGCGTGGAGCGGACCGGCGGGGAAGCTGGGGAAGTTGGTGCGAAGCGGACCAGCAGGGAGGTGGGCGCGGAGAAGAACGACGGGGAAGGAGGATGGATGAAGGTATCGCATAAGAAGTTGGGGAAGAGGTGTTTTAGGTGTGGCGTGCATGGTCATCTGGCGTACTCTTGTCGTCTGCCTCCGCGATGCTATGCATGCGGAGGCGTGGGCCATCACATGATCTCATGCAGAGGTGTTGGGAGTTCTCGTGCCTTCTCTGCGAGTTCGAAGCAGGTTCGATCGCATGCGCATGGGGTGCATGGAAGCCTTCGTGTCAACTTCGACGGTGGAGGTTCGCGTTCCTTTGCTGAGGTGGTGCGTGCTGGAGCAGTCGTGGGGGTGGGTGACGATGTGGAGGATGGTTCCGCTTCGTTGATAGGTCGGAGTCGTGGGGGCGGGGAGCCTGTGCATGGGGAGCATCCGCATGGGGAGGAGGAGCATGGGGTGGCGATTGGTGGGGTGCCGGTCCAGATGGGGAGCTTTCGCGTAGCTGGTGGTCCCTTGCAGTGGTGGGGGTCCTGCAGCAGCCCGGAACGTCTTGGGATTTGATCCACACTAACACTTTGGAGCTCTTGGGGCCTCTCATCGACGGGGATTTCGTGGTTCTCGACTCCGCCCGCTGCTGCGTGCGCGGCCTTTCCCCGGAGCAGCGGGAAAGGCTCCTCTCTCTTGGCGGTGATGGCGATGTGGCGTGGAGGTGCTTCAGGGTCGCCGGTGGTGCTTCTTTTGCTTCGGAGGTTTGTGTGGTGGAAGTGCGGGGAGTCCCTTTCCTCTCTAGGACGGTCGCGGCGCTCTCGCGGGTCGTCGGAGCCTGGGGGGTTGTCTTGGCTGTTCTTGACGACGGATTGTCTCCGGGTGCCGATTGGACGTCTACTAAAATTCTGCTGGAATGCTCTTCCTCCTTCCTGGCCACGGCGGTTGATAAGATTCTATTCGAGACCTTGAAGATCGGATGCTGGACGTTCAAGTTGGAGTTCTTCTTTCTTTCGCCCACGGCGGCGACGGCGGCAGCGTCATCGTCTCCGGCGACGGCTGTTATTGTCAGTGCTCAGACCCCGGGCGTGGGGGTGGACGGTTCGTCTCCTGCAGGCCACGTGTCAACTAGCGGAGGGGTTGACGGTTCGTCTCCTGGAAGCCACGTGTCAATGTTTGGAGGGGTTTACGAGGGATCGCCTGCTATGTGTATCCCTTCTCCCCCGATTCTGCTCGATTCTCGGAAGACGCGTTCAGATCCTGACTGGCGCTATATCTTTGCCTTGGGCTCTCTCGAGGTCGATTCTCAATTCCTGCAACCGCCACCTCTGTCGACTATCTCCAAGCATGTTTCTTTATCGGGGCACGTGAGCAATCATTCTAAGTTCTCCCATATCGGATCCGTGCGATTCGGGTCTTGGCCTCGGATGCGCGTTCCAGCAGATCCGCTGGTGCTATCGGATCCCCTTGCTGCTCTCCCCCTGGGGCCCGTTGGGTCGGCGGGATTGTCTAGGCGGATCCTTTTCGAGGAACTCGACGCCTCGGTTGTGATGGCTCAGACTCCCTTACCTCCTCCGGCTTGGACCTCTCCGACTATTTCGGTGCTTCGCGATGCTGAGGAATTTCCACTCGATGATCCCCTGGGGGTCGACGTCATTACATGGGTAGGGGGTGCCCCCTATGCGGCAGAAGCCCCTTCCTCTTCTAGATTCGGCAAAAGCTACAGTAGGCGAACTCATTCTCGCCTTGGTGCTCCTATGGTTTCTTCGTGCGCGACGCTGCGAGACTCGGTGGCGGAGGCGGCTAGCCTCGCACCTATTGAGGGACGCTCCCTTAGTTCTTAATGAAGGTTCTGTCATGGAATGTTAGGGGACTCGGGGATCCGGACAAGAGGCGCGCCTTGGGCTTGCGTTTCTCCGAGTGGGAGTGCGATGTTGTCTTTATTCAAGAATTGAAGCTTGCGGGTGTCGATGAATCCTTGTGGAGATCTTTCGGTGCTAATGCCGTGGACGACTTTCGTTCTGTTGATGCCATTGGGGCTTTGGGTGGCATTATTCTGGCCTGGCGTTCGGGGATGTTCAATTTTTCGTCAGTGCGTGTGGGAAGGCACTCGTTGACTGTGGTATTGTCTCGCATTGACTCGAATGTTTCTATTGCCTTCTCGGCTATCTATGCTCCTACTTGCCACTTGCTGCAGAGGGAACTTTGGGAGGATTTGAGGGAGATGGCCTCTGAATTTGCGGAGATTCCATGGCTATTGGGAGGGGACTTCAATGTTACTGCCCTCTCTTCGGATCGCCCACGTGGCCGCGGGGGGAGGGATCCTGGATCTGATGACTTTATCGCCTTCATTTTGGATTTTGCCTTGGAGGGGCTGGTGCCCACGGATATGTCCTATACTTGGCGCAACAACGCTTCTCGTTCGAGAATTGATAGGTTCTTGGCAAATGGTAAGATCATGGAACTTTTTCCATTGTGCTGGGTGGCTTCTCGGTCGCGCCCTTTTTCGGATCATAACCCAATCATTTGGGAGTCTGGGGAAGAGCTTCATCCCCGGGGGCTCTTCCGCTACGAACGCTGCTGGCTTTTGGAGCCAGGATTTAAAGACTTGGTCAGGGACCACTGGTCGCAGGTCTCCTTTGAGGGCTCGGCTGCTTGTCGTTTGGATCTCAAATTAGCATCGCTGCGTAGGCGGTTGGCCACATTCAAGAAGGATTCGTGCATTACACGTGTGGCGGCGAGGAAGGCGGCGGAGGATACTATTGTGCGGCTGGATAGCATGGAGAACGCGCGCGATTTGACGTCGGAGGAACTTCTGGAGCGCGCAGCCGCCTTAGATGTTGTCAAAGTGGAGGACAAAAAGCGATCTATCGAATGGCGGCAGCGTTCTAGATTGAGATGGATAAAGGAGGGGGACGCTAATACCGCTTACTTTCACCGGGTGGCTAGCGGTAGGCGTCGATTCAATTCCATCCGCTCTATCATGGTTAATGGCGACCTCATATCCGGCGAGAAGGAGGTGGGCGATGCCTTGGTGGGCCATTTCAAGAACACCTTTGCGTGCAGGTCGCCTCGCCGCTGGCGATGGTTGGGGCGGGGGGCTCCTTCTATATCTGAACCCGATTCCTCATCCTTGATCAGGCCTTTCTCTTTGGCGGAGCTTAAAGACGCGATGTGGGACCTTAATGACGAAGCCTCGCCGGGACCTGATGGGTTCTCTGTGGCTTTCTACCGCAACTTTTGGGACTTGGTGGCTAGAGATGTATTGGCGGTTGCTCACGATTTCTACACCACCAATCGTGGGTTCGACAAGATTAATAAGGCATTTATTGTGTTGATACCCAAGGCTCATCCGGCTAACCGCATTGAGGACTTCCGACCGATCTCTATCTCTAATGGGATTTATTTAATTATCGCTAAGCTATTGGTCCGGCGTCTGGCCCCCCTCCTGGCGTCGCTTATCTCGCCTATGCAGGCGGCCTTTATTCGTGCCAGGCATATCTCTGATTGTTTCGCTGTGGCCTCGGAGCTCATTGCGGCGTGGAGGAGGTCCAATGCTAAGGGGATCCTTTGGAAGATTGATTTTGCTAAGGCTTATGATTGCCTTGACTGGCGATTTCTGTGGTCTGTCTTGAGGCGGAGGGGCTTTCCTGCGACGTGGATTTCTTGGATGTGACGATGTGTATCCACCGCCTCACTATCTATTTTGCTGAACGGTTGCCCTGTGGGGGGTTACTTCCAGTCGAGGAGGGGGGTGCGGCAGGGGTGTCCTCTCACACCTCTTCTTTTTGTGTTGGCGGTTGATGTCCTCCCACGTATGATTCACGGCGTGGCCGAGGCGGGCTTGACTTGGGGTTGTTATATTGGGGGCCTGCATGTCCCATCTATTCAGTTCACTGACGACACATTATGCTTTATTGAAGGGGGGCCCGATGCGGTGTCCGGTATGGCCACTACAATGCAACTATTCAGCGAGGCTTCGGGTTTGGTGATTAATGCGTCGAAGTCTAAAGTGGTTCCTTTCGGCATGACGAATGCGGAGGTTCTGGATTGCGCTCAGCTCCTGGGGTCTAACCCCTCGTCTCTACCGTTTGACTATCTTGGCCTTCCACTTGCTGTCGGTCGTACTCGCATTCGCGACTGGAAAGTGGTGGTGGAGAAGATGGAGGCCCGCCTCGCGGGGTGGCGTGCGGCACTGTTGTCCAGAAGTGGCCGGCTGGTACTTTTAAAAGCGGTGCTTTCATCTATTCCTATTTATTTTTTCTCGGTCCGTGGTATGCCCAAGGGGATTCGCTTGCGGTTGGAGAGGTGTATGCATGGGTTCCTGTGGGGACGCAATGGGGATGGGAGAAGGGGGATTCACCTCGTGGGGTGGGAGGTTGTGTCTCGGCCCAAGAGATTGGGGGGCTTGGAGGTCAGGCAACTGGATTTGGTTAACGAAGCTCTTTTGCTTAAGTGGGCTTCTCGAGTATGGGGGAATGAGGACAACTTTATGATTAATGTCCTGAGGGAATTGCTGGGTGCGGACTTGCTTGCCGGCTTTAGGGGCAACTCTCTTTGTCGCCTCTCTCCATTCTGGCGTGGAGTGACGACTGTTTTTATGCAAAAACGTTCTTTCTTTAAGCCAGTGTTGGGCAACGGGAGATCCTTTCGCTTCTGGACTGAGGACTGGTCCGGAAGGGGTGCTTTTAACATTTTGTTCCCGCGTCTTTTTGCTTTGGTGGAGGATAAGGAGGCGTCTGTGGCCTCTTGCTGGGAGAACGGATGCTGGAGCCCCATCATTGCTCCGGCCCTTTCGGAGCACAGGTTGGATGATCTTCTATCGTTACTGGCTCTGCTTGTCGATGCTCCTCGTCCGAACGTCGGGCGTGACCACTGGGCCTGGAAGGAAGGATCTTTCTCTACGCGTAAGGCGTATTCCGCTCTCGCTCCTGCCATTACTGTCGAGGACGATATCTTGGTGCGTGACTGTAGATTCTTGTGGGGCCTCAAACTTCCTGAGCGCATTGAGATATTCTTATGGCTTCTTCGTCGTGGACGACTTATGACTCATGATCGGTGCGCTGCTATTTTTCCGAATGTTGGTCAGCAGTGCGGTCTCTGTGATGCGGAGCGGGAATCAATTTCTCATCTATTTTTCGAGTGCGGCCCTGTACGTACTCTTTGGGATGATCTTCCTTGGGTTAACGCCGCTTCCTTTCCTGCATTGTGCGAGAGCTTGATTAACTCAAGAGGTAGGGAAATGAAGCTCATTCTTGATCCGATCGCACGGCTGTGGAGCATTTGGCTAGGGAGGAACGAGGCAATATTTGCGACACAACGGTTCTACAGGGAGAATATCATTCTGCGTGCTAAGCGTCTTCTGGAGGATTGGTCCCAGGGGTAGTCCACTGTCGTGATTTGGGGGATCCTTCTTGTAGATTCCCTATCGGGTTTGGTTCTTGTAGTACAACTTCTCTGTTCTCTGTAAATACTTTTTTCGTCTTTTAATATATTGGGGTGAACACCGTCGATTGTCTCCCTCTCTTTTGAGCCTCAAAAAAAAAATTAATCGTGTTGCCTGGCATGTGAGTTTGTGCATGGAGAAGCCTTGCAATAGCTACTGGTACGTTGTATGTCTTATCATCAAGTACCTAAAAGGTTTTCCAGGCAAAGGGCTTCACTTCAAGAATAACAAACACCTAGATCTCTCGGTCTACACATGCCGGCCTATGCTATCTTTGTTAAAGATAGATAGTCTATTCTTTACTATGGGAAAAAACCTTTGAAGGTGGAAATTTTTATCACTTGACATAGCAAGAAGCAGTTTTTGGTGGCTCGTTCTATTGTGAGCAATGGGTCATGCAATTTATGAGGTGACATGGATTGGCTCCCTTCAAGCTTATTATGGTTTTCAGACTACTGATACAAGTTTGCTGCCTATATTGCCTCCAATCACCTGGTTCATGAGAGTGAAGCATATTGAGATTGATTGTAATATTTTTCGCAATGCTATCAGCCTATCACTGAAGGAAAGATTTGTACTCCATACATTCTAAGCTTCAAGCTGCGGATCTTTTTATCAAAGGGTTAGGGAATCATTATTAATTTTTCTCTGAACTTTTCTCATGGTTTTTTTATTTATTGAGATGGTTATTGTAATTTGCACCACCGCTCCTATCAAATAAGAGTTGTAGCTTCATTGTTGAATAAGACAATTGGTTTCCTCCTAAAATCGTATTTTTTTTCTCTATTTCCCTTTGAGTTGCAGCTATGGTGGAAGAAACTAGACTACAACTGTATGGCTTTCACAGGTTTGGAGCCAGATTTTGACTCTTGGTCTGCTGCAGTGCCCAAACAATTGAGCTCAAATGTAAAGCAGTGGAAGAGCCTGAATGTTTAATGTTCAGATACCCAATGTAGTGTAGTGCTCATATTATGTTGAGGAACATTATCGAGAATGTATAGATATCTATCGGTTGCTAACATATTCAACACCAAATTTTCGATAGGAAATGTTTTCTCGGTACACCCATTTTACATGACTGCACAACCAACAGCTTCTCTTCGAAGACGTGCTGAGGTAGCAAAGACAAATTCCATTTTCAGGATCCACTCGAAAAATTGTTAGCATTCCGCCACATTCTATGTTCAGTCATTCTCATACTAAGTGAAGCTGATGCATCTCTGTTCTTTATTTACCAAAAAACATATCAGTGTTGGTTTGTGATTAGAAAGCATCTTTCTCATAGGAAAACAGCATTGAAAGATGAGTATTTTCAGGTGACACATGTTTTATGATGAAATTTGGAGTACCTTAAGTATGGCTACAACTTATTAAGAAGACAATGTCATCATATCTCAACTACGGCAGGAAGTTATTTCGATCGAGAAACGAAATGGGAAGAAGAAAATAAAATAGGTAAAAATAAGACATGAAATAGAATCTGCATTAGTACACGAGTTAATGGGTGATAGTGCTAACGTTTATTGATAAATAAAATACCAATTGTAAAACCTTGTGTGGAGTAATGACTAAACAACATAGTTAATATCACCTCAAAAAAGAGGGGGTAGCTTTGCTATTCAAGGATAGTGTGTGTACACACTCTATGCATCCATTTAATATCCATCCATTTATTCGTCTTACCTTTGCAAGCTATAATCTATGATAGCATGAGTCCACATCAATTTGAGCATGATTCGGTAATGGTATATTGAAATGAAAATATTAAAATATTAAAATAAAAATAATTGAACAATGGGACGGTGATTGAAAATAAAATAGATTGTAATTTTAGGGAATTATTACCCGTATTTGGAAAATGATTAATTTACTTCGAAAATTATCAAGTGCTAAAATGTGGGGCATCATGACGGGTACCAGCATTTGGATAATTTTCCACTTTAGTTAATAATCTACCAGTACTTGGATAACTATTCGTTGTCCGGATTTTGTCCAAAATTTGCAAGGGCTCTCGCATGAGGAACACATGTGAATAATAAGCTAGTTCCGTTGCATCGCCATCTAGATGCAATCCAAAATCTACAAGGGTTCTCGCGATGGACACATGCGGTAAAGAAGTTGGTCCAAAAGAGGTTGCAAATGGAGTTGCAAATAGGTAGTTGGAATATTGGCACTTGGATTGTAAAATCGATGGAGATAGTAGATACGATGGAAAGAAGGAAGATTCATATATTTTATCTATAGGAGACCAAATGGATTTGAGAGAAAACAAGAGAGATCGAGATTCGAGAAGACAAGCTTTAACTTATGGTATTCAGATAAAGAGAAGGGTAGAAATGGTGTTGGAGTGGATGTTCATAAGGATTTGAAGAATAGTGTGGTTGAAGTGCAAAAGTTTTGGGTTGGATTGTTTTGTTAAAATTGGTGATTGAAGAAGAAATTCTAAATACATCTTAGTTTATGCATCACAAATTGGTTTAGAGAAAAATATTAAACATGTTTTTTTTGGAAGGATTTGGTTAAGGTTATGCTAGAAATCCTACAAATAGAGATGATTTCCAGAGGGAGACCTTAATAGACATGTAGGAAAGGATGCTTCAAGGTATGCTAGTGTTCATGGAGGCCATGGCTGAAGGGATAGAAACAAAGAGGGAAAATTTATTCTGGATTTTGTAACGGCTTATGACCTTTTCATGGCAAACACTCTTTTTTAAAAAGAGTGAGGAGCATTTAATTACTTAAAAGAGTGGCACGACTAAAACACATATAGATTACTTTAAAATGAGAAGACGAGATTGGTTGTGTTGCAAAGACTACAAAATAATCCCAGGAGAGAGCTTGGCATATCAACATCGTTTACTAATCATGGTTGTACAATTAAAAGGGTTGGTAAAGAAAATAATGGTTCCCAAGATCATAGAACTAGTTGGTGGAATCTTCAATTGAAGCAATCAAGCTTTAAGGAGAAGGTTTTAGAAGACTTATCTTGGAATTATAACGGAAGTGCGAATAAGATGTGGGAGGTGGTAGAATCTTATGTTCGAAAGGTAGCCAAAGAAATGCTAGACGAGTCTAAGGGATGAGTCTCGGGACAAAAGGAGTGTAAGAGAAGCTTAAAATGAAAAGAGCTCGCTACAAAGGTATGTATAAAGATAGAAGAGACGAAATTATCAAAAACTACAAGATAGCGAAGAAGGGAGCAAAGAAAGTTGTAAGTGAAGCTAAGTCAAAAGATTAAGATATTTTGTACAAAAAACTCGACTCTAAGGAGGTCCAGAAGAATATATTCAGATTGGCCAAAGCAAGAGAAATGAAGACAAAAGATCTTTCTCAAGTGAGATGCATTAAAGATGAGGAAGGACATGTGGTTGTTACTCATAAGCATATATAGACTAGACGGAAGCAATAGTTCCATAAGCTTTCAATTGGGGAAGAAAATAAAGAGATTGATGAGCGGCTAAGCGACTAGGGTTAAGTATCAAAATAAAACTATGGTCATTGTGACCCAAATCACTCGGCTCAGTCAATGAGAAAAATAAAACAACTCAAGAAAATCAAACAATCAAATGTAAGCGGTCTGCCATTTTTATTCACTTGGTATAGCTACTAGGGTCGAACACAAGGAGCACGGTTGAAAAACTAACTAGTCAAATTTCGGAAAATAAGATATTTTTAGTGGTTTTTAATTTTACGAATTTTTTATTTTTGAATAAAATAAAAACAAGCACAAAATAAAAGAAAACAAACACAACATTAAAATTGGATTTTCCAAAATAGACAAAAGTGCTCAGAAAAATAAAGTAAAAATATTTTGGATTTTATGTATTTTTAGGTGTTTTTGGTAATTTTCTAGATTTTTCTGATATTTTTGTGATTTTATAAAAATCAAACAGTGCTCAAAATACACAACAATGCATAGCAAGGACCAAATTGCAAATTAAAAATATTTAAAGTACCCCAAGATCCTAGAGGACAATTTTATAATAAAATAGAAATAAAAACCTAAAAACAGAAACTAAAAACACAATTTTTATATTTTTCTTGATTTTAAATGATTTTTATAATTTTTTATTGTTTTGTGATTTTTAGAGTTTTTACAAAGATTTTTCAAACAAAATTTTTTTTGAAGATAAAACTCAATAAAAGACAAGCACGTGAATTTTTGTGGGATTTTTAAAACAATTTTCGAGTTATTATGATTTTCAAAACACAAACAGTACTCTTTTTAGTAGTTTTCAATTTTTAAAAAAATTAAATGCCAATAAATCAACCCACGAAAATTAGGTAAAGACTACACATTAGCATGAGTCCATGGTAATTTTTATGCAATTTTAAGGTTAATTTGATATTTATTGCATCACATACAAACAAGCAAGCTAGAAACAGTTCACATGGACCAAATAGCAAATATTTTAACTCCGCGGACAAAATATATAACACTCTATAAAAGCTTAAGAGTCAAATATGCAATTAACCCAACAAACACATGCATCACACGTGATCTACGCTCATAGGGGCATAAATGCAAATACTTAAAACTTGGCATTCATTCCATATCATGTAGAAAGTTCAGAGCAATAGTGCAAACGATCCAAAATACCACGTGAGGACACACGACTCTAACTCGGAAGGACTAAAATGCAAATACTTAAAAGTATGAGGTCCAAACTGTAAATATTTTTAACTACATACAATATTTATTGAATTGAAATGAAATAAAGAAACATGTGAGGACAAAAGAGTAATATACCCTTAGTAGGGCCACGTGGTGCGCGCACAAGGAGGCGGAAGTGGATGGCTTTGATCAATCCCTGAAAAGGATCTGACGGTCTGGGGAGAATGTCGTGGACGTGCGTGTCAGATGCGTAAAGGTTCTGATCTAACGACTGGAAGACTGCAATGGTCGGGTGACTCTGATACAATCTGGCAGAGGTGGGCTCATCTGACGGTAGCATGATGATCTACAAGAACACACCCAGGGCGAACTTCAATCGAGCAATGGAGCTATCTTCTTAATGAAGGCTTTGAGGGATCCGACAGTATCGTGGAAGAGCTCCGCGTCCGGTGGAGGGCTCCGATGAAGGAGACGACGGTCATATGGGCGTGGTGGTGAAGCTCCTCCAGGAGCTGCTCCGCCTGAGCAGCTAGGGGTCCAATGGATGCTCTCGTGCGAACAAAGACCTACAATAGATATGGGGACTTGGGGATGTGGCTCCGGTCGGGTTTATTGCATAGGTAAACAGGAGAAGCAACTGGGGGCGGAGTCTTGCACTTTTGACGAAGGTGAAGGAGAAAGCCCGGCCTAATATCGACCTGATGGTCGAGCCTCAGGGTGATCAGGTTGTGTAAGAAGGTGAGCGATGGGTCGATGGTTCGATCTAAACGGATGGAAGTTGGTAGCGGAGCTCCAACCAGCTGGTCGGAGCTAACGAACAGTGGCGGTGGCGAAATGGAAAAGTGTATCGAACAGGGAAATGCATGGGGTAAGAGTGATACCTGAAGGTTCAGATGGACTCAGAAACTCCAGGCGAAGGTGGCTAGCAAGGTCTTGGCCTCAACCGAGCTGCGGCTAGATGGAAGGCTACTCAAAGGCGGATCTCCGGCCGCGAAACGAGCTATTAGCCTCCAGGCGTCTCTGAGGGATCCTAAGCTATGTCTCCGATGGTTGTCACACGAGGGAAGGGAGGTAGAGGTCTGTGGTGGTGCGAGGGACGAGTTGAGATGTTGGAGGAGAGGAAGAGGGTATTTATAGGACGCTCGAGGGTCTAAAAAGATCAGAGTGTGGAGCAGAAGCCTAGGCAATCCGACTGCACCTAGGGATCTGCGAGGATCGTGGATATCAAGGCTGTAATTTGATGCAATAATCGAGGCCAAAGGTGGCCGGGTTTGAGTGCAAGAAATCAGAGAAAAGGTTTCAGCGAGAGGGATCCAGACTCGGCCCAGCTGGAAGAGACTGTTGACCGAGGTCAACATGCGGACGTGGACCAATAGGAACGCATGATTTACAAAAATACAAGAAAATTCAATAAAAAATAGTAAATACATTTGAATTAAAAAGTGTATAAAATAAAAAATGTTTATTATTTTATGAACCATTTTTTTATGATTTTTAAATTTTTTATGAAAAATAAAATAAGGTGTATACAGTATATAGTATTGTATACAGATATAATATTCATATGTATTATGTACAAGGATTTTTGTTTTATTATTTTTACAAAAAAATCTTTTTATTTTAGATTTTATTTATTTACATAATAATTTAAGGGATGCTAAAATATTTTTATTTTATTTTATTAATTGATTAAAGGTGTAAAATAAATAGTTAATGTATTATATACATGTGTATTTTGTACAAGGGTTTGATGATTTTAATTTTAATTTTATTTTATTTTTATATTATTTCTAAGGTTGTATACAAGTGTATAAAGAATAAAATAATTTTATTTTTTCAAAAATAAATAAATAAGTATTATGTACAAGTATATGGTATATACAATGCAAAGTGAATCCTTATCTCTCTACTTATATTCTTTTGCAATCAGGTCTAAATTTGACCTTCCCTTGTGATTTTATGTCACTCTGTATTTATTCTAAATACCTTCTTCTTTTCCTTTTCTCCTTTATTCTTTCATTTTTGAGAAATATGTGCTAATTATGCATTATTAATAAAGGCATGCAAAATGCTAAGTTATTATATTTATAGGCATTTACAAATGTTTTTGTCATAAGAAATAGCTAAAATAAAAGAATAAAGAGTGAGAATCGTATATTCATCAGAGATCTTTTTGGAGAGGCATGTTCCTTAGTAATGTCCTGGGATTCATAAATCCCAGAGTAGTGCAAAATATTTTTTTTACTTGAGTAGGTTAGTAATACCACATGTTTGACATGCGACACTCATATCACATTCGGGAAAAGTAGGCATTCTTTATACATTATTTATTTAGACTTCAAAAAAATAAAAAAAATGGATGTCACATTTAGAACATGCGATTTCTGTATAGTCCAATTTGGATGTCACATCTTCCAAATGTGACATCCCTTTTTTTATTTTTTTTGAAGTACAAACTTTGCAGTCTTACAGATATCACATTTTCCTAATGCGATATGAATGTCACATTTCAAACATGTGATACTACTACACAATTCAAGTAAAAATATTTTACACTACTCAAAGATTTATGTAATCCTGAGACGCTATGAAGGAATTTGCCTCTCACTTTGGGAGATCTGTCTACTAGTGTAAAATACCGGAATCATGCAAGCTATAGATGGATCAGTTCTAGGTGAACACGGTTTGACTTGGCTTACAAATTTATTCAATGTTATTTGACAAAGCAAGAAAATGTCTGAAGAATGGAGGAGAAGCATCGTGATGACTCTTTATAAGAATGAAGGAGACATTTAAAATTGTTTGAATTATAGAGGTATTAAATTGATGAGTCACACTATGAAAATTGGGAACGTGTGATTGAAAGAAGGTTGAGGCAAGTTTCCAAAGTAACAGATAACCAATTCAGATTTATGTCAGGTCGCTCAATTATAGATGCTATCCAGGAGAAAATGAAGATTTATAGAGCCAAAAGGATGAACATCATTGATTTGGAGAAGGCTTTTGTGGAGAGTTTTGGAGAAGAGACAAGTACTTGTCCTATGCATCAACCTTATAATGGATATGTATGTTGGGGCTTCATCTTGTGTAAGGATCTAGTATGGGAAGATTGACTATTTGGACATCAACATCAGTCTGCATCAAGGTTCTGCTTTGAGTCAATTTCTTTTTACTTTGATTATGGACGAGGTGACTAGTCACATTCATGATAAGATGTCTTGGTGTATATTGTCCGTCGATGATATTATGTTGATTGATGAGGCTAAAGATGGAGTAAGTGTGAAGCTTGAGGTTTGGAGGCATGCCTTGGAGATAAAGACTTCTGTATAGGTAGGGCTAAGATTGAATATATGGGTGCGCATTTGATGGAAGAAATGATGAAGTGATCGAGGTGAAGATTAAAGATAATAACATTCAGAAGAAAGAATCTTTTTAGATACTTCGAATCTAATTTGCAACATGATGGGGAAATCGACGGATATGTTATTCATAAATAAATGCAGGTTGGCTAAAGCCGAGAGAGCCTCTACTTTCCTAAATGATAAGAAATTTCCTTTGAAAATCAATGGAAAGTATTACAAAGCAACCATGAGATTTGTTATGCTTTATGGATCTGAATGTTGTGCTGTGAACCATAGACATGTGCAAAGAATGACAATAACATAAATGAAATTGTTGAGGTGGATGCATGGTCATACACGAAAATATTGGATTCGAAATGAACGATTAGAAGGAAAGTTGGTGTCGCTCCAATAGATGATAAGATGAGAGAAAACCGCTTAGCGTGATTTGACCACTTGAAAATGAGGTTGATTGATGCGTCGGTTAGAAGATGCGAGATTTGTGTTGAGTCGGATATGAGAGTGCGAGGAAGAATGAGACTATCAAAGGGATCTTAGTTATTTGGATCTAAGTTCGATAATGGTCCAAGATAGTCTGAATGGAGGTAAAGAATCCATGTAGCCGACCTTACTTAATGTCGGAAAAGGTTTTGTTTTTGATGTTGTTGATTAGGTAAATTAAGAATATATTCAGTAATAAACGATACAATAACAAGCAAGATCTGAAATGAGCAATAAAATAAACCTACAATAGAAACCCCAGATAAATGGAAAAAATGTAGGACTAGAGATCACCAAAGCATCCAGGAAGGACTTCTTTTGAAGAAGATTTCACCCCACTTTATTGTGCATTGGGATTTGTGATCTGCTCATATGATTCGATGGTAAATGATCAAGGTAGGTGACATGACTCCCTACTTCCCCACATCGAGGGAGACAGGTCACATACTCACCTCTCTACCGCATATACTTCAATTGCCCGGATCTGGAAATCCAACAATAACCATAACTAATACATACAACCACCTTTTATAACACAAAAAGAAAGAAGAATATACAATGTATTAATATCCACAATATAACTTACAATATACATTTCTCCAAATTCTCAATCAAATGGTACAATTTGTTACAACATGGCTAAAATGAGTCAAGAAACTAAAAACTAAATTTTCTAAGTTGTACACATCTCATACCAATATATTGTGTCAGCAAATCCTCCCACAAGCATTAACCTGACCTGATTGAGGAAACCAATAGACAATTAATTAGCCAAATGGCCCACTAAGAAGATAAATATAAATTGTACATAACCAATATATATACACATTAAAAGTAAAAACAAAGCATGCATGTATTTCATAGAGGCGAGGGAGTATGCAACTCATATGTGCGTAATTTTCCTGTTGATCATCTCTCATCCACTCATTTGCCTTGAAATTTGAGACTGTACAGTCTTCAAGGTAGAGACACTTGCACTCACTCATCGTGATGTAGAATCAAGGGTGGATGGGAGATCATGAACACATACTTTTCAATAGCTCATGAACATACTCTCTTTTCCACACACACATATATGTGTGTATGTGTTTGTCCTGTTGTGAGTGTGTCATGTGTGTACGTGTGCGTTTGTGTTTGTGTCCCTCCTTGCTTCTTTAAAAAGATCCCTTCGTTCTAAACAACCTCAACCATTGGATAAAAAAGACTCATCTCCCAACACTCTCTTCTCGTGCCATAGCCCAGGCTGTGGGGCCCTTAAACACCGCCACTCTCCAGCATCGCCACCTCTGGCGTATGTTTGGCCACACCTTCCTCTCTCCAACGCCACCGTCTCCCTCCCACCTTTGCACGCAACAAGCCACACCTCCCTCCATCTAGCGGCGATGCCTTCCTCCCACCTCCCAAAATAGCTACCCACGCCTCCCTCCCTCCAACGTTGTCATATGTGCCTTCCTCCATCCAGCGGTGCCACTCCTTCCCACCTTCCAACATAGCAGGTCATGGCTCCCTCCCATGAGTGGTGTCGCCCTCCCTCCGCTGACTCTGCCTTCCTCCCATCTTCTAACAGGGCGGCATGCGTGCTGCACATAAACGCCTCGCTCCCATGCCCTCCTCACACGCTCCTCTCCTCCCATCTGCAACACGTGCACCAGACATCTCTCCTCCAACCATGTGCATAGAGCTCACTAGCAACACTCCCACACGCTCCCCACGCGCTCCTCACCTCCCCTCTTACGGCACGTACACATGATGAGGGCCTAATCGGTGACGACCATGTGTGCTCATCAAGTGCATCGGTGTCTACTCCTTCCAACAAAGTTCGCAAGTCATCCTCTTATTACATAATCATCTGTTGGGTTGCTATACGGTTCATCTATGTAATGCATCCATCAATGGCAATAAAGATCGAGTGCTGCATAGGACTTGCTCATGTTTTTCTGCATAGTATTTTTAGAGTGCAATGGACATATCCTGGGTAGATAACTTCAGCTTTGTGGTTTTCTAGCTTTGTGTCAGTAAAGATACTTGAGATCCCATCTCTGTTTTAAACCATTTTAATCCATTATTGATCATTTCTAATTTTTCCTAGTTTTAAAATATCAACAACAATTTAATCTATTGAAACTAATAGCACTTTAACAGACGACGAACTAAGACTACTTAATTTTGAGCTCTAAAAATCATATCTCGCTCATCAACATGGATACACATGGTGAACTCTTGATAGTGGATCAAAAAGTAAATAGTGAATCGAAATCCAAATTCCACGTAAACTAAAAAACTAATTTATTTCAGTTGATCAAATTATGTTAAGTTGGCACCACCATTTATCGTATCTGAAATGTATTGAATCCAGTATATGTAAAGATTCGGTTATGGCACTACCATTCATTGCAGCCTTGAATCTCCTAGTTTATCATTTTTTGCTTTAAATTGACGAGAATGAGGCAATTTATATTGGATTTTTTATCTCCAATTAATGTTGATTTCTATCATATTACCTTAAACTTAATACATGTAGGTACTTTTAAATCAAAATTTCCATGTCCTCGCATATCTTGGAATTTCCATTTTCTTGATTTTTCTATAGCCACATGTTTCATTCACTATGGAAGAAGAATTGACAGAGCTGTACAAACGGTGATGATAACACAAATGTAGATGAATATTTTTACGAGTTTCTCTAATGAGAATGCCAGTGTTAATTAAGATGATGAAGAAGTTGGGAAACCCTTTGTTTTGATAAAATTTAATTTGGAAGATGGTGCTTTAGAATTTTACAATCTCTATGCAAGGCAGATCAGTTGTTTCACATGTAAGGACATATTGCGAAGATCTTTGAAAACTAACCTCGTTATTTCCTAAAAAATTATTTGTCCAAAAGCAGGCTATAAATATCTCAATGACAAATGATCTGAAGGACGTAAGTTCAAAAGAAGACGAGATGTTCGAGAAGGATGTGAAGCTTATATATTTATTTGTGAAAGTGATGAAGGTTGTTGGGTCATAAGACAATTTCACAATGAAAATGATCATGAGCTGGCAACTCCATTGAAAGTGGCAAGGCTTCAATCACACATGAAATTATCTTGACATGTTGCACACTTGCTTTTTTACTTCCTCCAAAATTTATTTTGTTCTGGGGGCATCTAACAAGCAACATGTTACTGGTCAAGTTTGTAGAGACTAAATCAAACAGAATCACGAAAACAATATTTATAATGAATGCATGTCGATTTTGAGGTATTTTTAGAAAAAGATGACTTCTTTTTTCGAGTGGAAATTGATGCAAATCGCATAATAAGAAGCGTATTTTGGGTTGATGGTTAGTCGATGAGTTTTTACATGAGTTTTTGGAGATGTCTTACTATTTTTTACAACATATCGAACAAATAAATTCGCAATGCCTTTTGCATCATTCGGTGGCATTAATCACCACTGGTAGTCAACATTATTTTGATGTGCATTATTGGTAGATGAGATCACAAAATATTTTACAATACTGTTTAACATTTGGTTGACATGTATGCATGGAAAGATGTCAGTTGCAACTATAACGGATCAAGACCCAGCAATGGAGAAGCTATCTCACTAGTATCCCCTCTGCCACACAGATTTTTGTAGTGGCATATCAAGAAGATTGCTTTGATTCACTTGCACCAGCTACGAAGCGATAAGGCTTTTGAACACAATTACAATAATTAGATTCTTCAAATCTGAATCAACTGCAGAGTTTGAAACTAGGTGGACACAGTTGCGAGTTAATATAATATACCACCTGGAAGTTGACTGGAAAAGATATATAATATACGCCAACATTATATCCTTATATAATATACTTAGTGAGGCATGAAGAATGGTTAGCATGTGAACTAATTTTTGAAGATTTGACAACACTAAGCTCGGCGATATACAATTACGGTTGTTGGGAAGATATGCGAGAGCACTTTTTTAACACAAAGCATCAATTGAACAACTACAATTACATCATATTTTTGTAGGGTTTTTATCATTTCTGCTCTTCTTAACTTTTGCAATATCAATTATGCCTCCCCTTTCTGTAATATCACGCGTGCCCTGACTTCTTATAATGTTCACAATTATGTCCTTCCATTAAACTAAAGTAGGAATATAACTGATATTATAAAAGGGTCAAATTATGAGTTTTGTAAGAAGACATGGGCATAACAGATATTATAAAAAATGGAAGGACATAACTGATATTGCTTAAGTTAAGAAGGGCACGAGTGATAAAAAACCTTTTTTATATATGTGATATATATGGTTGTGATTCAACATATATTACACAATCTTACTTTAATTGGTTTCAATGATGGAATTTCTTATATTAAAGGCATTCCTTAAAAATATATGGCTGTACGGAGCTTTCGAGGGGGTTGATTTGATGTGTGCATAGGCTTGTGGGGAATAGCCTTCTATAATCTTTTTTATCTCCAATCTTTTTTTTTCACATTGGAAATGAAATTTATTCAAGACTATAAGTGAGTTCTATTTCCATTCTTATTGGAAACGAAATTAAGTCAGGATCATGCAGTTCATTTTGAAATTCATCTCGCTGAAGCTACTATGTCTCTAATTTGTCTCCTGCAGATTTTAGGGATAAACAATCAACAAAATGAACCGAAAAGGCCATGCTTATCATATCTTGAGGCACACTATATGTAAGTCCTCTCATCTTTGATAATATTATTCACTAATAAGTAAAAAATTTCATAACATAATAAAATAAAAATTTTAAGTTGTTGTGGTCTAACCGTAATAGAAAATCCCTTGTCAAAAGTAATGCAGACAAAGAATTCTAGAAATAATATATTCGTTGCCACTACTCTAGTGACTAAAAATTTATTGCACATGTCTACCGAATTTGTAGCTAAAATATGTTAAAATTTGTAGATAAAATATGTCTTACATTGTGACAACATAAAGTCCGTTTCAAACAAAACATTTTCTTGCTATAATTTTTTGTTACCACAATTCATTGCTATTATGGTAGTTTTTTTAGTGATATTTGTATATGCAAATAAACTGTTTTACATTATTATCCTCAAAACAAAATGTAACCAAATATGCAAAAAATATATATCATTATTTGTATTTATATTTGTATTCGTATCTGAATCTAAAAAATATATCATTATCTATTATATCCATCAAAATAAAAAATATATATTAATAATTAGTTTAAAAATAAACACTTAAAAAGGGTGCATCCCTACCCAAGTACATTGTGTCCATGAAATAGGCCAGTAGTATTTTATATTAGGGTTTTTTTTCAGTTGTGCCCTTTTGAAATATTGCAATATCAGTTATGCCTCTCCCTTTTTAGGAATGCCAGTTCTGCCCCCGACTTCTTACATCATCAGTATGATTGTCAATTAGTTGAATTAAATCATGATTTATTTAAACCATGCATGGTGAAGTTAAGAAGCGCATATAGGTAAAAAAATACATACCTCCTCCTCCGGCCCATACTCCTCCATCGCCCCCTCCTCCTCAATGGTGACCATAAGCTTGATGGGTTGCGTTAAACATTGACCACTCTATGTAAACGAGGAGTTGGGGATGGTGGAAAAAGGGTTGGAAGGGAAGGAGGATGGTTGAGGCAGAGGGGAGGAGAAAGGTCTAGAAGGGGAGAGGTGGTTGGAGGAGGAGAGTGGGGGTAGAGGAGGAGGACGAGGGGCCGGAAGGGGAGGGTTTGGTTCATATTCAATTGATCTTGGCAAGCTACTTCATGTTCGACTGATCTCAGGTAAAGCTATAGGGTGGATGATGGCAAAGGTTGGCGAAGTTCAGCTTGGATGTTATGGGTTGCGCATGATGCTTCAGTTGCTGAGGTTGGATTAATGCTGGTCTCGCTCCATATGGTTCATGTGTATGCAGTTCCAAGATGATGAGGTTGATGCTACTCTCTCTATTGTGTACGGTTCCACGAGGCTCTTGTGTTTGTGGACATTGCAATATAATCTCCAGACTGCATCCCAATGCATATCAACCAGGAGATCTAAGAATCTAAGAATGAACATTATCTAAATCAGAGAAACCACATTGAGCCTAAGTTCCAGCAATAGCTTGATTTGGAGATGGAATTGGAACTGAACAAAATCAAAGAAACGGGCTGGAAATAAACAAACGAATTTGGGACTAAAAGCGGGAATTAGGCAAAATAATGAATCGTGGACAAATTAAAACAGGGAAGTTCAAACCAAAGTTGGTACCTAAGTTTCAAATGAAAAAATTGAAGAGGAAAGAACTAAAATTGGGATGGGTGAATGCCTATGAAGGGAAGGTATATGACCTTTTAGGTGATTGCTCGATAACCTTTGCAAAGGTTGGAGTTGGACATTGAGGGTGATGCGATTCAGAGATGAGGAATCCCTGGACCATGCTTAGGAGCTTCACACCACCACCCCCCCTCCGTGTGTTTTGGTGCTTAACATCTGCGCCAAGAAAACAAGCTCATGCTCCATTGACTTGCAAGTACCTCAGAGTTGTCGCCCTAGTCATCGGAGTTTCTACTGTTCCTCATGGTGCGCTGATATCGAGAGAAAGAAGGATGAGGTGCATAGGAACATTCCAACATCATCTCCGGCTCATGAACAGAGCTCTTGAATAGAAGCCCCTCTCGTCCTCATCTTTGGTGCAGCGATCATCCAAGGACAATCTTATTTAGCTTGGTTAGAGTGGCCGACGGGGAGGAGGATGAGGAGGAGGAGCTGGAATGGGAGGGCGGTCAAAGGAGAAGGGGTTGAATGGGAGGTGGTGGAGGATGGGGCGAATGCGAAGGGGGAGGAAGATGTTTCAACGCTTATTTTTTATCTAATTCCCCATTGTGTCCCAAAAGTTAATGTCCGTTTGTGTTGAGATGAAGGCAACTAACTCGAGAGGTACAAGTTATCATTGTGGAAGTAGTCAAGGGCAAAACTGATATAGTAATATCTGAGAGGGGCACAAATGATAAAAATCCTCTATGTAAACATGTGCTTAGATGCTTCTCCTTCCCCCTCGTCAGCTACTAAAAAAACTCCGCACTGCCATCTCGCCTCGCACTCTGATACACTTGCTTAACTCGCACGTAGCTAAGCACCTCCACGTTGTAGACTCGTCGATGCTTCTATACTCCACTCTTTCAATTGTACTATGATGATGAGGTTTTTTTAACTTCCTCTCTTACTTCCCTCCTATGGAAACAGGAAGCAGTAGTACTTAGACTCATGAGGCTTTTCCCTCATAAGAAAGTAGCTAGATAGCATGGATTCGTCAACCGACTTGTAGGTACGGGGGGAGAGAGGGCACTCCCTGACTTCTTTTTCTCAGAGCGTCAAGGGGTAGGGTGATGGTAGGCTGTGATACCATAGTATCGAAGAATTTAGTAAGAAGTAATCATCCACGATCTACTAAAAAGCAAAGTTTAAAAAATTCTCCTATTCATATTATATATTTCTGACTTGTTCTTTTCTTTGAGTTCGTTTAGTTACTATCTTAGTGCACAACTCGAGCACCATTAGTCTCACTATCTTCCCTCTCCTTTCATTAATTACATAAAAGACTAATCATATTAACTTAATTGAACACTTCACTATTTAGTAATTACATAATGATTGCATTACGAAATCACAGGAAGTTAGGTTATGAAGCAACCTTATACCTACATGTATACACGATGCATTTATATCATGTCTGACTTGGATTTGATCGGGATACAAAGTGAGGAATACATGGCCTTCATCTTCGGATGTCAATCTGGTGTCGCCCACGGCGTCAACCGGCACCTAGAGCGTGATCACCTTACATACCACCACGGCACAATGCGCAAGTACATGAAGGATGGCACGCCGATGGTGATTGTGGTGGAGTGCCACGATGTAATCGTTGGTGTGGGAGCAGTGGATGTTAGGACAACCCCTCCCATCGTTGTAGTCTTCAACTTCAATGTGGCTATGCGGGTTGATGAATCTGTGATTCATCACTTCAAAAGTCAAAAATAGAGCCTTGTTCCCGAGAAAATAGAGGCATATTTCCCCTTATATTGCATAAATAGCATTCATGCATATATTCATAACTCATGCAGTTTAGCAGCTCATTTGCATTTAAATAAGAAGCCAAAAAATCCCTTGTAAAATACCTATTCACCAAAATAACCTCTTCTCTATAATCTATACTCCTTAGTTAATAATATAGGGAAGAATGCCAAAAATCACCCCTGTAAAATAGACAATAAAGCCTGAGAACCCATGTACACTAGAATGCGCATAAAGTCCTCATGCAAACTCCGAATTAGGTCGACTTACTCTTAGAATACTATACAATAAAAGACCTTTAAAATAAGACTAATTTCATTGAATTTGGAGCTTGTATGAGAAAGATGGGTTTTTGGGCCACTTTGTATACTATCTATGTATATCTATGTATCCTTGTATTTATGTATCATATTTGACCTCATCTCCATCTTTAGTCAACATGAAACTTGTAGTTCTCATCGAGATCTACAACTTTCATGTTTTGAGTTTTTCCAAATTCGGTCCCCTCTTCTCTCTACACGTGCATCTTATTCCAGCCACTCACAGCAGGCCACGTGGCGCCCTCTGGTTGCGCCACGCGGCCCGCTTCCCCTCGCCTCACCCGCCTGCGTCCTCAGCCGTTGGATCTTGCTTCAGATCCAACGGCCCAACCTTTTCCACGCACGCCCCTTGCCTGGACCATCCGATCATCTCCTGCCTTGATCTAAGCCGCACGTTCGCGCCTTCACCAGAGCCCTCCACGTGGCAGCATCTATGCCGCTTGATCAGACCCTTGATCTCTCAATCGCAGCCGCCCTTCTTCCAGCGAATCGCGGCCCTCTGATCAACTCCATCTCCTCATCCAGGCCGTTCGCTCGCGCTTCGCCAGCAGCTCGCCACGTGGCGCCACCATAGCCCATCATCTCCGAGCCCCCGATCTCATCCTACCCGCCCACCACACCTTGATCTCCACCGTTGGATCACAAGATCCAACGGTGGAGACCTCGTCTCCTACCTCTGGGCGCCCCTCTCTCCCACGTCCCTTTCCTTGCGGGAGGGGCGCCCCCTTTCTATTTCCGGCTGCACGTCAGCCACCCTCTCCCACCGCTGACACCCCCACGACGTCACCCACTCATCCCTCTCCCTCGCCAGCTCCCTCACGCTCCACCACTCCCACCAGAGTCGCTCCACGTCGCCCTCAAACCTCGCCCCGTCGCCAACACTGCCACCAACTTCGCCTTATAAATACGCCACCACCGGCAACGTTCACCGCCATCCGCCACTCTAGAGAGCTTCCCTGAGCTCCGACCTACCAGTTGGTGACAGCAATTAATTGAATCGTTGAGCGACGAAGGGGATTCGACTCCGGCGAGATCCACGGCCTTCACCGTCGTGCCGCAGCCTCCATCCGCGAGCTGCGTGAGCTCAGGCCACCTACCGACCTTCGAGCGACGACCTGGAGCTCAAAACTGAGCTCCATTTCCCAGGTAGATCCCTCCATTTCTCCTCCGACCGTCCTTTGTTTTTATCTTCGATTTCTCCGATTTTATTCGCCGCCACCGGTCACTCTCTTGCTTCCCTTTTATCTCACTGAGCTTCGCGTCGAAGCTCTCATCCTCGCGACACCATTCACGACGACCGACGACGCACTCCACCAACCATCGACCTCCAGCTCCGCCACTTGGCCGGAGCATCATCGCCGACCATCTCCTTCACGCCCTAGGCCTCACCGATCACCTCCATCTCTCCACAAACACCCGCACGAGCTCCGGCTCTCTATTTCACACTTGCGGGTACCCATCTTCTCACTGAACGGAAGGTCGCCGGAGCCATCTTCGAGCTTCATCGCCGTCGTCATCAGGCCGCCTTCCAAAGCTCCTGAGACCACCATCTTCTCCGCCTCCTCGCCACGCATCTTCCGGGCTATCTCTGACAATCCGGAGAGCGTCAGCACCTCGAGGAAGGACGGGCGGAGCTACAACATCCTCGCCGGAGCCCCGCTTTCTCCTCCGCAGGCGGCGGAGGACCGTCGAGGAAGAAGAGCAGCTGCCGTTCGATCGCATCGATCGAACAGCTCTCACATTGCCACGTCGCTCACCACCGGACTCGCCTTCGACCGTAGGATCATCACTGATCCCACGCCTGGGAGAACGCCACGCGTCTTCACCGCCACCCTTTGGATCAACCTTGATCCAAAGGCCCGCAGCCCGCCACGTCGACGAAGACCGAGCCTCGGCCCCAAGCCTAGGCTCGGACGACCCGAGGCTACTCTGAGCCTCACTCCGGACCTCCAGAGCGCCCGAACCTCGCTCCGAGCCGCCGCATCCACCCGAACCTAGGCCGCCCACGTGAGGAGCACGTGCGGCCTGGGTAAATTGCACCGAGGGCCCGGGAGCTTTCCAAAATTGCAAAGAGGTCCCTGTGAAGCAGACCCACGTGAGGAGCACGTGCCTAGTGGAGATTTTGCACAAGAGTCCCCCGCATTATAGGTAATTGCATTTTAGTCCATGTCTGCATATTTGTTTATTGTAATTTTAATTTCCTGTATTGCATTTACACCCCTGTGTTTGCACGCATCCCTAGATTGCATTTTACATCATTTTGAAATTCTAAAAATTGCATTTTGTTGGAAATTTTGTCCTCTGTCTATTGGTCCACGTGTCATATTTTTGTAAGTTCATTTGAATTATTAATGAATTAATTGGTGAATTGTTGACATATTTTGCCCAGTGACACCTTTTGATTTATAGTTAATTCTTTGTGCTTCTAAAATTCATCAAAAATTCACAGTAGCTTAAGGACATCATTTTTAACATACCATAAAAATTTAATAGCATTTTCACGCATATCGAGGCCTAAATAAATTGTTAAATGATTTTCTTAGATTAATTTTAATTAATTCATTTCACAGTGAAATTAAGTTCTGTTAATTTTCCTAGGTCCCTTATCATTAGAGCCACCTAGAATAATTTTAGTTCTTGAAAAAATTGTGGTTTGATATTTATTAAAAATTAAATACTGAAAATCACCCTGTCTGTTTATTTAATTCACAGTAAATTCATTTATTGTCGAAAAATTCCAAAAAAATTAGTGTAGGTCATTTTCATCATCATTAACCATCTGGCCAATTTTCATAATTTTTGGACTTCATTTGATTCCCTAATTAAATTGAACATCAAATTGGCCTGCATTGTCTACATAAGTCTGCATAAAAAAATTAAAAAGACCAAAAAAATTACTCCTTGAAAATCACACACTTGGATCCTTGCTTAAATTCACCTAAGGAGACAGATGCCTCCCTGAGATCGACCTTGGACTCCACCAAGAAAAAAAATTGCCGCTTAAAATTAACTTCACATTAATCGATAAGTGGTTTTTGATTAACCCTTCGTATCCGACTGCAATGAATCACATTAATTAATTTGGACATTAATTTGACCGAATTAACTGAGGGTGCGAGAGCGTCTATCAAAATGGCACCGTTGCCGGGGAGGCACGGCTTAGGTTAATTTTTAGCAAATATTGAGTGTCTGATTTTCCTTCCCCGGGTAGTCTGACCCCCGGTTTTCTTGTAATTATTTTCTCTCATTTATTTTTGCATTATTTTATTTTTGTAACTCTCTGACCTCCAATTATTTTTTGTGCGAGGACCGCGAGGAGTCGGCGACGCTTCGAGGACTTAGCATTTAATTTTTTGAGTGAAAGAGAGGCGTTGTATTTTTTATTCATTTTATTTCTTTTTCTTTTGCATCATTTCCAGCGGTTCCTGTTTAGGATCTCGCGCGTGTAAAGATAGTGGAACTGTGTCCCGTGTGCTGTGTGGGTGATTGTAACTTAGCTTGCACTAGCGGCTCCTCGAGCCACTCTAGGAATTGTTTGTGCTCGTAATCAATAGGACCACACATCACACATAAAAGACGCACCTAGACCGCAGGACTTAGTCAAAATTAAACTGTTCTTCACGCTAATAGAACTGCATGTCTAGGAGCGGCTTTTCATCGATTGCATTTGCATGTAGAGTAAAGTTTTCAATTCTGTTTTGCATCCTGCAAAAAAAGCGAAGGGATCACTGTAAGTATTCTCTACTCAGCATCCGCATCATCGATTTTTCGTGCATCGGCTTTTCTCGATTTCCCCCTCCTATTTTCTCACTTAAATTAAACAGGAAATTGGGACTGTCCGATAGGCGTGCTTTGTGGTGGACTAATTAAAGTGATAACTTAACTTTAAAATCGGGACTGCTAACATTATTGACCAAAAAAAAAGAATAAAATTTGAAAATTGTTTGCGGGAGATTAATCCCCGACCTTGTTTTCAGGCTGAGTGAGGGTACCTGAGTGTGTGTGAACACCCTAAGGTAGAGCCCAAATCCCCGTCTTCCATATCACGTTCTAGCTGATCCTAGCAAATATCACAAGCCGAATAATTTCAGATTCTTTGACTAGTACCAAGTAGCCTCCGCTTGTCTCAGGTAGATAGGGGCGAAATTGCGGTACTTTGCGACAAGCTGCCAGTAACCTCCCGGGGTGAAGTTCCGGCCTTGTCAGCCTTCGCCTGCTTGCAGGTAGATAGGGGCGTGGTCACTGAATCCATCGGCTTGGGATAGGAGCGAAGAAAGGAAGGAGCGGCGGTATCTTAGACGACAGGATAAACAGGGAAGACGCATCCGGCTCTGAGCCGACTTCCCTCTAGGCCGCGTAAATCCTTGCTATTTTTGCTTGAATATCACACTTAAAAACTACAAGATAAATTGGACTCAACTTTGAGTCCTTCACTGTGTTGAGTGTGAACCCAGGGTCTTGGATTGTTCTTGTTGCTTACTTCAGGTAGGAGTAAAATCCTATCTTCTTCCCGCTTCATCAAGATGAGTGATTGGGGAGATCTCGACGCGCTATTCACTGATCTCTCTATGAGTCCCCCAAGTAACTCGTCTTTCTCGGTCCGAGCGCACCTTGGACCACCCAGGACTCATGACCCTCTTGAGTCCTGGTTCCCTCATGCTCAGGGTGGTTACTCTCAAACCAACCCTTTTATCTCCTCCGAGATTACCGAGGAAGACCATTGCCTCGGTAATCCCTTCCTTGATTTGCCCTCTAACACCGATCTTATTTTCCAATCCCCAGAACTAGAGGGCGAAATGCCGCCAAGGATGTCGCCAGATGAGGACCAGATGCGACAAATTCTTAGACGCCTCGCCGAAGCCGAACAGAAAAATGCAGATCTTACGGCGCGAATGGGACAGATCATAGTAGCTGAAGGGATCGACCGACCAATGGTCGATACTTACAACCTGGCAGAGAACGAGATCCAAAACTGGTTAGCACCTGCAGTTCCCGACCAGGCATTCGAGCTGAAGCCCCACTTCCTCAGTCTGCTCCCGAAGTTCAACGGAAACCTCAGTGAAGAACCATACACCTTCCTCCGTGACTTCGAATTAGTGTGCAACAATCTTAGCCATCCCAATGTTGGCCAAGATTATATCCGGCTGAAGGCCACCCCGTTTGCCTTAGGAGATAAGGCTGCTCATTGGCTGAAAAACTTAGAGGTGGTATGTACTACCTGGATGCAGTTCAAGGACCTTTTCTTGAAGAAGTTCTACCCTCTCAGTAGAACTAATCAGATGAGAACAAAGATCGCCAGCTTCGCTCAAGGACCCAGCGAACCGTTCCATGAGGCTTGGGACAGGTTCAATGACTTAGTACAGAAATGCCCATTCCATGGCATTTCTAAGGCAATCTTAGTCCAGACCTTGTTCTGTGGTCTAACCCCGAAGATGCAGGGGTTAGTCAGCGCCGCCTGTGGAGGAATCTATATGAACAAGAACGAGCACGCTGTATGGAAGATCCTAGAACAGATGGCAGAAACCGGCAGGTCACAGGCCACAAGGGCCTATCAGTTGTCTCCCTCAATCTTATCCAATGAGACAACTAGAAGGACTGTTGCAGATCTGACTGAGGACCTCATCCCCAGCATGGGGATGATAGCCGACAAGCTTACCATGGTCGAGCAGATCCACAAGAGAGTCGCGGAGATGGAGTCTCTTTCGAGCCTTCCTAAGAAAGTGGAGGAACTCTCTGAAAAGGTAGCTACGATCAAGCTACCTACCCCTTCTGCACCACCTGTACCTGTACACCGAGTCCATCTTGTACAGGAACAGGCACCGAGGTCTCAGAGCAGCTGGGATCAGACCTACACCCAGCAGAACCATCATGCACCCCCACAAGTGGAAACGGAATACGAGGAGCCTCCGCCTGTATACGAGATCAACGGGCTCTGGTATAGCCGTGACCCGCTAGTCCGGCAAATCGAGATGGGGAAGGATCAGCCACACCGCCCATCCTCAGTATACCAAGAGACCAGGCCCGTCACCATCCCGCGCTTCCAGTCCAGGCCAGAACAGGGGTACCAGCCGCAGCAACGCACCTACCAGCAGGGGCCAGCACCGTCCCATCAGCAGCAGTATCGGCACGGCCAGCAGGGCCCACACAGGACCGCATCGACACAGCAGCCAGCCCAGCCCACCGAATTGGAGTCCCTCACCTTGGCGATCCAGACCCTTTCTGATAGGGTCCAGCAGATGCAGAATGACTACCTGGATATGAGGACCGACATCAATCGGGTCTCTCGTGCCCAGGACCAACAAATGGCGCCAAGGACCCCAATTCCCGCACAGGTTCAGGCCAACCCGAACAGCGTACACCAAGGCCAGAACCGACCTCGAGATCAGGTATACTATTCAGATAATTATTTATCTGAACATGAGATCCTTTCGTACGATAATGTAAATCATATGTCCCTCAGGAGCGGAAGGACCGTGACCATACCTGATCGGGCACGGGCGCAGAAGGAAGGAGCCTCCGAGAATCTGCCTGAGGAGAATTCGAAGGAAGAAGAGGAGGAGCATCACCACCACCACAGCCAGCAGAAGAAGAGGACATCTGAGTCCTCGAAGCAGCATTCTCGCATCCACCTAGAGTCAGACGACACCGATGAGCCCGCACCTCCATCTGAGGAGGATCATCCAGAAGAAGCGGAAGAAGCGTCATCGGTCTCGCCTCAGCATTTTCTTTTTGGTCAGAGTCCAAGTCCGAGTATGTATCAGAGTCAGAGTCAGAGTCATGTTAAGAACTCAGTTCCAGCGGTTAATGAGAATATTTCAGTTCCAGAACCTGAGTTGGAGTCAATAATCCCTTTCCCCCGAGCTCTCAAGGGTGGAAAGAAGAAAATCAAAAAAATCCAAAAAGATGACCCTGAGATGGCTGAATTTTGCAATAAACACATCAAGATCACAATCCCTTTTGACAAGTTCGTGGAAATTACCCCTGCATTCCAAAAATACCTTAAGGTGAGATGCACACCTACTAGGGTTAGCAGGAAGACCAAAAGCCGTGTTGAGAAACACGTTTTATCAGTAGCCACGACTTGTGCAATAAAGAACTCGTTTCCTCGGAAACGAAGAGACATGGGTGCAAATTATGTAGTGAGTCATGTTGATGACATCGCGTTTGCACGCACTCTCCTGGACAATGGTTCCTCGATCAACTTAATGCCCACAGCCCTCTATGAGCGGCTTAATCTCGGACCTCTTAGGAAATCTAGAGCTATTCTGCAGTTTGCTGACAAATCTACTAAGAGGTCCCAAGGAGAGTTAAGGAACATTGTGATCAAAGTCGAGGGACAAGAATACATGGTGGACTTCACTGTCCTAGATATGGAAACCCCTCGTAATTGGAGAGATTCCCAGATCATTTTAGGTAGGCCCTTCCTCAGAACAGCGGGGGCCTTATTTGATTATAAGAATGGGAAAATTCAGTTCCAAACTCCAGGCGGAGATGAGGAACTTGAGATGAAGCAGACGAGATGGCAGAGACCGGACTCCGAATCCAGCACCGAGTACTCTTCTACCGGAACAGACTGTGAGCATGTAGACGTAGTTGGGCCATGGAGACAGAACCCAGCCAGCATCGATGTGTCCATCTCCTTTGAAGATGATCCAGTGCATGAGTCAGTCTGCGAGATCCTCAGGAACGAGTACAGCTCTGAGCCTGCATCGCCCTACATCTTCGATGACGTAGAGGCCCAGTTGGGCCTGTCAGTCCTTACATCCTTAGGACAATCGGAAGATGAGGATGACGAGTCGGACGAGGCGTTTGCCGATTGTATGGAAACTTTTGACGATCCGACTCCAGAGCCGCGCTTGGTGGCAGCTATTACAGAACATGATCCAGCCACTTCCAACACCGAACCAGATCAGATTGAGCCAGACTTCTTAGACGATCACACTATTCCTGAGCTCAAACCTCTACCCACAACCCTGAAATATGCCTTCCTTGCGGGCCAAGACAAGAAATTTCCGGTCATTATCAGTTCGCAATTGACCGAGGAGCAGGAATCTCGCTTGCTAGAGATCCTGGAGAAGAACCGCAAGGCAATTGGCTGGAGCATTTCCGATCTCCACGGAATAAATCCCGCTCTGTGTTCGCACCATATTTACTTGGAGAAAGAAGCCAAACCCTCTCGTGAATTCCAACGCCGGTTGAATCCAAATTTACGAGAGGTTGTGAAAAAAGAGATAGAAAAATGGTGCGACGCGGGTTTCATTTACCCAATCTCCGACTCGAAGTGGGTGGCCCCAATCCATGTTGTCCCGAAAAAGTCGGGAATTCAGACGACCACAAACGAGGACGGAGAGGAGATCGTGACTAGAGTACCCACGTCGTGGCACGTCTGTGTGGATTACAGACGCCTGAATGCCGCGACGAAGAAGGATCATTTCCTCCTACCGTTCATTGATCAGATCCTAGAAAGATTAGCGGGGAAAGAATTCTTCTGCTTCCTTGATGGGTTCTCGGGCTACAATCAAGTAGCCATAGCTCCGGAGGACCAGGAAAAGACCACGTTTACATGCCCCTTTGGTACCTATGCTTTCAGGCGCATGCCTTTTGGGCTATGCAATGCTCCAGGTACTTTTCAAAGGTGCATGATTGCTGTATTCGCCGAAATGGTCGGCGAATTCCTGGAAGTCTTCATGGATGACTTCTCAGTCCACGGCGATTCTTTTGATTCCTGTCTTAGGAATCTGGACCGAGTCCTCAAAAGATGTTGTGAGGTCAATCTGGTGCTCTTCTGGGAGAAAAGTCACTTCATGGTGACGGAGGGCATAGTGTTGGGGCATGTCATCTCCAAGAGAGGAATGGAGGTTGACCCTGCCAAAGTGGACGTGATCAGACGACTCCAGCCACCAACCAACGTAAGGCAGTTGCGGTCGTTCCTCGGGCATGTCGGATTTTATCAAAGATTTATCAAGGATTTTTCTAAGATTGGCCGACCGCTAACTGAGCTTTTAGGCAAAGACACGGAGTTTATTGTAGATCACAAATGTCTTGAGGCCTTTAAGCTATTACAAGGAATGATGATGGACGCACCCATCTTACAAGCCCCAGATTGGTCTCTACCTTTTGAGATCATGACGGACGCCTCAGATTATGCTGTTGGGGCTGTATTGGGACAAAGAAGAGACAGCGTCCCGTTCGCAATTCACTACGCAAGCAAAGTGCTTGATTCTGCTCAGCGTAACTATACAGTTACAGAAAAGGAAATGCTTGCGGTAGTGTTTGCCTTGGACAAATTCAGATCTCACTTAATCGGATCCAAGGTAACCGTGTTCACAGACCACACGGCACTACGATATTTGATGGAGAAGAAGGACGCGAAGGCGCGTCTTCTTCGTTGGATTTTACTTATCCAGGAGTTTGATTTGGACATCCGTGATAAACCTGGAAAGAAGAACGTAGTGGCCGATCATCTTTCTCGTCTCGAAGATCTTAATACTTCCGAGGTTTCCCCGATTCGAGACTCCTTCCCTGACGAGTCGATTTTTGTTATCGACTCACTCCCATGGTACGCCAATATCGTGAACTATCTTGTCTCCAAGAAAGTTCCCAAGGATTGGCCCAAGAGCCAAATCGACCGACTAAAGTCGGATGCTAGACACTACCATTGGGAGGATCCGATCCTTTTCTTTGAAGGACCGGATTGTGTCTGGAGACGTTGTATTCCTCAGGAGGAATACCAGAGTGTCCTTTCTTTATGCCATAGCTTAGAGGCAGGAGGGAACCACTCCGGGAAGAGGACCGCATGGAAGATACTTCAGTGTGGCTTCTACTGGCCGACTCTGTTTCGCGATGCCACCGCCTTCGCGAAGTCGTGCCCAGTTTGCCAGAGAATGGGAGGAACCGTTGGTTCCAAGGATGAGATGCCAATGCAGCCGGTCATCATTTGCGATGTCTTTGACGCCTGGGGCATCGATTTCATGGGCCCGTTCCCTGTCAGCCACGGGTTCAAATATATCCTCCTTGCGGTAGATTATCTGTCCAGATGGGTGGAGGCTATCCCGACCCGAGCCGCAGACAGCAGGACTGTCTGTAAATTCATCAGAGAAAACATAATCTCTAGGTTCGGGATCCCCAAGATGATGATATCAGATGGGGGTAGTCACTTTGTGAATCGGAGGTGAAGAAACTCCTGAAGGACTACAGCATCGAACACCGTGTCGCGAGTCCTTACCACTCACAAACCAATGGTATGGGTGAGGTGTCGAATAGGGAGGTGAAAACCATATTGCAAAAGCTTGTCCGCCCGGACAGGAAGGACTGGTCTCAGATCTTAGATCAAGTCCTCTGGGCGTATAGGACGGCTTACAAGACACCGTTAGGCACCTCCCCATTCCGAATGGTATTCGGAAAGCCGTGCCATTTGCCCGCAGAGTTAGTGACAAATCAGAATGGGCAATAAAGTTAGTGCACAAATAGTATCGAAGAATTTAGTAAGAAGTAATCATCCACGATCTACTAAAAAGCAAAGTTTAAAAAATTCTCCTATTCATATTATATATTTCTGACTTGTTCTTTTCTTTGAGTTCGTTTAGTTACTATCTTAGTGCACAACTCGAGCACCATTAGTCTCACTATCTTCCCTCTCCTTTCATAAATTACATAAAAGACTAATCATATTAACTTAATTGAACACTTCACTATTTAGTAATTACATAATGATTGCATTACGAAATCACAGGAAGTTAGGTTTTGAAGCAACCTTATACCTACATGTATACACGATGCATTTATATCATGTCTGACTTGGATTTGATCGGGATACATAGTGAGGAATACATGGCCTTCATCTTCGGATGTCAATCTGGTGTCGCCCACGGCGTCAACCGGCACCTAGAGCGTGATCACCTTACATACCACCACGGCACAATGCGCAAGTACATGAAGGATGGCACGCCGATGGTGATTGTGGTGGAGTGCCACGATGTAATCGTTGGTGTGGGAGCAGTGGACGTTAGGACAACCCCTCCCATCGTTGTAGTCTTCAACTTCAATGTGGCTATGCGGGTTGATGAATCTGTGATTCATCACTTCAAAAGTCAAAAATAGAGCCTTGTTCCCGAGAAAATAGAGGCATATTTCCCCTTATATTGCATAAATAGCATTCATGCATATATTCATAACTCATGCAGTTTAGCAGCTCATTTGCATTTAAATAAGAAGCCAAAAATCCCTTGTAAAATACCTATTCACCAAAATAACCTCTTCTCTATAATCTATACTCCTTAGTTAATAATATAGGGAAGAATGCCAAAAATCACCCCTGTAAAATAGACAATAAAGCCTGAGAACCCCTGTACACTAGAATGCGCATAAAGTCCTCATGCAAACTCCGAATTAGGTCTACTTACTCTTAGAATACTAGACAATAAAAGACCTTTAAAATAAGACTAATTTCATTGAATTTGGAGCTTGTATGAGAAAGATGGGGTTTTGGGCCACTTTGTATACTATCTATGTATATCTATGTATCCTTATATTTATGTATCATATTTGACCTCATCTCCGTCTTTGGTCAACATGAAACTTGTAGATCTCATCGAGATCTACAACTTTCATGTTTTGAGTTTTTCCAAATTCAGTCCCCTCTTCTCTCTACACGTGTATCTTATTCCAGCCACTCACAGCAGGCCACGTGGCGCCCTCTGGTTGCGCCACGCGGCCCGCTTCCACTCGCCTCACCCGCCTGCGTCCTCAGCCGTTGGATCTCACTTCAGATCCAACGGCCCAGCCTTTTCTACGCACGTCCCTTGCCTGGACCATCCGATCATCTCCTGCCTTGATCTAAGCCGCACGTTCGCGCCTTCACCAGAGCCCTCCACGTGGCAGCATCTACGTCGCTTGATCAGACCCTTGATCTCTCAATCGCAGCCGCCCTTCTTCCAGCGAATCGCGGCCCTCTGATCAACTCCATCTCCTCATCCAGGCCGTTTGCTCGCGCTTCGCCAGCAGCTCGCCACGTGGCGCCACCATAGCCCATCATCTCCGAGCCCCCGATCTCATCCTACCCGCCCACCACACCTTGATCTCCACCGTTGGATCACAAGATCCAACGGTGGAGACCTCGTCTCCTACCTCTGGGCGCCCCTCTCTCCCACGTCCCTTGCCTTGCGGGAGGGGCGCCCCCTTTCTATTTCCAGCTGCACGTCAGCCACCCTCTCCCACCGCTGACACCCCCACGACGTCACCCACTCATCCCTCTCCCTCGCCAGCTCCCTTACGCTCCACCACTCCCACCAGAGTCGCTCCACGTCGCCCTCAAACCTCGCCCCGTCGCCAACACTGCCACCAACTTCGCCTTATAAATACGCCACCACCGGCAACGTTCACCGCCATCCGCCACTCCAGAGAGCTTCCCTGAGCTCCGACCTACCAGTTGGTGACAGCAATTAGTTGAATCGTTGAGCGACGAAGGGGATTCGACTCCGACGAGATCCACGGCCTTCACCGCCGTGCTGCAGCCTCCATCCGCGAGCTGCGTGAGCTCAGGCCACCTACCGACCTTCGAGCGACGACCTGGAGCTCAAAACTGAGCTCCATTTCCGAGGTAGATCCCTCCATTTCTCCTCCGATCATCCTTTGTTTTTATCTTCGATTTCTCCGATTTTATTCGCCGCCACCGGTCACTCTCTCGCTTCCCTTTTATCTCACTGAGCTTCGCGTCGAAGCTCTCATCCTCGCGACACCATTCACGACGACCGACGACGCACTCCACCAACCATCGACCTCCAGCTCCGCCACTTGGCCGGAGTATCATCGCCGACCATCTCCTTCACGCCCTAGGCCTCACCGATCACCTCCATCTCTCCACAAACACCCGCACGAGCTCCGGCTCTCTATTTTACACTTGCAGGTACCCATCTTCTCACTGAACGGAAGGTCGCCGGAGCCATCTTCGAGCTTCATCGTCGTCGTCATCAGGCCGCCTTCCGAAGCTCCTGAGACCACCATCTTCTCCGCCTCCTCGCCACGCATCTTCCGGGCTATCTCCGACAATCCGGAGAGCGTCAGCACCTCGAGGAAGGATGGGCGGAGCTACATCATCCTCGCCGGAGCCCCGCCTTCTCCTCCGCAGGCGGCGGAGGACCGTCGAGGAAGAAGAGCAGCTGCCGTTCGATCGCATCGATCGAACGGCTCTCACATCGCCACGTCGCTCGCCACCGGACTCGCCTTTGACCGTAGGATCATCACTGATCCCACGCCTGGGAGAACGCCACGCGTCTTCACTGCCACCCTTTGGATCAACCTTGATCCAAAGGCCCGCAGCCCGCCACGTTGACGAAGACCGAGCCTCGGCCCCAAGCCTAGGCTCGGACGACCCGAGGCTACTCCGAGCCTCACTCCGGACCTCCAGAGCACCCAAACCTCGCTCCGAGCTGCCGCATCCACCCGAACCTAGGCCGCCCACGTGAGGAGCACGTGCGGCCTGGGTAAATTGCACCGAGGGCCCGGGAGCTTTCCAAAATTGCAAAGAGGTCCCTGTGAAGCAGACCCACGTGAGGAGCACGTGCCTAGTGGAGATTTTGCACAAGAGTCCCCCGCATTATAGGTAATTGCATTTTAGTCCCTGTCTGCATATTTGTTTATTGTAATTTTAATTTCCTGTATTGCATTTACACCCCTGTGTTTGCACGCATCCCTAGATTGCATTTTACATCATTTTGAAATTCTAAAAATTGCATTTTGTTGGAAATTTTGTCCTCTGTCTATTGGTCCACGTGTCATATTTTTGTAAGTTCATTTGAATTATTAATGAATTAATTGGTGAATTGTTGACATATTTTGCCCAGTGACACCTTTTGATTTATAGTTAATTCTTTGTGCTTCTAAAATTCATCAAAAATTCACAGTAGCTTAAGGACATCATTTTTAACATACCATAAAAATTAGCATTTTCACGCATATCGAGGCCTAAATAAATTGTTAAGTGATTTTCTTAGATTAATTTTAATTAATTCATTTCACAGTGAAATTAAGTTCTGTTAATTTTCCTAGGTCCCTTATCATTAGAGCCACCTAGGATAATTTTAGTTCTTGAAAAAAATGTGGTTTGATATTTATTAAAAATTAAATACTGAAAATCACCCTGTCTGTTTATTTAATTCACAGTAAATTCATTTAGTGTCGAAAAATTCCAAAAAAATTAGTGTAGGTCATTTTCATCATCATTAACCATCTGGCCAATTTTCATAATTTTTGGACTTCATTTGATTCCCTAATTAAATTGAACATCAAATTGACCTGCATTGTCTACATGAGTCTTCATAAAAAAATTAAAAAGACCAAAAAAATTACTCCTTGAAAATCACACACTTGGATCCTTGCTTAAATTCACCTAAGGAGACAGATGCCTCCCTGAGATCGACCTTGGACTCCACCAAGAAAAAAAATTTGCCGCTTAAAATTAACTTCACATTAATCGATAAGTGGTTTTTGATTAACCCCTCGTATCCGTCTGCAACGAATCACATTAATTAATTTGGACATTAATTTGATCGAATTAACTGAGGGTGCGGGAGCGTTACCACGGGTGACGCCGTGGTGATGGCGGTGTGGCTCTACAGAATGACGAGGAAGGTTTTGAAGAGAATATGTAGAGCGCTACTTGGTCAGCCCGCGACCGAGTTATGCAGTGGAGTAGCTCGAGGAGGTGACAGAGCCGGGAATAGGTATGACGAGATGGCGGGGCCAACGATGCAGCAAAGGCAGGAGGGACTACCTGCTTAACGGGCATGGACTCCACGGGAACGGATCCTCTGCTATAGGGAGGATTGCAACAGAGGTGTTGTAATCCTCTCTATGCTATTTTTATTATTTTGATTTCAAAATCTAACTTTATAGATTGAATTTTAGTTTAATTCTCTACCTATCCTCCAAGATTCATACGAATCCGAGCTAATTTGCTATTTTATCTTAATGGTCAAACATTTGGTCATAATCTAAGCAAATTAAATTCAACTTAAAAAAGATTTGGATGTTTGACCATTAAGATAAAATAGCAAATAAGCTCGGATTTGGATGAAATTTGTAGGATAGTTATATAATTAAATTAAAATTCAATCTATAAGGTTAGATTTTGAAATCAAAATCATAAAAATAGCTTAAAGAGGATTACAACACCTTTGCTGCAATCCTCCCTACAGTAGAGGATATGTTTCTTGGACTCTACTGGGATTGAAGATTCATGCATTCATGTCCTCGACCGGTAATTTTATGCATCACTTACCTTTTCTAGGAAAATCCTACCTCTTGGTTATCTTGTTATAAATAAAAGCTAAACATTGTATACCTCATGTTGGAATTAACGTTGTTGGCATATTTGATACAATTTGATAATCAATATCAAGTTGTATTAATGTATCTCAATTCTTGGAATTCAATGTTTCAACCATGTGGGGTGCTGTTTAGTCCCACATCGTGGAGAGTCAAAACTGGCACTTGGTTTTTATATGGGAAGTCCTGAGACTAGTCTGGAAACAGACTAGAGAGGACTTTGGACCACCACACGCGCGCGCCTGCCTGCCCGCCCGTGCCACGCTGGGTCGGGCCGGGCACGGGCTCGGGCGCGGCTGCGGCTGCGGCGTCTTGTGAAAACCGTGTCAGTTTTGTGTAACAGCCCGTTTGAATTCCAGGGGACGTGTCCCTTTATCCTCTCACGAAGCGTAATCGCCCAGACGTCTTTAAGTATCCCTTAAAGTCATAGGCGTGGGTTACGAACATATGAACATATCTCTCTCATTCTCACCGCATCTTATCTCCCTCTCACGATCTCAGGCTTCATATATGGAGGTGACTTTCGAGGACGCTCAAGCATGGTGCGCACCTTCGACGAGCGTGGACCGTCGAATCCTAGGAGCGGCACGCCAAGGCCCCTGTCTGTCGGTAAAGTGGGGGACGTTGTCTCTCTAAGGGGAGTCCTACAATAGGACGCTTCGGTTGTGATCTCTACCTCTCTTTTTTCTTTGTCGCATTGTTTGTCGTGATGTTTGTTTCTGGATTTTTCCCTTGCTATAATATGCATATATTTTTAAAGCGGATATTTTTCTTATCAATGATGATCTGGATGCATACATACATTATTTTTTTCTGGAAATATGTTGAAAATCAGATTTATGTATGTGTGTTGATGACGTTTTTCTCAACAATCTCAGAGAGACAGATCTATAACATGATAAGAAAAATATCGAATTTGAGGTTTCAGTCTCGTGTGGATTTCACTAGTATGCGAGAGAAATTCGGGTACCAGAATTTCAAGTGTTGGCAGTAACGTATGAAAATCTGGCTGACCATGATTGGCCTGATTTCGGTTCTGGAAATCAAATGTCCTAAGTTATCTGAATAGAATCTTGATCCAGGTGTGGTTAAGATGGCGGATGCGTGGAAAGAATATGACCATCTATGTCATGGATGCATTCTTACTGCACCATGGAACGTTATGTTCGATGTCTACGGCTCATCTACCAAGACTACTAAGGATATGTGGGAGGAACTGGATAAAAAATACAACACAGAGGATCTGGGTATTGAAAAATACTCGGTATCCAAGTTCTTGAAGTTTCAGTTGACTGAGGGCAAATCGGTTTCTGAACAGGCTCGTGAGTTTTTGTTACTGCTCTATGGTTTAGCTGAAGCGGAAATGAAACTTCCTGAAAAGTTTCAGGTCAAGCCGATAATTGAGAAATTTTCCATATCCTGGGAAGATTTTGGGATGTCCCTAAAGCACAGGAAAGGGAATATTTCTCTTGATGATTTAATGATCTCAATACCTATAGAAGAGGAACACATGAAACAAAAACCTGTGATACATGTTGACGTGAACCCTAAGGTAAATGTGATAACCTCAAAGGGAAATAATGCTAAAGGAAAAAAATAAGAAACTAAAAGCCAAGGGAAATATCCAGAAAAAATCAAAGAACAAACCTTGCTGGCAGTGTGGACAAATTGGACATTGGAAGAAGGATTGCCCTTCTCTAAAGACCCAACAGAAGCCTACGGATGTCATTCCTCAGGCTCTTGTGCTGACTGAGGGAGGCGGGCCCGGTGAGGGGTATGTCTCAGTAAACCCTGAACTCTACTTAGTAGACGGGCCTAATGAGTAGCTTGTTGATACTGGTGTAAATGTACACATTTGTAATGACAGGACATTCTTTGTGTCTTATCAGGCTTCAGTCGGTGGAACAGTAATGATGGGGAACAGATCTGCAATCAAGGTGCTTGAGTCTGGATGAGTCGAGCTGAGATTCTCAACTGGGCGAGCTTGGACTTTGCGCAGGATGCTGCATGTTCCTGATATTAAGAAGAATGTCTTGTCTGGTTCTTTATTTGCTAGAGAGGGTTTTCAGTTAGACTTTAAATGTAATAAAGTAATTTTTCTGAGACATGGTGTTTTGTTTGGCAAAGGATATTTGGCTGGTTATGATCTTCTATTTAGAATAAGATGTGATATTGATAGTTCTGTTAATAATATTTCTGATTTTGATTCTTTTACTTGTGTTGTTTCGAATATTGAATCTACTGATATATGGCATGCTAGGCTAGGACATGTGAATTTCAATTCTATGAAAAGAATGATGAAACCTAACATGATTCCTGATCATACTACAGACAAACTCACCAAATGTGAAATATGTGTTCAAGCTAAGTTGCCTAGAAAGCCTTTTCACTCTGTAAATAGGGCAACTGAAATTCTAGACTCAGTTCATTCTGATATTTGTGAGTATGGTGGCGTGATGACTAGAGATAACAAAAGATATTTTATCACCTTCATAGATGATAGCAGTGGATATTGTTATGTTTATCTGCTTAAAACTAAGGATGAAGCCTTAGAAAAGTTTCTTATCTTTACGAATGAAGCATAAACACAAGTCGGAAAAATAACTAAACGTTTAAGGTCAGATAGAGGCGGTGAATACACATCTAAGATATTTGATGAACAATGCAAATTATTTGGCATAGTTCATGAGGTCACCGCACCATATTCACTGCAGTCCAATGGAATAGCAAAACGGAAGAATAGGACCCTAACTGATATGGTCAATTCACTTTTATAAAGTTCCGGGCTACCATCTTACATATGGGGGGGGGAAGCTTTGAACACGGCCTACCATATTCTGAATAGAGTTCCCCTAAGGTATAAAAGTAAGAGTCCATTTGAACTTTGGAGAAATAAGAAACCAAGCCTAAAATATCTCAAGGTGTGGGGATGCTTGGCTAAGATCTTAGTCCCAGAACACAAGAGAAAGAAGCTTGGACCTAAAACAGTTAACACAGTCTTCTTGGGATATCTGAAAAATAGTTATGCCTATCGATTCTTAGTAATTCGGTCTGAGATCACGGGCATGGATACTAATACTATTGTTGAACTTTGTGATGCTACCTTTTTCGAGGATATTTTTCCAATGAAAAAAGGAACTCATGAAAATCTGACTAGTGACGTAGCCTCCACATCTGGTTCTATTCCACAACAAATAGAAAAGATGTCAAATGTTGGGGCTACCTCTTCTGAACCCAATGAACTTTTGGAGGATGTTGAAGCTAGACGAAGTAAGAGGCCTAGGATTGTCAATGATTTAGGTAGCGACTTTGTCTCCTACCAAATCGAGGGTGATCCTCTCATATACAAGGATGCCATGGCTTCTACTGAAGCAAGGCATTGGTAGGATGCCATTAAATCTGAAATGGATTCGATCATTTCAAATGGCACATGGGAACTGGTCGATCTACCTCATGGGTGTTCCACCATAGGAAGCAAATGAGTATTCAGAAGGAAACTTAGACCGGAGGGATCCATAGAAAAATATAAAGGCAAGACTTGTAGCCAAAGGTTTCAAGCAGAAAGAAGGTATTGATTATTTTGATACCTATTCTCCTGTAACTAGGATGACTACGATTCGGGTGCTCATTGCTTTGGCCTCCATACATGATCTCACAATACATCAAATGGATGTGAAGACTGCCTTTTTATATGGCGATCTTGAGGAGGAGATCTATATGGACCTACCTGAGGATTCGCATCTGGTAATGAAAGAAAGGTCTGCAAGCTTGTAAAATCTCTTTATGAACTAAAACATGCTCCGAAAAAGTGGCATGACAAGTTTGATAAAACTATCCAGTCTTATGGCTTTATTGTTCATGAATCCGATAAATGTATGTACTCTATGATTAAAGGTGATATGTTTGTTGTCTTGCACCTATATGTAGATGGTATTTTGATATTTGGATCAAACATAAGGATAGTGGAAGAAACCAAGAGGTTCTTGAGCAGTAAGTTTGAGATGAAGGACTTAGGAGTTGCAAATGTGATTTTGGGGCTCAATTTGATTAGATCTACTAATGGGTAGCTGCGTCTCAGTTACATTATACTGAGAAAGTTCTTGAAAAATTTGGCTATCAGAGCTATAAATCTGTATGCACTCCTTATGATTAATCTAAACCCCTCTGCAAGAACAAAACTGGAGTACTTGTAGCATAGCTACGATATTCCTAGATTATAGGAAGCTTGATGTATCTTGCGAACTGTACTCGACCTGATATTTCATTCACGGTCGCAAAGTTGAGTAAGAATACGAGATCTCCTGACCGTACTCATTGGGAGGCATTGGATTGAGTGTTGAAGTACCTTAAGGGTACTGCACTTCTTGGAATGCATTATGGAAAATATCCTCATGTCTTAGAAGGCTATAGTGATTCAAGTTGGATAGGTCAAATGGAGGACTCCGGGAGTAACGGTGTAATTGGGTATGTATTTACCCTTGGAGGCGGTGCAGTCTCCTGGAGGTCTGTGAAACAGACCATCTTGGCTCGGTCTACTTTTGAGGCAGAGATGTGTGCTTTGGACACAAAAGGTATAGAGGTTGAATGGCTTAGGGAGCTTCTCTCTGAGATGCCCATGGTGGATAAGCCGATACCAGCAATTTCTTTACATTGTGATAGCATGACTACTATTGCAAAGGTGAAGAGTTCAAAGTATAATCAGAAAACTAGAAGACACATATCCAAGTTAGACTTAAGTCTATTAGGGATTTGGTGTCTTCTGGAGTGATTGCCGTGGAATTTGTTGGTACCAAAGATAACACAACAGATTCATTTATAAAGGGACTTGATAGATCTTTAGTCGAAAAATCCAGACTTTGGGATGGGGCTGAAATCCACTGAGAGTTTACTCGCAATAGAAACCCAACCTAAATTAGTGGAGATCCCAGAAAATAGGTTCAATGGGAAAACAAGCTGTAAGGGGAACTGATTGGTACTCATTATGCAATACTTTGCATGTGAGTCCTATCCCTGAAAAGTCGCGTGCCTGAAAGCTGCAGGAAAAGGTTGAGCAGTATGCTCTTAATAGATTGAAGCTTTTTATAAGCAGGATGTGAGCAGTGCATCCTTGGAGAATGCCACCTATATGAGTATTTCTGTGGACAGCAAATAAAGGACGATGGTTTATCCTTAATATACTCATGAAACAGGGAAGGGTGCATGGCCATTAATAGCACCAAAACCAGAAGATTGTCACCATAGACTTCAATCTAATTGTTACCACTCGATACCATTACATCAAAGGATTAAAGTTCAAGATTTAGTTCACTTTATTCCTGTGATGGTGAAAGGAGATAACTCAGGTAAAGATTCAAACCGGAAGGTACCTTTACTGAAAGTAGAGTGTCGAACCCGAGATTTTTGGCTATTCGTGTTTCAACAATGAATTCGTGGGGGATTGTTGGAATTAACATTGTTGGAATATTTGATACAATTTGATGGTCAATATCAAGTTGTATTAATGTAACACAATTCCTGAAATTCAATGCTTCAACCCTGTGGGGTGCTGTATAGTCCCACATCGTGGAGAGTCAAAACTGACACTTATTTTTTATATGAGAAATCCTGAGACTAGTCTGGAAACAGACTAGAGAGGACTTTGGACCACCACACACGCGCACGCGCCCGCCTGCATCGCACCGGGCCGAGTCGGGCGTGGGCGCGGCACGACGCGACTGCGGCTGCGACGTGGCGTGAAGACTGGGTTAGTTTTGTGTAACCGCCCGTTTGAATTCCAAGGGTCGTGTTCCTTTATCCTCTCACGAAGCATAATCATCCCGACGTCTTTAAGTATCCCTTAAAGTCGTGGGCGTGGGTTACGGACATACATACATATCTCTCTCATTCTCACTGCCTCTTCTCTCCCTCTTACGATCTCAAGCTTCGTCTACGGAGGTGACTTTCGAGGACGCTCAAGCACAGTGCACACCATCGACGAGCGTGGACCGTTGGACCCTGGGAGTGGCACGTCAAGGCCCCTGTGCGCCGGTAAAGTGGGGGGCGCTGTCTCTCTAAGGGGAGTCTTACAACATGATGCTTCGTTTGTGATCTCTAACTCTCCTTTTTCTTTGTCGTATTGTTTGTCGTGATGTTTGTTTACAGATTTTTCCCTTGCTATAATATGCATATGTTTTTAAAACGGATATTTTTCTTATCAATGATGATCTAGATGCATACATACATTGATTTTTTCTGGAAACCTGTTGAAAATTGGATTTATGTATGTGTGTTGATGACATTTTTTTCAACACCTCACATGTACAACTGTCTTGGTAATCGTGAAGTCCTCACTCTTGATGGGAAATAGTGCAGTCCTCACTCTGGATGGGAAACTGCAACAACAAGCTAATGTAGAAAGCTTCTGTTGATGTCGTGTAACCTACACTAATTGGGATATTTGGCCACAGACTACCATCACATACATTGCTGCATATTCGCCCATCTCCAATATAATTTGCTACACACATCCCGACTAAAATCAAAACACCACATCAATTCCCTTCTGATTTAGCTGAAGTCATCTCTCCACACCATCAGCTTCCAAATATGATATGAATATATTTGGTACGTGAGATTAAAAGCATAAGGAGTGTGTCTATGCAAACATTCCTTGGCTGAGGGTTGATCCTATGAAAGCCAAAATCTGTGAGAGCATGAGAGTAGTGATTCTGGACCACTAGATTCAACCAGGAGAGAGAAGACGGAGTATAGTGGTCCAGAATCACTGCTCTCATGCTCTCACAGTTTTTTGCTCTCACAGGATCAGACATCTCTCTCTCTCTTTATATATATGCGAGAGCAAAAAACTATGAGAGCATGAAAGTAGTGATTCTGGACCACTAGATTCAACCAGGAGAGAGAAGACAAAATCTAGTGGTCCAGAATCATTGCTCTCATGCTCTCACGGTTTTTTGCTCTCACATGATCACTCCTCTTTCTTGGCCATTTATATGTGGATAGAGAAAGAGAGGTCTGATCTTGTGAGAGCCAAAACCTGTGAGAGCATGAGAGCAGTGGTTCTGGACCACTAGATTCTGTATTCTCTCTCCTGGTTGAATCTAGTTGTCCAGAATCACTGCTCTCATTTCTCACAGTTTTTTGCTCTCACAAGATCACTCCTTTCTCTTTCTCTCTCTCTATATATATATTATGAAAAAAATGTGGTTGCTCCTTAGGAGGAGCTAACTTAGCTCCCATGTCCCATTTTTTTCCAATTTTTTATTTTTTGAAATGCTTTCGTGAATTTTCATAAATATATCCACATATATATCATTCAAATTTCATGCGAAACAGAAACTCATAGAATACATTTTAAGAGTTTCAAATATATATTTTTGGTTGATTTTTAAGAAATTATTTACAGATATAAATAAATAATGATATATACAAGTGGGGTGGAGCATGGGTCGGGCTTGGGCTAGGCCCAACCTAGCCCAACCTAGACCCATCTACGAAATTGGGCCCACGGACCGAGCCCAGGTCCGTAAATTTCTCAGGCATTGGGCCCAAGCCTGAGCCCTACCCAATTTATGATGGGTCGGGCTTGGGTCGGGCCGACCCATTTTGCACGCACAAAAGTAAGACCATGTTTAATGTCCTCTTTAACTTAGATGTGTGATATGGTATTATCTTATTCTACAACCGAAACAATTGATAGCATCGCATTATCAATACCATGTGAATGGTACTCCGGATTCATGTCACTTTCCTCAGCCTCCTCAATTTAGAATGTGATTCGACAATTAATTAAGTACAAATGAAAACCGTGCCTTTGTAAATTGGATACCACCAACATGTAATTTCCAAGTGCGTAAGAATTGGAAAAAGTAAATTTAAGCAGCAGATATATAAGCATAATCTCTAATATAAAACATAATGTGACATTCTCTGAGCATGATGATGAAAAGATCAGGACCTACATATGATATAGGATGACACTGCACATAAAAGCAATGACTTTAAAGGGCCATTCCAGTAATCCAGAGAGACTACAAGCTTTCCTACGATGGTCGGCATAGCTGCGATGGGAGGGGAGGAAGGGGGTGGCACACGATGGCCTACATTTTAGGAGAGGGAAGGTGAGAGGGGTGGCGTGGGCCGTGTGATGCGGTTAGCTGTGCTGGGAGGGGCCAAGGTGGTGGCATCGCCATCGCATGGTGGTCTGCGCTGGGAGCCTGAGAGGGGGTGACAACGAGTCGCTGGGAAGGGAGGGAGGGGGTGACATCGTGCGTGGACTATGGAGGGAAAGTGTGTGGCGGTAGTCGAGGTTGGAAGTTGAGATTGGGAGGGGGCACAAAATGTGGTTAACAAGCCACTAGGCTTTTGGGATTTTCTTAGGAGGTCGAGTCGGGCGCGGTCCGGGTTCGGGTCGGGCTAATATCGCACCGGAATCCAGGCCGACCCATGGGCTTATGGTTTGGGCCCAACCTAGCCTGAGCCCGGTCTGATTTAGGAAATGGGCCAAAAGTGAGGCCCATGCCTGCCTGTATCCGTGGTGGGCTTGAGCTTGGGCTGGACTTGAGCGGGCCGACCCGACCCCATGCTCCACCCTATATACAAGTATATGCACATTATACCTATATAGTACATATTCTTATTTATTTTTAGTAAATTTCCATTTTTGTTATTTTTATTTGTATTCTATATAAATAATATAAAATATGTACAAAACATTAAATATACAATATGTTCAAAAATATAAATAAATAAATAAATAAATAGGTACAATATAAACATATATATATATATATATATTACAATGGCACTCCAAAAAGTCGACTTTCACATTTCAACTCCAATATTAATGAAACCACTTTTCATTTTAAAGCTTATTTCATTTTAAATATAATTAAAGTGAGTTTGATTAATTCTAAGTTGATATGGAGTAGACATTAATCTTTCATTTATGTTTTTATGACTTTTTTAGAGTGTTGTCCCTTTTTATTCTGTACATGGTTTATTTTGCAATTATTTTTATTATTTAAAATACATTTTATATACAAGTTTCATGATGAAAATATTTTTGTTTGAGATTGAATTAATGATAAATAAAATAATAAAATATATATGCATGATGAATAGTGATGAATACATACAATGTGGATCGATTTTCTGAGATATTTATAAACTAAAGACCTTATCTCCCCTTACTTTATTCTTTGTCGATTAAGTCAAGTCTTGATCTACTCTCGGGGCTAGAATTAGTATGTGTTCATTTCATATATATAGCCTTATTTTCTTTCTTTTCGTCCTTCCTTCTTTCTTTATTTATTTTGAGTTAATAATGATAATAATACACTATTAACATATGATGTTAGATTGTTAAAGAATGAGAATTAATGTTATTTGCATGTGTTTTGTAAGGGGTTTTAAGCCAAAATAGATGAATAAAGGTGATGAATTGATGATTTATCACCTCCCCAATATTAACATTGAAAAATGACACAACAGATGATAATTCAATAACCAGGAGCATAGGGTGTGAAAATACCTCCGAATCCAAATAGCCCATAGCATCGAAGATATATGAAAGCACAAGCATAATAAGAACAACTCAACAATGGATTTAGATGGTCCCTTCTTCCATGCCATCTTATAAACGAGTGTATTACAAACCCTAGATTCCATGTTTCAAGACTTAGTTGAGAAGAATACACAGAACCAAAGACACCAAACCCCTATCAAGGGCTCTGATACAACTATATAGCAAGAAAGACTAACACCCAACACCATTGGAGTTGATTAAAGAGCCCAGTGACAAAGATTCACGGGTGGCATGGAGCAAGGACGGCTTGCAAAGCTTGAAACAAAAGCTGACAATACACAACATGAGATGCCCCATTTCGAGATAGCATCACAAGAGAGGGGAATGGCAGATGGTGGGAGGAGTGCGCGGGATGGAAGGGGAAGAGAATTGCACGGGAGGAGAGTGTGAGAGGTGAGGTGAATGGGAGAATGGGGGAGAAGGTGATTGCTCGAGGCGAAGTCTCCAAAGCTCCAAGGACAATGGATAACCGTACCTCTGGGACCACATCGTGAGGGGATTTGACCCCTTATTCCTAGGCCAATTCCCCAACCGAACATGGCCTAAACAAAACATGTAACACACACAACAAGTATTTGACATGCATATTATCTTTTAGAAAATAACACAGATCTATCTTTACAAACGAATTTCAAGTATTTTTTATTACCACATGATGACTTATAAGGTGCCACTCAAAAGTTTGATTTATTCAGGCGACATAAAGTTTCCCTCTGTATGTTAATTCATCTGCTACAAAATCATTCCATCACAACAAATTTTCAGATATTTCATTTCTATTCTAATTCTTCCATGCATTACAAAAACATCACAAAAAAATCATTTTTCACTTTATTATTTTTGGTTGCAAGAGGACTCAACAAATATTTTGATCACTTCTGCCTTGTATTCAGTAATACACTATTTGTCTAAACCTTGGTTCCTTTTAGATCTAGAATATAAGTGTAGGTCTTTTCTAAATATTTGGTACATGTGAAGTATACATTAATTTTGAGATTTGACAAGATGTGTGCTTTACATGTTTACATTATGATTCCAATTGAACGCTCATTTATTAGTTTCGAATTTGTTGAAAATTGAGATATTATTCACACTACTAGACAAAAGTTCTCTTATTATTTTGACACATCAGGATTAATCTGTCATACTCTCTAAATGTTGACTCATGATATTTGTGTATTCGTTTGATACCGCTTCTGCAAAACAATATATAAAACTAAAGCCTTCTAAATAGGCGCTTCATGAATAAATCTTTGAATATTTGAATCTTTGTTAATATAATACATATAGAAGTGTATCCTCCAATACCTGTTTCAAGTGCTTTGCTATATTTTGTTTCATGTATATCTGCAATTCAAATGTGACAAGTATATTCTCCGTTAACTATTGCAGTTAGATCTTTTCTTACTTCCCAATTGAAGCAAACATATAGTTTGCATTTGATTTGATTTCAAATTTTGATTCGTAAGAAATATTGTTTGCAATAAGTTTATTACTTGCATTTGTTTACCAATGCTTCTTCAGAATTTGATATTTAAATGCCAGGAGCTTAACAGAAGTTTATTTGCAAGCAAGATCAATACACAAATAATTGGTAACAATTCTCAGAAAATATAAAATTTCGCACACGACAGAGGTGATGACCGAAGCCCAGGTTGGCGCCGTTCCCGCCGGCACGTGGTGCCGCACCCTCTTCACCGACCACCACCACCTCCTGCACCTCACACTTACACCCTAACTCTCGTACACATCCCCTTCGATCCATCCTCCAAAATGCCACCTTCTTCACTCCACACGCCCTTGTCCCGCCTTCCCTCCGCGCTGTTCCGATGCCTCCACACCTCCACGGCCCCGAAGACCCCGTTTTGCGACGTGGATTCCCTTGCTTGCCCCCTCAAGTCCCGCTCCCTCGTCGCCTTCAGCGGCCCCGACACCTTTAAGTTCCTGCAGGGCCTCCTCACCAACGACGTGCGCCGCCTTTCCGTGGCGGATGCGAACTCGTCGCCCTACTTCCCCACGCCCAATCTCGGTGTGGGCGGCTCCCCCGCGGTGTACGCCGCGATGCTGACGCCGCAGGGGAGGTTCCTATATGATATGTTTCTGTACAGGCCACAGAGGGCTGTCGAGAAGCTCGACGCGAAGGGCACGGGGCCTGGCGAGAATCGGGGGAAGGACGAGTTTGACGTGATTGCTGATGTAGACGCCACTGTGGTTGATGAGCTGCTGGACTGTCTAAAAAGGTATGCCGTCCTTTTTCACTTTTTTCTTCTTCCTCCTAGTTGCTTGAGTATGTATATGCAAATTCTGGAAAATTCAGGGTTTAGAGAGGCTGAAGTAGCGACGTTCTATTTTGTCGATGTGATTGCACTTTTATGGCCTCAATTCGACGAGGAAATGTAGAAATCCAAATATATTTGGACGCGGTTCCAGAAGAATTTTAGTGGAATCCATTAAAATGCTTTGGCTAAAGTCTGAATGTGGAATTCCAACCAAAAAAGATTAAATTAGAAGATGAAATTTGTTCAAGGAAAGTCATATTAGTGGCGAGGATCTGGAGTGGAGACTTTAGTTGTCATTCATGTTGCGCTGACAATTTGTAGCATTATGGTCAGGGTTATCTCTTTGTAATTTTATGCAGATTGTCTGAACCTGAAAAAAATACGTCTGGTGTTCGTTCTCTCATGCTTAAAAATCTCGTTTGTGAATGGTCTACAAAACCACCAGAGCTTTACTCCTTTCCTAGTGTTCTTCTATACACATGCTGACCATCATGAGGCCTCCCAAATCTTAGGCTTGCCTACAAGGCATCCAGTTGCTCACAACACATGACTGATGTCATACCGTGCTGGAGGAGAAATGACATCGTTTTAGATGTTCTGGCATTAGAACTTTATTAATACTTGTTAGAGGGTAGAAAGAACATATGAGACGATGTCTTGGTAAAGGCACATTGTGATAATTCTGTGTATAAGAACTTTATTGTACTTCTTGTATATTTTAAATTACTGAAACAATATTTCTTTATGCATTCTTTGCGCTTAAGTCTCTATCAACAACAACAACAACAAAAAATAGGCTTTTCCCACATTAAGTAGGGTCAGCTACATGGATTCTTTACATCCATTTAAATATCTATCTTGGATCATTCTCTGGCTTAGATTCAAATAACTAAGATTCCTTCGGATAGTCTCATTCCAACACTTCTTGGGCCTTTCTCACCGACTCTTAGCCAGCTCAACATCCCAAATCTCGCTTCTTCTAATCGGTGTATTGGCTGCTCTCTTTTGCAAATGGTGACCATCTCAAGTGGTTTTCTCTCATCTTATCCGTTATCGGAGCCACACCAACTTTCCTTCCAATCGCATCATTCCGAATTCGATCTTTTCATGTATGACCACACATCCACTTTAGTATTTTTATTTCTGCTACTGTCTCTGCACATGTCTATGGTTCACATGCGAACATTCAGATCCATAGAGCATAACATGTCTCACTGCTATTTTGTAATACTTTCTTTTGATTTTTAAAGGAAATTTCTCATCACATAGAACAATAGAGGCTCCTCTCCACCTTAGTTAACCTGTATTTATTCTATGTGACATCTCCATCGATTTCCTCTTCATGTTGCAAAATAGATCCCAAGTATCTAAAAGAACTTTTCTTCTGAATGTTATCATCTCCAATCTTCACCTTGATTTCATTATCATTGCTTCCATCTAGTGTGCACTCTATATATTCAGTCTTAGCTCTACTTATACAAAATTCTTTAGTCTCCAAGGCATGTCTCCAAACCTCAAGCTTCTCATTTAATCGCTCTCTACAATATCATCAAGAACATCATACACCAAGGTATCTCATCCTGAATGTCATTAGTTAACTCATCCATAATCAAAGTAAAAAGAAATGCACTCAACCTGAATCTTGATGCATACCGATGCTGATGTCAACATAGTCAATCTTCCAAGACTGTATCCTTACACAAGATGAATCCTCATCATACATATCCTTTATAAGGTTAATGTATGTGACATATACTTGTCTCTTTTCCAAAACTCTACAACATCTCTCGTGCTACCGAATAAACATTTTTTTGCTCAAGTCTCTACATTGCATCTTTTTTTGATGCTCAACATCTTTATCCAGTATGATGATTGCATGAGAGAAAAATTCCTATCGAGCCTTTTCTAGTATTAGGTAGGGTTGTGAATCTGATATGAGCTACAAAATAAATCTGATATCGAATATGAGTTACACACAAGAAAAAAGAAGTTGAAATATGCAAATCAAATTCCAAATAACAATTACAAATAAAACTAAAGTGTAAAGAGTAGAAGAGGAACGATCAAACTACACTCACATAATGTATTATAATGTGGTTTTACGCCATGGTACTAAAGATCGTAATCCACAACGTCCTCGTTTTAAGTTTTTCCCCTCTACTCTCTCGTCAAAGAAACTCAGCCATGGCCGGTCCCAACCAAGCCTGGGTAAATTGAGAAGGGTTGCACGCTAGATAGCCAACAACCAGCGCAAGAGAGACACATTCCTAAATGGTGTTCTTTTTAAGAACACAATTTAGTAATTTGTCTCAAAACAGTTCGGATCTTTTCAAAAATGGATTTAAGCAAACATTTAGATTTTATTGGGACGTTCCCTACTAGCGACGCGTTGCATCGCTCGAATGCAATGAGAAGTTGGCAAGGGCTGCTACATCGGTGCCTAGATGTAGTTCTAAATTTGCAAGGGTTCTTGCATGAGGAATGCAAGCGAGTAGATAAGCTAGTTCCGCTGCATCACCGCCCAGATGCTGTCCAAAATTTGCAAGGGTTCTCGCATGATGAGCGCATGCGGGTAAGGAAATTAATCCAAAAGAGGTTGCAAAGGAAGTTGCTCATACAACAACAACAATCCGGCCCTTTTGAGGCCTTCTCCCGTGGTTTCATCTTGCTCCTTATGGAGTAGAGTTCTACGTAAAATCCCAGTGTTCTTTCATGTTCTATATTCCTTTATCTCTAATACGCTTCCGCACTATCGTTTTCTGCACACTACTATTCCTAGCAATAATCCAGAATCCATCATTCCCAACAAAATAAAAAAGCATTGAACTCGCACAATTGAAGCACAGTGACAGACTTTCAAAGCCGATTGTTCTAATATCTCAATGTCTCCTGTAGAAAAAACAATGTCAATATGCCGATACATGTGAATTTAATATGAGCTGTAAAATTAACTCCGATACCCGATGTGGGTTTGGCATGAGGGGAGGGGGTTGAATCGTTTAAATCACATTCCAAACAACAATTATAAAACTAAAGAATAGATAATGAATTACTAAATCATAATTACACAGTATATCCCCCTGAGAAAAAAACCACGATCCGGAATGTCTGTTCTACAATTTAACTCTGCTATCTCATTGGAAAAATCTTTCACTATCACACTATTTGAACAAGGATAGCACGCCTCTCGTCATCCGACTCTTTCTTGGAACCACCAAGAAAGGTTTATCTCCTCAAGACAAAGGTACTCAACAATCCAAGTAGTCGAGTACAACACTAAAAGAGAAAGCCATGGTAGTATCAAAATAAAGGGACGCAGATTATTGAGCTTTACGAATGGTAAACAAGGTTGGAGTAGCTAAACCATAGACTGAACACTTGAAAGCTTGAGCTTGAGTGAATACACAAGAACGATTGGAATTTGAGCTCAAAAACATTTCTAAATGAATAGGAATGATTTGCTTGAGTTGTTAGTTTGCATAGGGTTTCAAATGATCTATTTGTAGTTCTATATAAGACTTGGTAGCTATTAGGGTAATTAATCTCCAATGGAAAGGACAATAACATCAAGAAACAATAAAAACAGTTGACTTAAAAAAAAAATGTAGTCAAATGATTTCGAATTTGTCATCTGGTTTCCGAGTTAGTTGACATATTCATTCAACGCAGTAACAATTTTTAAACGAGTTTTGGAAAGTTTGCTTTTTATTGATTATAGACTTATAGTAGACTGGCCAACTCGCAAATAAATTTAGTAGATAGAATAAGTTAACTAATATGTCGTTGACCAACGTTCCAGTTTTTGACCGTTTGAGCTGATAACATAGTTGGATAGGAATTTAGGGGACTGAAAAAGACTAATCGATTGAAATAAAATGTTAATCGACTGAAATGAGTGAGGCATAGTTCTTCATGTTATTGATTCAATGATAGTAAACATATTAGTTGTGGACTCCCGAGGATCCGGGCACCCATTTACGTGACATTCGTTCTATAACATTCATAAGTGATCGCATTAGCTACTTGAATTTGAGGGGAAATTTTCCATTTTTGTATTTGACATTGACATTCACATCAAATTTAACAACCACATAACAACAAGATGTGCCACCAAATTTTCATTTCATTAATTTCCATACACACACACACAACATGTAACAAACTATGCTAACAATGTCTATTATATATACGTATGCTCTGGATCATCTACCAGCTACTGAGTTGCATGCTTCTTGCATGCCAAGCATTTTTTTTGACGCTCAAAAAAAGGGGGAGGCACTCATCGGTGCTCGCCCCAATGCATTAAAGTAGAAGTTAGAGAAATACTTACAAGAGAGAAGGGACGATCAGCAGTCCAAAAAAAAAACAAAGATCGGATGGTATCCAAGATGAGATACCCCCCGTTACAAAAGTATCATCCTACCCAGAGGACCAATCAAGAAGGAATCCCGAGGCCGAAATACGTATATTCTCCGTGTGGAACCTCTGCCTAGCGAAAAGAGCTTCGTTCCTTCCCAGCCAAATGCTCCATAGCCGCGCAATGGGTTCCAGCAGATCCACCCGAGGGCGACCCCTAGCGTTGACCAAGCTATCGCAGAACGAAGCAAAGGTGGAGAGGTTAAGCCAGCCCAAGTCGTCCCAAAGGGCACGAACACAGCCACAGTGAAAGAAAAGGTGCTCAATAGTTTCCGTCTCCAAGTCACAAAGGCCACAGTTATGCGAGGCATTGGGAAACATAATTGCATAGCGGTCACGAGTTAGCAGTCTACCACGCCGCAATAGCCAGAGGAGTATGCCAATGCGCTCAGGGAGCTTGAGACCCCAAAAGAATCTACAATCCCGCAAGAAGGTAGCGTCATCCCCGACAGGTTGGGGGATAAGAGCCTGGTACGCCTTTCGAGTAGAGAACGGGCCATCCTTCCAAACCAAATGATCACGACCAATAGAAGGACTGGGAGCGTCTGCGAGAGCAGCCATGAGAGAGATGAAGTCTTCCAACCGCTGGTCCGATAAATTATCTGAGAGAGATGAAGTCTACCAACCGCGAGAGCAGCCATGAGAGAGATGAAGTCTTCCAACCGCATGCCAAGCATGAAAGGAACAATAGGACTTCAACAAATGTCGGTACAATCCACCATATAACATAAATAACAGAATTTAATATGTCCAAAAGAAGCAAGTAGAGAGGCAATGATATATAAATTTAACAAACTACTTGCATAAAGAAAAGGGTTTTCAAGCTACTTTGTTTGTATGCCCCATGATTTCCCATCATCCCATAACCTTTCATGTATACAACCTTTATATATATTCAAGGTTGCGAAAATCGGTAGTCGATACTCGGTCGGTTGGGTCACTGACTAAGGATTAATTGGTAGTCGGGCGACTAATCGAATTTAGTCGGGCTTTAATCGGTTTTGAATTTTTAATTATTTTAAATATATAAATCATTTTTGTATGTATATTCTTATATATTTACATAGATTTGTACATTTTTTATATTATCATAATGAAACAAAACAAGAAATTAAATTTAAATAAAACATTAAGCATACTAGAATAACTTACCATATTAGAAATTAAACATTAAACAAAAAATAAATGGTATCTCCAAGCAAAAATCGATCGACTAGTTGGAATTAGTCAGTACTCGGTCGGCCATCCCACTGATTAGACTAATCGGACCTACTAGTCGGGTCAGTCGGGGGATTTTTACAACAGTGTATATATTAGATGATAACCCATATGTGTATGTTATTTCTTTATTTAGTAATTATGTGTAGGGATCTTGATGATGGGAAAGATGAAGTTCTGATCTGATTCTCAGTTCTATCTAACTACTCAAGTCTAGTGGATAGTCTGCGGTCTTGGTCTGTGTGCGACCTCACACTATGACTCTAAGGTGTGAAGAATGTCTTAGAGTTGGGGTGCCTCCATAGGCATGTGGTGGAGTGCATGGCCTCAAATTTCAGTGAAATTCGGTCGAATTTCTGTCGAATATCGATATCCCGTCAAAATCGAAATTTGACCGAAATGGCCGAAATGACCGAAATATGGGGGCCCTAGTACAAAAAATGATCGAAATGATCGAATTTCGATCGAAATTCGACCGAAATTCTACGGAAATCCAGTTTCGGTCAGTCACCGAAATGATGACCGAAATCGACATTTAGGGCCTTGGTGGAGTGTAATGCATCTTAACTAAGTTCCCAACACGTCCACTAACTTATCCTAACACTCGGAGTAGTAACTTTAAGATCTGATCGATTGTCGATGATTGATGATTGATAGTTGATAGTAATTAATGGCTCTGCATCCAACTTAATTATAGTTAATTCTAGCCAACACAATTATAATTGATCTCAACTCTTGTCAAATTCTGTTATAACCCATTCAAGCTCAATTGTAACTCTCCTCCAACATTCAACTGTAACTGTTTCAGATGTAACTCTAGATGATTCAGATGTAGCTATAGAAGATTCAGATGTAGCATCGCCAAGCCTATTGGCGAAAAAGTAACCAAAACTCAAGCGGTGAGGTAGTCTCCTAAGGAGATTCTTTCATCTCGTCCTCTAAATGGAAGTGCGGTCCATTAGAGGGATAGGTCTACTCCAAAACTACACCACTAAGAGGGACTCTTCGGAAAAGTCACTCTAGAAACCGACCCAACTAGTACGGGTTAACGAGCTCGTACGGAAAACTAAAACCGAGGGACCCCCAGCCTAGGTATCTTGAAACAGAGGATCAACGGAACTGGTCAAAAGTCGGGATCCCAACAAGGCGTAAAAATACCGCGAGCTCGTGTAAAAATCGCGAAAAAGGAATTTGATCCTAGACCCGCGTACTTGGCAGCCGCTGCCCAAACTGGACCTCCTATCTCCCGCCCAGTTGATGGTCACCGCACCCTCGCTCGGTCAAGTGTAAAGTCCATCATGATCGACACTATTATTTGTAATCACCACTCATTCTCAACATCTTTACTTGCTTGACTATTCATTTCTTTCCCAATTCTTTCTATGGTTCATTGTTCAAAACTAGGTCTCTTGGTCAACGATTTGATTGATATCACTTTATCATTAACTTTACAAATTAGGTGTTTTATCACTACCTATCCTTAGTGATAAACATAATAGCAGATTATTCTAAAGATCAATTGATTGAGAATTTACTAATCATAACGATAAATGAGTAATTGGATTAACCAATACTTCTATCAAGCATATGTACGATGTGTGTTTATGCATCCTTGTACCTAATATTTTCATAGAGAGTGTGCTCCCACCTTTAATTGCAAATGGTGCATGCAAAGTTAAATTTATCAAGTACGTATAAGACTTTATTTGACCAATTAATATCATATCTTTGTGCCTTTTCCTTGGGCTATATCATCCAAATCATGAATCGGCCAACTACATTTATTTCCATACTCTCTTATACCTACATAACGGAATGCATATACCCTATTTTTAAATAATACCGAAATATCCCTGATGTAAACATAACACAAAGATACAGGAAGAATGGCATCCATATTTTAACAACAATAGGATGCCTTCCATCAACACAAGTTCGAGTCGGGTCGACCTAATTTAAGCAGCGATGGATAGGCGTGCTGCTATGTTTTGGGGTCTTCGCCTAGACGCTCTTCGGTGTAATGGTTACTGTTAGAAAATAGGAAGTGGAAGCGGAATCAGAAATAAAGATAAAGAAAATGAAGAACACAAGAATTTTACGTGTAACCCTACTTCCTAAAGAGCGGGATGAAACCACTGGAGAAGCCCTCAAAGGGGCATATGTTTCATTGCTTTTTCTCATTGGATACAGGAGATATGTGGCTCCTTATATACAGAGCCTCCAAGTCCGACCACTGGTAGATGTGGGACTAAATACTGTGATGGGGTAAATGGATCCTGGAGGTATCCATTTACCCATCTACAAGACAATAGGCGCACAACCATATACTCCAACACTCCCCCTCAGCTGGAGCATGTAATGCTCAGCTTGGACAAACGGAAAGAAACTCAACTCACGCTACATGACACTACAGACAATATCAACTCAACATGTACAACTGTTGGCTGCTGTCGAGGACATTGCTTCTCATGCCGTGCAGGTGAGGAGGACGAACGAGCTAGAATGTGAGTCAAACTGAGGACTCGGAATCTGACCATCGAGTCTGAAACTGCACCTGTAGTCTCCTCGTCAGAGAATTGGGTCTCTCCCATCTGGCTCAGAGAATGGTACTCTACTATGGAGTACCTATGATACCACATGAAAACCCTTGCCCACATGGCATAGGGGATGGTCCTCTGCTCTGGAGTCCCAATGGCTCACATGAAAACTCTGACCGAAACAAGAAGAATGATGGGGACCACTACAAAAGATGGCTTACGTGCGCTCATCTGAAAAGACCGCACACATGTGTGTATCTGAAACAGAAGACTTGGAAACATCTCACCGTCGAGTCTGAAAAATTGTAGAGTCTGAAAATCTGGCTGGTTTGGAAATCTGGAGAATCTGAAGAAGACCTGTGACTCTACAAAATACTCTCCCATTCTCCCATACTTGTCGGAAAATTATGAATAGCGACCAAGTTGGGAGAAGACAAGAAGATGAGAACAAACATAAAACCAATAAGCCGATCACAAAGTTTTTGGCTTCTCAAAACATGGATAACATTTGGCCGTTTCATTTTTTTACGGCATTTTTTAAGCCGTTCAATCATATTTTTTTAACGGATTTATTAACTTCTCCCTCTTTTTGCAAATTTTCCTTGCATACGTTTTTTTGTACGCGCCTTTTTCTGATTTTTTTTGAACAAACCTTTTTTTACTCACGTCTAACTGGGCCCTTATTTAGGGTTTCCTTGGGAACCCTTTTCTCATACGAACAACCGCCCACGATGGGGGGGGGCTTCTCCCGCCGCCACTGTCATCAGTAGGGAACTTTGCATTCGCGCGACGAAGCAGCTCGCTGTGATGGAGCTCCACGCATTGAGGGGAGGTACGCGAGAAGCTTCCGTGCCTAGGGCTGCTGCCTGTAGGGTTGTGCGGCTGGGGGAGCCTCTTCGAGAATCTGGGGAGGATTGGGGCGCCGTCAAAGGGGAACTGATGAAAGGCGGCGTCACTTGGTTTCGCCTTCACGAGAGGTGATGCTGCGCGAGGTTGCGCAAGCCTTGCGCGCCCGCGTGAGGTGTGGCAATGATCCGGACCTCATGGTCTGGAGGTCGGTGCCGCCTTAGGGGGGGGGGGGGGCTTGCGCGCCCGTGAGAGGGGGCTCCTCCTGGGAGCTGGGGCTCGCGTGCTGCCGCAGTGAGTGGTTGCGGCAATGTCTCGCCGCCTTGGCCGCGATGAAGCTGGATGCCGCAACTTGGTTAGATGGTTAGGCGCCAGTGCGAGACCTGGAGAATCGTGGAGCCTGCAAGGAATATGGGGCTCCACCTGGGATGAGAACAAGGAAAACAGCACCCGCCTGAGGCTGTCGGTGCACGATACCGCCTGGGGCCACATAAGGATCTGGAGGAAGCGCCGTCAAGATGGTTGAAGATGTGGCAATCCACCTTGAAAAGGGACTCCGCATGAAAGAATCGAAGAGGCATCATCGCCTGCCCCCTTCAAAACCCTAGGACTTGAATCTTGAATAAAATAGTGATATTCAAATGTAGATCTTCAAGAACAATCGCGCATGAAACTGATAATCGAATCTTGAATCAAATAAAAAAAACTCTTCGAGAGTCGAACCCGCGCTGATACCATGTTAGAAAATAGGAAGCGGAAGCGGAATCAGAAATAAAGATACAGAAAATGAAGAACACAAGAATTTTACGTGGAACCCTACTCCCTGAGGAATGGGACGAAACCACGGGAGAAGCCCTCAAAGGGGCATATGTTTCATTGCTTTGCTCAATGGATACAGGAGGTCTGGGGCTCCTTGTATAGCCTCCACAGAGCCTCCAAGTCCCACCACTGGTAGATGTGGGACTAAACATTGTGATGGGGTAAATAGATCCTGGAGGTATCCATTTACCCATCTACAACACAATAGGCGCACGACCAAATACTCCAACAGTTACATTGCAGCATGGTGAGGAAGTCAAAGCTGCGGTGGTACACCTCCCTCTATCGTCGAATCCTCTTGCAAAAATGAAGATGCTCTCACAAATGGTGCAACTGATCTGTTGCGACAGGGGGTTCTATCTACCATGCGTTCTTCCTCAATGCTACCCAAGGATGCTATTGTTGTGGGACTTGTTTTGAGGAAGATCGACAAGTTCTCACAAATATTCTGCTGTGTAAAATGGTCCGGGGTTGTTGTTCGTGGAGGACTTGATTGTTGTGTCCACGAGATGCTCATGTATGACGGAGATAGCTGCTAGCAGGTCTGATGTACTGGGAAGGGAGCAGCCTCAAAATTTTCAATATATTTTTAAAGTATCTGTATAATTTCTTGTTTAATATTTCTATGTTTATTCTGGATTGCTGGTTCATAATATTATCTCAGCTTAATCTACCTATAAAAAATATATATTAATCTAATCCAATCAACGCATAACCTTTAATAGAACAGTTTTTGTGACAACCTGTTTTGTCTATTTGTTGGCTACAGAAATTCCATTGCCAATATCTACATTTCTATTGTTAAAATAGTATATTATGCCATGAGTAGTAGTAGTTGACTTAAGCAAAAAGAACATGTAAATTGGGCTTTGTAAAAGAAACAAACATGTAATTTTTCAAACCTTTTATTTTCAACCTATATGGCATGCTGCAGTCCTAATCTTTGTAAAGAAAAAACTGATATTTAAAGTATTCTTGTGACAATCTCCTACCACGTTTCGCCAATTTGTAATGCCAAAATATTAAAAATTTCTATTGACACATTTAGCAGTCATTTGTTGCTTTTTTATTGACATGATCATACCAGTTAATTTGCTCAGGGCCCTGTTCATAATGGTGAAAGTTGAGAGAAGTAATTGAAATTTATCTCAAATTTGAACTTTTTTGAGGTCTTATCTATACATTGCTTTTCCACGGTCTTATCCAACTTTTGCCAAATTAGGGATGGACATGCTTTCATGAAATGATATTTACAAAAGTTATGAGGGAAGCTTAGGTTCTCATTTGTGCTTAAATAGATATCGATTGAGGTCCAAAGTTGAGATAGAGAATGTGACAAAGGACTTCTCCTGCTGGCAGCGATTTGGCAAGAATGTTGATTCCTCCGGCCAAGACCCTGAGGCAGAAGCTATAGGCTGGGGAAGTGGTGTTGACCACGCTGGCGCATCAGCTGCACAAGGAAATGACCATGGTTGGCACTGGTATAAGGATCCTCGATTGAGTTCCCTTGGATTCAGAGGCATTTTCCCCTCTTGTACTATCCGTAAGGCACAATGCTATGTTCAGTCCTTGCTTGCATTTTGCTATAATGTACGTGAATTTTTTATGCTCTCGTGTGAGGATGTAAATTTCTGCAGCACCATTGGTGGAGGTTGACAAAGAAGCAGATGAGGACCATTACCTTTTATGGAGATTAGAAAATGGAGTTGCAGAAGGCCCAGTTGAGATCCCTAAAGGTTCGCTCCATTTCCACATATTATGAAGTTGCTCCATCTGATTCTTCCATTTGTTGATATCTGTTTCCATTCTATCAAAATTGATGGGCGGAAGTAAAGTGGCATGGAAATTGTACAGGGACATTCTTTCATGTCAATTGTGTCAAGTAATTGAACGTAGCTCACCTACTTCACTATTGCACCACATAAATATTGACATTAATCCATCCATTTCATTGCATATTTCGTCATGTGCATTCTTGGTATTATATTTTTTTCTTTAAAAAATGCCCCCTATCTAAGATTATCGTCTTTCCTATATGATAATTCAAATGCCGCTTGACGCCATTGTCATTATTATGCTCTGAATGTTGCCTTCCACAAATTTCAATGCATCCAATTCATGCTGCTCTAAATAGTGCCTAGATTGTTTCACGTTGCTGCTAAATATCATGGCATCGAATTTCGGCAAATTTTAACTGAATTTTAAATATCATGGCATCAAATTTCGGCAAATTTTAACCGAATTTTCCAATTTTGACAGGTGACCGAAATTCACTGAAATGGTTGATATCTATGACTTGAACGAGATTTGATAGAAGAAAATGTGACCAAAATGGTCGAAATTTCAGTTGAATTTCGGTCGAATTGTCACTTCTTTCGATCACCGAGATGGTGATCGAGCCAGATATTTAAGACATTGCAAAATATATGACCTCACTTTTATTCCCATACTAGTATTCACAATGTAATACACTTCTGATCAAGGCCTCGAATCTCGGTTTCGGTCACCGTATAGGTGATTGACCGAAATCCGCAAAATTGTTTAATAGTTGATTAGGGAGTATGAACCGACGGAGGGTGAAGATAGGGGACTCTTTCATCAACAAAACAACCAACCATGGATACCGGTTCCAATTGAGGGAAGGAGCTAGAAGGAGCTTCATCTTTCTCTTTTCATTGGACCCATTGAGAGTGTATGCGGCAATCAAGGACTAGTAGTGTCCCTTAACCTTTAACTTGTATTGATGGTGGAAGCCCTGACTATTATCTATAAGGCTACGACATATATAGTTGCGAAGGTGCTAGGTTTGGTATGGGATGAGACATGGTATCAAATTTCGCTGAAATTCGGTTTCGGTAGGTGCCCAAAATTCGGCGGAAATGGCCTATATTGACCGAAATTTGGGGGCCACAGTTCAAAAACTGACCGAGATGACCGAGATTTCGGTCGAATTTAGACCGAAATTCCATTTCGATCAATCACTGTGATGGGAGAAAAGAATGACTTGCATTAGACGTACCCGAGGGCTCTTATATAGGAGAAAAGCCCTTGGGTTAATGACATTATAAGTACTCGAAGAAACTGAAATTACATAAAAGAGACAAAAGCTATATTTATCTTAACACTCCCCCTCAAGCTGGAGCATATATATCTATCATGCTCAGCTTGGAACAACACTTCTGAAATGGGCTTCGAGATAGAGCCTTGGTGAAGATATCTGCCGTCTGATCTCCTGTAAACACATGAGAGGTAGATATAAGTCCTTTCTGTATCAAATCTCAAGTGTAATGGCAGTCCACCTCGATATGTTTTGTACGTTCATGGAACACAGGATTATTAGCAACGAATAATGCAGCTTGATTATCACATAAGAGTTGCATAGGAATAGGAACTTCTATGGTAAGATCAGTTAACACCGATCTAACCCACATCATCTCTGCACTCCCTTGAGCCATATCTCTGTATTCAGATTCTGCACTTGATCTAGCCACCACAGTTTGCTTTTTGCTTTTTCATGAGACAAGTGAGTGTCCAACGAACACTGCAAACCCCGAAGAAGACTTTCTGTCTGTGGGACATCCCGCATAGTCAGCGTCTGCGCAAGCTGTTACATCCAAGGAAGCATTCCTACTGAATAAGAGTCCCGAACCAGGTGAGTTCTTCAGATATCTCAAAATCATAAAGATAGCATCCATATGTGCCTTTCTGGGCTGCTCCATGAATTGACTGACTTTGCTTACATCAAACATAATATCTGACCTGGTGATAGCAATGTATAGAAGCTTTCTAACCAGTTCCCTGTACCTTCTGCTATCAACCTCTTCAGTATCCTCATCATACAATTTCATACTTGGATCCATGGGAGTCATAGCAGGCTTACACCCGGTCATACCTGTCTCGGAAAGGAGATCCATGACAAACTTTCTCTGGGTCATCACTAGACCACGATGATTCCTGGCAAACTCCAATCCCAAGAAGTAGCGAAGAGCACCAAGATCCTTTATCACAAACTCTTTACCTAGGAACTTCTTGGCTATCTGAATGCCCTGAGCATCATCTCCTGTAACATAATATCATCTACATACACAAGAATGGCAACCGTACCTCTATGTGTCTTCTGGACAAAAAGCGAGTGGTCTGCAGTGGACCTCTTAAACCTCTGTTGCTCAATTAATTCTGACAGCTTTTGGCACCAAGCTCTAGGATTTTGCTTCATGCCATAAATTGCCTTATGCAATCTGCATACCTTCTGGGACTCCCCTTCAGCAGTAAACCTAGGTGGTTGCTGCATGTAAACTTCCTCCTGAAGGTTTCCATAGAGAAAAGCATTCTCCACATCAAGCTGAAATAATGGCCAATCAAGCGAAACATCCATTGCTAGTAAGACCCGAAGCGTCGAATGTCTCGCTACTGGAGAAAAAGTATCCTGGTAGTCCACCCCATATGTCTGAGTAAAGCCACGGGCCACCAACCTAGCCTTGTAGCGATCCACACTCTCATTTGCATTTTGCTTAATGGAAAATATCCACTTGCAGCTGACAATCGATGCACCTCGTGGAGCCGAGACAATAGTCCACGTCGCTCTTGACGTTAATGCCGCCATTTCTTCTTCCATAGCTTGACGCCACCTGCTGTCCTGTAAAGCCTCCATATATGTTCGGGGTATAGTAGCCGCAGAAAGTCCTACAACAAACTTCTTGTATTCATCAGAAAGATGATCCAAAGAAACATGTGCAACCAGTGGGTATGTGGCACATTTGCGTCGAGGCTTCCTTAACGCAATAGGAACATCCTACTGCATCCTCTCTGTCTTCTGTGGCAGAATCATCCTGTGTATGCTGTAAAACTCCAGTGCCATCAGTAGAAATACTGTTATCAAGACATACCTGAGGCGTGCTTGATGATGTGGACGTCCCATGAGCAGAAGAGCTAGTAGAAGACCTGCGAGTGTACACAATGGGTAAGAATTTGGGCTCAGGTGGTGGTGGCGGTGGCGAAGCTGGTGGTAATGGTTGCTCAGGTTCAGATGCTGGAAGAGATGGAGGTGGAGGAACAACAATGTCATCCGCATTATTATTGGACAGCCTGTCACCTGTAGGAGAGAAGTACATGATGGACTCAAAGAAAGTAACATCAACACTTACATAATATCGCCGACTCACCGGATCATAACATCTATACCCTTTTTGAGTACGAGAGTATCCAAGAAACACACATTTGATAGCTCTTGGTGAGAGCTTATCATGACCAGGGGTAGAAATATGCACAAACACCACAGATCCAAAGACTCGAGGTGTCATGGAGAATAGATCCTTCTCGGGAAACGCAATCAAGAAGGGTACCTTTTCACCAAGAACAGTAGACGGCATACGATTCACCAGGTAGCACGCAGTAAGAACATCATCCCCCCAAAAGGAATGAGGGGCACGATTATGGATCAGCAATGTTCGAGTGACATCAAGAAGATGACGGTGTTTGCGTTCCGCCACACCATTTTGTTGCGAAGTGTAACTACACGAGGTTTGGTGAACAATACCCTGTGAACTGAGAAAATCTGACAAATGTAATGTTGAAAACTCCAAAGCATTATCAGTGCGAATTACTTTGACATTGGTAGAGAGGATATCATTAACTTCAAGAATAAACTTTCGAATAATAGTACCAGCTTCAGACTTTTGTCTCAACAAAAAACCCATGATAGTTTGGAATAATCATCCACAACAACCATATAATAACGATGACCCTGAAGATCAGGGACACGACTTGGACCCCAAATATCAAAGTGAAACAACTCAAAAGACCGACTACTATGACGACCTGGAAACGAAGACCGATGGTGCTTCCCAAGTTAACAAGCTTCACAATCCAATGGAGTACGGGTAGATATCTGTGGTAATACATGACACATCTTCTGCAGAGGAAGATGACCAAATCGAAGATGTCAAAGAAATGGAGAAACATATCCAGATGGAATAATAGCAAGTCCAGCGCATGGTGATATAGCAAGCTTGTACAAGCCTTTCTGCTCACGACCACTTCCAATCATCCTGCTAGTCAGTATGTCCTGAAACACAAAAGTAGAAGGGTTAAAGATGACACGACAATGTAAATCTTTAGTAAGCTGGCTAACAGACAACAGGTTCATCTTAAAGTCAGGTGCATGCAAGACATTCTGAAGGCTCAAGGAAGGCGTTAGAGTAATCTCTCCCTGACCAACAATGGGTAATCGAACCCCATTGGCAATGACTACAGATCGTCCTGGCGCAAGTGCTCTGTAGGTAGTAAACTGCATTCTGTCGCCACACATATGATGGGAAGCCCCGGAATCTATAATCCAATCTGTCAAGTCTGAGCACGTAGTACTGGTAAGTGCATAGTGGATACCTGAGGAGCTAGATGCCGCTCTGGCAGGAGCTGCAGTTTCCGTAGAACCTGGAGCAGGAGACGTAGGTGTAGCCATCATCTCACGGAGTCTGGAGACAAAGTCATCAAAGCGAGTATCTGGAAGAGGCACTGCTGCAGCATCAGTCTGCTCCGTAACACGTGCAGAGGCTGGATATCCATGCTTGTGAAAGCATGTTTCCTCAGAGTGGCCTGGACGGTGACAATGAGTACAGGGACCATGATGTCTGCCTCCCCCTCTACCACGAGGTCCACGACCTCGAAAATGCGACGATCCTCCTCTACCACGGGTGGCAGCTATAGCTGAAGGAGTAGGCTGTGCTATAGACGCTGATGCACTAGTAATCCACTCAATCTCTTATACACCTCCTCCATAGGTGGAATAGTCTCGCCAGTCAGAAGTTGAGCGCGGGCTGCATCGTACTCAGGATCAAGGGAGGACATAAATACTCCCGTCATCGTGGCATTTCGATATGACTGTTGTTGTTCCGTATTGATTGTGATCGGCATGAAGCTATGCAATCTCTCGAACATGCCCAACAGATGAGAGAAATGTGCATGGAGCGGCCTTCCATTCTGTTTGGTGGAAAAGATGTCGAACTGTAACTGAAGGATTTTGCTCTCATTCTTCGACTGCCCATATGTAGCTGCCAGTATATCCCACATAGCTTTTGCTGTGGGTTGATTCAGAATGTCATTAGCAATCTCTGTAGTTAGCATCCCAGAGAGCCATATACGAGCACAAGCCTCGTCTTGCTTCCACGTCGCATTCGCTCCAGTCTTGTCTTCCGGCTCGGATTCTGTCAGTATGTGCTCCTTATTATGGCACTACATCAGGGTACAAAACTGCATGGACCATAGTTCATAGTTGGTCCCGTCCATCTTTACTATAGGGTCCGGCCCTTTGTCGAAGATGTGAAGACGTCACCCTTGTTCTCTGACATGATTGAAGAAGAGCCGCTGACCGACGGAGGTAAACAACTGGTCGGTCTACAGTATCATGTGAGGGATAGGTCGTATATGTAGACTCATACAACCATCCCTAATCTCCGTGAACGCGCCGAACCTAGTCCTAAGGCGACAAAGACAGTGGCGGTGGCGGCTGGTGCCGCGCGGAGGATGCTAGTGCCGCACTGGAGGGCGGCTGTAGCGGCTCAGGAGCCTGCCGGTGCCGCTCGGAGGCGGCTGTGGGGTGACGGGGAAGCGACGCGGAGCCGCAAGGGCCGCTGGGGGCGGCGCAAGAGGCCGCTCGGAGGGCGGCAGAGCCGCTGGGAGGCGGTTGGATTGCCGCTAGGGTGCGGACTGACCGCTGGAGCGCCGAAGGGGCCGCTGGGGTGGCGAGAGAATGGGCGCCGAGCCGCGTGAGGGTTGCGGTGGCGCCGGGGGGGGGGGGGGGTAGGGGGGGTGGAGGGATTAGGGATTTTGGGTGGATACCGGGACCCCGGTCTAGGACCGTTGCTCCGATACCATGATGGGAGAAAAGAATGACTTGCATTAGACGTACCCGAGGGCTCTCTTATATAGGAGAAAAGCCCTTGGTTTAATTACATGATAAGTACTCGACGAAACTGAAATTACATAAAAGAGACAAAAGCTATATTTATCTTAACACACTGAAATGGTGATCGAAATTGAAATTTGAGGCCTTGGGACGGGAAAGTGGATTTTTAGATGCATTTTTGCTCCAGCTGTCACGAGGCTTAATGAAATGAGAGGTCAACTACCTTGGATGTGACATAGGAGCGTATGTTCTAGATTTTTTCAGTGACCAAAATCAAATTTCGACTGAAATTGGATTGAAATTTCGGTCCCATTTTATCCAGTGTACTTTTATACAACCTGAATATTGACCATTTCGATCATATTTCGTTGACATGTCGAGCGATATTTGACCCAGTGCCTTTGATATTCATGGAATTATCTTTTCCAAGTGATACAGACACATACACAATGCGCACACACATTGGTCAAGGATGGTAGGTTCACAGTAAGAATTCGGCAGCTCTAATGCAATGACTAATGTGAGTGTTGTATAAAAAGCCTCCACAACACTTCCTTTTGGGGCTTACGTTGATTGTATCAGACCAAGAAATTTGAATACCGAAGGTTATGGAACAATTTTGAAGTTGTTGGTAAGATCAACCCTTACAGTAAAATGAAATTGAAGGAACCCACAGTTGGTGCACATCCATGCCAAAACTCCATTGATCATGTATCGACAAAAAGTTACAAAAACATCGACCAAGATTGAAACAGGGAATGTGCATGTGCACATTTATTTTCCACAAAACACTCATTTTGTCCATGCAACTTCCTTCCTTATTCATGCAAGATTACTTCAACTACTTATCTAGCTTCACCCAGTATTAAAACACATATCTTGCTACACCTAGTATTAAACACACAATGATTTATATATTTTGTTTCGGGTCGGGGGCACTGCCGGGCAGCGAGACCCTCGTACTGGTAGGGTATGGTGCGACAGGAGGGTGCATGCAATGGTTCTTCAACTTGGTTTATGTTTGCAAGTTATTTCATGTTGTAAGAACTCGAATGAAATCCATTTTCAATATCTATAAGTCAATTCTTCAAAACAAAATATCTATAAGTCAAGAATCAAACATTAATATCGATATGTTCAAAATGATCAATATATGCGATATAAGCTTCATAGATTGATCAATATGTGTGATCTAAGAGTATATTTGTAAGTTATTTAGTGATCTAAAAACTTGGATGAACTCCATTTTCAATATATATAGGTCAACAACTAATAGTAAGCGATATGTTCGATATGACCGATATATGCAATATAAGGATCATAGTTTTCACAAATGATCTATATGTGTCATCTAAGTGTATATCTGTAAATTATTTAATGTTATAAGAACTTGAATGGAATCCATTTCCATATCTTAAGGTCAGGAATAAACATTAACAGCGATATGTTCGATATGATGACCGATATGTGTGATATATGGGCTATAAATGACCGATATGTGAGGCATGGGTGTGTATTTATAGGTTATTTGTTGTTTTAATATCTTTGATGATCTTAATTTCTGAAAAAATGACAAAAATGGCTTTTTTGAGCCATTTCCGACATTTCCACCGATATCGTCGATATATCGACGATATATCCCGATATATCCATTTCCGGGCGGACCGAAACGATATCGATATCGATACGGCCTTCCTTGCCCATACCTCCATCCTGGATCGACCTTTAGATAATATTTTATGTTACAAAATCCATACCCCTTCTTTCCTGCCTAAAGGAAGACTGGATCTCAAGCCTCCGATTAATCCCAGTAAGTATCCTGTGCATGAAGAGGAAGAAATCATGAATCATCGACAACACTGATGGTAGCACGCGAGCTCGCTCAAGATACATTATGCCTTCTAGCTAGCCAATTTCCACTCTATATTCTCGTGTAGAGGGCCACTATCCGTCACTGCCATTCTTAAAAGGCACAACCATGTACACTATGGGGAGTCCATACCTCAACGATCCTAGACTTAGCCACATGTTGCCACGGTCTCCTCCATGCTAAAGGAACAAAAGTTAACTTTTCCATAATAATATGCAAAATTTAGAAGCCATCACAGGCATCCACCAATTTTAAGAGGTGTATGCCTTCACAGATTACTCTTCCTCTAGAACAAGGTGTCATTAGTATATTGAAGCACATGTAGGGTTGTTAACTATCGAGAAAGCTCTGAAGCTACTGTCTGAAATTACTCTTAATATAATGACAATGACTGCATCAATGGACAAGAGAAAAAGAAGAGGTATCGCAGGGCAGCCTTGCCATACCCCTCAAGGATGAAAGAAATCCTCAACTGGCCTACTATTGATTGTTTGCAAAATAGGAGATGGTAGAACATATTTTCATCCAGATGATCCAGAAATACCAAAATCCCTCTTATACATGAGCTTTGAAGGTAGTGTTAATCCTTAAGGTTTACACATTTGAGAAGTCAAACTTCCACATCAATCACCAGACCTCTCTCCTCCAATCAGTCGTAATTTTCGAGGCCATATCCACTATGTCAATTATCATCCCTCCCATATGCACTAGACGAAGAAGGCAACCTAGAACCACCTTAAGTATATTTCAAGAAGTTTGACCATGATCAAGCAAACCATCATTCAACAACACAATAGGACAATAATCCTCCACTCGCAATGCATCCTCCTTCTTGTGGATAAGAAGCAACAAGGCATGATTAAGCCTATTGAATCTTGCATCCCCCCATCGAAACTTCTCAATCACCTCCGTAACATCCTATTGAAACTCGCCCTAGGACACTTTGAAGAAGAAATTTGAGAAGCCATACATACCATGTGAAACATCTGCATTAGCTCGCAGATGGCCTCCCAAATTTCGTTCACAAAGAATTACCGCAATCAAGAGTTCTGATGACCCTCATGGAGTATTATAGCTCCCCTTACTGACCATCTCCAACTCAGATTCTTGCTGCATCTAGGGAATGCCTTAAAGTGAACCACATTACCTTGCCCCCTAAACCTCCCCCGAGTCAACTCCCCTCCACTTCAATGGAATGAATATAGTTCCTTCCTAACTAATGGCCACCAAGAGGAAGAATGCAATATTTGTGTTTCCCTCTTTTATCCAAGTTCCCGTATTTGTGTTCCCCTCTTTTATCCAAGTTCCCAAGAGTGTTGTTATCATTTGATCCCATGCCTATGTTCCTCCTTGCTAGAGCTTCTTTAGAACCTCTTGAGCTTTGTTAGCTTGGATGCCAAATGAAAATATATAGATCCTTTCACCGTCCACGATCTCCATAATTCCGTCTGCCACTCTCTAAAGCCCGATTCCACTATCCGTGACTTCTCTAAGCAGAACAATGATTAAGGTCTCCAGCCACAGGGGTGAGGTTCAATTTAATATGGGACATACCATTAACTGAGAACGATGAAAACTATAGTACAACTCTGACGAGAAAAAAATGCCCAATTTTGACCTAGACATGGAGTTTCTTTAGGAAAATATGTAGTTTGAGGCATCCAGAATCTTCGGTTGCGGATCCCTGATCGAACTCCAAAAGTCGGTTAATCCCATATTATGTAAATAGAAAATTTGATCATGATGAATATTTGGTGTAAGAAATTTAGAGGTTGGGGGATGAGAAGATGCCGGATGCATGGGGTTTTGGAGAAGAGAGTGTGGAGATGCACATGGGAAGGAGAGGAGCGAAAAGAGTTACAAATCTCATTTTTTCAAAATTCCAAACTGACTATTATATAGCCTACCATCCTCTTTAGGGTATGTTGGAGTATTTGATATATGCGTCACATGTATGGGAGATGGGTAAATGGATCTCTCCAGGATCCATTTACCCCATCCAGTTGTTTAGTCCCACATTGTCCATTGGTGGGACTTGGAGGCTCTGTGGAGGCTATATAAGGAGCCCCGGACCTCCTGTATCAGATGAGAAAAGTGCAATAGACACACCAGCCCTCTGAGGCATTCTCCCGTGGTTTCATCCCGCTCCTCACAGAGTAGGGTTCCACGTAAAATCAAGTCTTCCATGTTTTATCTTTCTATTCGTATGTTCTGTTTATCATTCCGCTCCCGCTTCCTATTTTCTAACATGGTATCAGAGCGGGTTTGATTCTCGGGGATTTGTTCTTAAGTATTTATTCTGTTCGAGATTCGATTATCAAGAGCCAATTATGTTTTATCATTTCTGTTCGGATTTGTTGTCCAAGGTTCTAGGGTTTTGATAAAACCCTAATTCTTTATGCACATCTGGGCTGCGTCATCGGGGAGTCCCATCATAGGCAGTCTCCAGACCTCTCGCGTCATCCTTCCAGTGCCGATCGGCGACGCTCAAGGTCTCCTCAGCCCACGATGTACGCAGACCTCCTCAAACCCAGGCTCTCCATGCGCGCATGATGCGCGTATTCCAGGTCGTCCCCAAGCTTCATTCATCCGATCAGCCACAACAAGGCACCCCTAGCCGCCATTCATCCTATCGCACCTTCCATGAGGTGCCCTGGTGGCCTTTCGTCACAGGGGAAGAAGACAACATCCACGGCAATGCTCTATGCCGCGAAGAAGTTTCAGGCGGCAAACTCCATGCACCGCCCTCGATGTCTTGCCTGATCTCGCCTCCAGGCTGCAGCCGAGCAGCGCATGGCGAGCTCTAGGCGACGCTCCTCCTCCTCCCTTGCAGTCGGCGTCGCCCATTTGCGGTGTGAATCTCTCACAAGCACGATGCTCCATCGTGCCGCACCTGGGCGAAACCCTTCCCTTGCGCGCAGTCGCATCTCCCTAGCGACGCACTTCCAAAGCTTGCATTCGTCGCCGCCCAAAGCTTGCAACGGTCGCGAGTCCCAGCGGCGCTCCCAGCATCTGGATGAACTCCCGACCCCTCCCAGGCGGCTGGCTTTTATCTCAGGCGGCGCTTGAACATCCCAGACGCCAACCTCCCCACGCAAGTCCCCGCCTCTTTCGTGCAGTGCCACCACATCGACGACGGCTGGCTTTTATCTCGAGGGTTCCCAAGAACCCTAATAGACCGTTAATTAAAAAAAAAGGGGGGGGCTCTGCGTTTCGTAACAAAAAAAGAGAGGAGGGGGTTTGGTTATTGTTTAAAAAAATATATCTATTTGCATTGCAAAAGCCCAGGGGGGCTAAAGAATCTGATTAAAAAAAGGCGCGTACAAAAAAATGATGAGAAAAAAAGCCGTACGCAGAAAAAGCCGAAAAAATATATGAACGGCTATTATACACAAACAATCGACATCGGCATTTGTGATGTTTATTTTTCTCCCCGTTTTCTTGTCTTCTCCCAACTTGGTCGATGTCCATGCTTTCTGACAAGTATGGGAGAAAGGGGGAGTATATGTAGAGTCACCAGATGTTCCAGATCCAGATTCTCCAGATCTCCAGATTCCAGGCCAATTCAGGTATTCCAGACTCTGCATCAGTTGTTCAGACTCGACGATTGGTTCCGAGTCTCCAGTTTCAGACACGCACATGTATGCGGTCTTTTCAGATGAGCACATGTTTGCCATCTTTTGTAGTGGTCCCCATCTTTTTTTTGAAGACCAAAAGAGGGGGTAGCACGCTAAGGTGCCCTCCCCAAAAGTTTTAGTGGTCCCCATCTTTTCTTGTTGTTCGACCAGAGTTTTCATGTGAGCCATAGGGACTCCAGAGTAGAGGACCATTCCCTATGCCATGTTGGCAAGGGTTTTCATGTGGTATAATAGGGCCACCAGAGTAGTGTACCATTCTCTGTGCTGGAGGGGAGAGACCCAGTTCTCCGATGAAGCGACTTCTTTCAGACTCCATTCTCCAACGACCGTGGACTCCGACGAGGATTGCACTTCCACGGCCTTTCCAGTTCGACCCTTTTCAGAGAGGGAGCAGTTGTCTACATGTTGTGGCGGGCCAGAGTACTCCGATGAGGAGACTCATTTCCAGTTGCAGTGACTCTGACATGCGCAGTTCAGAGCACATGCTCTCCGACGAGGAGATTCAACAGACTCACACTCTAGCCCGTTCGTCCTCCTCACCTGCACGACATGAGAAGTAACGTCCTCGACAACAACAGTTGTGCGCGTTGGGTTGATATTGTCCGTTGTGTCCTGTATGTGAGTTGAGTTTCTTTCTGTTTGTCCAAGCTGAGCATTGTATGCTCCATCTTGAGGGGGATTGTTGGAGTATTTGATATATGCGCATGTATGGGAGATGGGTAAATGGATCTCTCCAGTATCCATTACCCCATCCAGTTCTTTAGTCCCACATTGTCCAGTGGTGGGACTTGGAGGCTCTGTGGAGGCTATATAAGGAGCCCCACACCTACTGTATCAGATGAGAAAAGTGCAATAGACACACCGGCCCTCTGAGGCATTCTCCCGTGGTTTCATCCCGCTTCTCACGGAGTAGATTTCCACATAAAATCAAGTCTTCCATGTTTTATCTTTCTATTCATATGCTCTGTTTATCATTCCGCTTCCGCTTCCTATTTTCTAACAGGGTAGAATTACAATTTTTGAAAGAGAATAAACTTCAAATCTTAATTGATTCCGAAAATAACTCTAACCAATTAATTAATTAACTGGAGATCACATGAGATCTCATTATTTAAATAGAAGTAAAATTTCCAACAGACTCAATTAGCTGGAAATATATTAACGTAATCCTATTTTAATTAAACTGTAACGAAATTGTCAGAAACTCCTAATTTGACAGAATTGAACAGATGAGTGTCCTAATTTTGCCTTTTTTTCATTCCACGCTGCATCAGCTCTTTGTCGCTTTGAAAAATTCGTCTCCTGACAAATTACGTGATCCTTGGTTGTAACATGTGTCGAATTATTTTTGTTTTGATCTAATAGCTCGTGGACTCTTTTGCTTCTCTCCTTGTTTCTTTTATAATTTTTGTAACGAGAGGGGCTGGGATGCTATTTGTTTACCCCTGGGATTCTATCTCTTTACCCCTTTGTTGAAAGAGGGACTTCCTCTTATCCTCTTCTCAACTTTACCCTCGTGATAAACAATTTTTGAGAGGGGTGTCTCCTTGTAAATCACCCCAAGCAGTGACTTTTCCCTCATTTTAAGGGATCTGATTTGGGTTGGAGACAAATAATAAATCCTCCTATGGTTTTCTCACCCATCTCACGTTGACGATGGAGAATCCCCGACAAGGGTAACAATGGTGGCAATGTTGTATGGGATTTTAGGCTGCAGTGGAGTTTCCTTCGTTGGAACCCTAACCAAAGCCGATCTTGATGTTTTCGCCTACAATAATGTGGGCCAATTTTATGGATCTTGATGTTCCAACCATAGTTGTGGCGGCGATGAGCGGCGCAAAAGCCCCCGTGGCCCTGTACACTCTACCAGTGACAGTGAGGATGTTGGTGAGTCTTGTGGTAGGCCATCTTGTGCTTGAGGCAGTATTTTCTTACACAACATAAAGTGTTGTACTCGGGGGATGAGAGGCATTGACTGTGGTGCTTCTTGAGGATAAAGCAACAGAGATGGTGGTCTTCGTGTGGGAGGAGGCGATGCGAGTGAAGATGGAGGTGGTGCAGTGATGTGGTTGCTGTTGGTAGTGGTGACTAGCGACACTTGCGATGAGGTGGCAATGCTAGGGTTGTGGGTGATAAGAGTTTAGTGGGAAGGGGTGTTTGTGTTGGTTGTGGGGACAGTGGTGGGGCTATCGTGGAATGGTTGTGTCCTGGTGATGTAAAATTGGTGCTGGTAGTGAGGTAGCATGACAAAGGGAATGGGGGGGGGTGTTACCAGGGAAGGGACTGACGTTGTGGGCAGAGAAATAGGTGGAGGTTTTCGAACCTCTTGGATAGCGACTTTGGAGACGGGAGGCGGTGCCTCAACATTTTTCGGTGCAATAATTTTAGCTATGTTCTCCTCTATTGTCGTTTCAACGATTCGACTGCTCTCAAATGCTGTAGTTTGCATCAAACTCCTGTAGATATGACTGGAACTGTAGCAACAAGGACAACAGCTTTTTGTCAAAGGCTTCTTTATTCTTAGCACACCATTTACATTCTTTGAAAGAGATTCTTTGGCATTATGCTTGCTCGAACACCTGAATGGATTATCAGATCGTGATGACAATTGTAAGCCGTGCTCTAATACCATTTGATGCAGATAAAATTGATAGTGGAAAAGTATTTAGTGGAAGAAATTTAGAGGATGGGTAACAAGAAGACGTGCCAGATGCGTAGGGTTTTAAAGAAGAAAGCACTGAGATGCATAGGGGAGGGAGAGGAGAGAGGAAAGAGAGATAAATCATAACTCTGAACTGATTACATAGTCTACCATCCCCTTTATGTAGGAGGGGCGGAGTTACATAATTAGAAAGAGAATAAAATTCAAATCCTAATTGATCCATAAAATAACTCTAACCAATTAACTAATTAATTGGAGATCATATATGATCTCGTTATTTATATAGAAATAAAATATGCAATGAACTCAATTAGTCAGAAATAAAAATCACTTAATCCTAATTTGATTACACTGTAATTAAATGGACAGAAATCCTAATTGGACAAAATTGAGCAGGCGGACGCCCTATTTTTGCCCTAATGTTTCGTTCCACGCCGCATTACCATTTTATACGACCATTGTCATTTAGAAAATCAGATTGCTAAATAAAATGCACATAAAATTCCCATTAATCTGTCGGGTTTAGGGTAGAAACCAATCATGGTCTCATGGAACTCTAAGATATATCACTCCTAGATCCTCTACCGCTATCGGATGAATCTGGTTAGTGTAAATAATTCAAAAGCCTTCCAAGAACCAATGAAAGAACTGTCGTCCCTTTGAGAACACTTCTCTCGCAAAAAGATCGTCATTCCAACCTAATATGACGCATCCATTCTCTGATGGTATCCTACATCTCAATTTCGGTAAGTCATGTGTCCCTCAAGCTTTTCTAGGTCCTCATATCGTAATTAGCACCCTCGTTTCTTGTAGAAGCATGTAATCCACCTCTCCATCATTTGATCAGATACCGCCTCCTTTTCATGACCAAACTGCGAAATAGACCTGTTTTGCAAGCCCAATGACATGACATATGCCATTACATCCATCAGAAAGGCAAACAACGTTACCAATACACAACCCTACCTCACACCCCGTATGGGCTCCTCCTGCCCACCCGAGGCCTTCTATTCGTCAATATTATGTGACTTACATCTTTTCATCATGAATAACTACAATAAAGAAAATCCTTGCTTCCTCATAGTACTCTACATGAGACTGAGAGACCAATATGAGGTTCATATTCCTAAGTAGTCCCACCCCACTGAACTCCCAGCTTGCGACCATCTAATTTTCTGCCACAAAGTTGTTTAACTGGGCCTTGTTTGGGATGAAAGAAGATTAAATAAGGTTCATTTGGTCGCCCAAAGGTCTAAAATCTCATGACAAGGACAAGGACCTTCTCAATAATTAAGTATGCAGAGTTGGAGAGTATGATTATCCTATTTTGTTCCACATATTTTGGTGCGTTCTCCTTTGACTATATGAAGATGAAAAACTTGTTTAGCCTCTCAATCCCATAGTCAGGGGCAAAACTAATGGTATGTTGGTAGTGTAGAGTGCCTACCGCAAAAAAGACCATGGTTCGAATCTTGGGGTGGGCACGCACGTGTGTTTCTCCCTCTTGTTTAAAAAAAAGAGAGGAGTCATGAGCCCTTCTTAAATCTTGATCAAGCACAAAGATACACTTGACAGTTCTCGAAGAGAGCTTGTCACACCCATGTATTGAAATTTTGTGAAATTCCAGTGAAATTTCGATTTCGACAGGTCCTGGGTATCGAAACTACCCTAGATGTCGATTTCCCGGATTTCGACGTAATGGGTCAAAATATCGATGATATTTCGACATATTGACCCACATCGGTCGAATTTCATGGCTTTCAATTCAAAATTTCTTGGATTTCGACCGATATCAATGAAATTTCGACAGGACCTATGTAAATTAGCAATATTAACTATGTGAGCTTGATTTTACTACTTATTTACCAATTCCCTATATTAAAACACGTAATGATTTGTATATTTTGTTTCGGGTCGGGGGCATTGCCCCTCACCCCTGCAGGGGGAGCACACATGCTCCCCCTAGACCCCCAAGCTCGCTGACCAGGCAACGAGACCCCCGTCATATAGGGTATGGTGCGACGGGGGGGGTGTACATACAATGATTCTTCCGCTTGGGGAGCTTCACCCCCTTTGGGTTTAACAATGGAGATGAAACAGCTCTATAACTTCTAGATATCCGATATAGTTTGTTCGTTTCATTTCGTTTGTCATTTATCTTCGTAAATAGACCATCTTTACTGTAAGTCTATAATTAATTATGTAATTTACTAGACCTTTGTCTATGATAGTTATTTCTATGGACTAAACATTGTCTCATTAATCATTATCTTCATTTTAGATCAAATGCTCATCTATGAACAAAAGACATCTTCTAACTGTTGTTAATTATTTCGATTTGCTTTTATAGTATCTATCAGTTAGCTCAATGATATGTCCGATATGACCGATATGCATGGTATAAGCTCAATGTGATACAAAAAGACAGCTCGTCTGCCCTCCTTTTAAGCTTGATCGACAAGCAGTAGTGAGACTTCGACTCCTCCACTAACTCGAAGGCATCTCTCTTCCAACCACTCAGCAGGCCTCCCGACGTGCCTTGAGCCATCAGTTCCGCTAGTTCAAAAGTACCTCCTCCATCTAGATCTCGTCTGACCTCGTTTACTCCCCTGGCCAACTTCGTCTCCTGGAGGAGAAAAATATCTGCACCGGCTTGCATAAGAAGATTTCTAACCCCTAACCTCTTTTCGGGACGCTCCGGCCCCCTTACATTCCAAGAGAAGATTTTCATTTAGCAACGGGTTGAGACCTCTGTTTCTTCGGAGGGATTACCCCTAGCTGCTCCGCAACGCTTCTGTCCATGATAAAGAAGCGGTTCCAATGAGCATCCAAACTGATGTAAGATGGGGGTCCATTTGCGTCTGTGCCTCGTTGTACCCGGAACGGAGTGCCACCGCTCTTCTCAATCTCCTCTCAGCTCCGTAATCTCTTTTCCTCTGATAACAAGATCCAAATCTACAGATCTCTTCGTCCATGTGAAGATGACTGGCCAGGTCTTTGTTGACCTCTGCCTGAAACTTCGATCGGTCTTCAGTGGCCTCTTCCACCGCTCGGTATTACCTGGCATCCGAGTTCACCTGATCCTGCAAGTTTATCACTTGTATTCCCCTGCTCGAAGACCCCACTTTGCACCCACCATGCCTCCGTCCAGCGGTGTAAGGCAATCGTTTAGGATCTGATCCTGCCTCCCATTACGATCCCTTCTTGTTCTCTAGTTGTGCGTTGATCCCGTGTAATGGGTCCTCCGTGTAGCCCTTTCGCCTATCAACATGGTGCCGCTTTCTTCAGACGCCATACCGGACGGACAGTTCTTGCTCCTGTGCGACCCACGGCCACAGCGGAAGAACCGAATCGGCTCACGGCATTGACACACCCAGTGACGCCGTGAGCCACACCGGAAGCAACCATTCCCGAATGGATTTGCGAAAGGGCGACGCCTCAAACCCTGCTGCCCCCGCTTGCGACAATCCCTTCCCTTTCTTCGAACAACCTCCCACCCAACATCCCCCATAAACCCTTCAAGTTTATCTCAGAATCACGCCACAGTCCATCAGAACATGGAACTTGCCATGGTCACACGCTTTTCATATACCGGATATACATCATTATTGTGTCAATCCTTTGTATAGATTGCCTGAATTCAACATGCAAAGTCAGGTTTCATATCATATTGCCGACTTCCACCACGTTTTCTGATTGATCCAAAAAATATGAAACATAGGTTAAATTTATCCTTGTTCCATGCTATATACACGCATATAATTTATTTTGAAATCAGAGACGAAAAATTGGACATGAATTCGGACTCGGAGTACCGCATCATGCCTCCTTTTGACACAAGTCATTACTGTTCCTTTACCCAGCAATCTATTTATCTGCCTAGACCTAAATGAACTGAGAGATTCCTTCTTCTCATCTGGATACATAATATGAGAGGGTATTCTATTATATTTAACGGTAAGGTGCGGATGTGCTTAGGTCGGCACATAGAACTAGTTTGAAGTTTCGAAGGAATCAATGCAGTGCAACATCTCTCTTGAGACTCGCGTTGAGGTTTCCCGATATATATATATATATATATTTCTATATAGTAAGCTCGCTCACTTCTTCTTTTGACTCAGGGATTGAGCAACCTCATTCATAGGTGAGGCCATTTCTCAGAGGGGAATTAATAGGTCTCGCCAATAGTCTGATTCTTGAAATCAAGCCCCTCATTAATTATCCGACTCGATTGTCATATGGACCCGAGTCAGACATCAAATAGCTTCGTTTGGAATTCTCTGGAGGATGCCTGATATATATCTCTAAAAAATGTATAATCAAACCTCTTTCTCGATTCAATAGAAGCCCCACCGAGTTCCTGTCGATCCTCACTCAGATGGGAATCATATGTCTGTCTTATCGCTTTCCACGTTGGGGAACAAAAGAATCAAGAAAATTCTCGTTGAAAATTGGAGTTGGCGACAAATACAAATGGAAATGAATTGATAAAGCCCACCGATTCAACTGCATTTTTCGAGGGTTTTCGTGATCGGAAAAATATGAAATATATGCCAGATTTATCTTTATTGGTTGCTCTATCCACTTATCTAATTTGTTTTCGATTTGGAGAACATTTTTTGAACACCAAATCGGAGAACCCGTCGTATTCAGCCACACTTTTCGAGAGTTTTCACGATCGGGAAAACAACAAATATAAGTTACGCTTCGATGAAATGAGTCATAATGGATGTTGATCAACTACATAAACTTATTATCTAACTATAGTGGGAGACTCTCTCGAACTAAACCTTAAGTAGTTAAATTGGAAATCAAGGCAGATGATTCGCATTCTAATTTCTAACTAAATAAGAAGTGAGTTGAGTAATCAAATGAGATCCATGATCAATATATTATCTAATGCCACATCTGAGTACTATGAATCCATGATGATTATATGACATCTTTGTTGCGGTTGGAACCCTTGGTTCGCGTGCTTGCTGCTTTGGTTTCCATGGTCGAGGTGTTCTCCTGTTTTGATGGTTGTGACACACGGTGCAGTTTTCCTGTGTTGCTTGGATAGTTGGAGTTAGCGACCGGAAGGGATGGTCTAGCACTCTTGGGTCTTCGGGTAGAAGGCTAGATGGCCGCAACCCCAGTTCCATTGATTGGGTGACACACAGTTCTTGATGCCGCCCGATATGTGTCATCCACCCTTATCACACATTTACATGTGCCTCTCATCTTTTAACGCTTTCCTATCATCTCAACATCAGAATCAAGAAAGGAATATTCCCACCTTTTTTGTTTTTGAATCTTGGTCGCACAAGCAATATTGTTCAATGGAACCTACCTTGTCGGGATTTTGGATAACCCAAAATCTATATACAATATGGACATTACAACTTTAAGAAAGATCGAAGATTAAAATCAAGGAGACTATAGCACGAATTTTGAGAACCAATTAAATTTGATAATCTAAATAAATCTTGAAATAAATGAACAATTCCAAGAACAAATTGCTTTGATACCATGTGAAAATATGAAGTAATACGTGGAATCTGAAAAAAAGAGAACTTGGTGTTACCTGGAACCTTACCATCTAAGGAGCGGTATAAAATCATATGACAAAAGCTTACATGGATGCATCTTCTATTGAATTTCTTAATGAGCACATGGGGTGTGGTGATCTATTTATAGCCTCGTCAATTCAAGAATTCTCACCACACATCCATGTAGAACTAAACATCTACCACTCGCAGAGGCTCAATTACACGAATATTTCAGCATTTGTATTACAAATAAACTAGTAAATGGATGTTTGGATGAGGGGCCAGTTATCGATCTTTTGTTCTTTGTGTTCATGTTCCCTACAAACATCCATAGTGAAGAGCGTGCCCTAATTTCATTGAGTGGGTTTAGGGTTTTTGTGTCTCTCCATGGCTTCCCCTATGTTTTTAGGGGTTTTTGCGTAAATCATTCTCATGTGGTGATGATTTGGTCGTACTTTTGTTGGAAGGGATTTGTTCTTACTTTAATATGGTGCTTTAATATGGTGATTTGCCCTTTGATTCAACATGCACATAGTAGGAAACCCCATCGATGATCCATTTCTTCAATTCCGAGAAGATTGTCGTGTTGAAGGAGTTCTGAATTTCATGAATGCCTATGGTTAACAATCAGAAATGCCTTTTTTAATGAATTGAAGGGAAACAAAGAAATTCACGGAATTTTCCACGAGTTGTATTCATTGCTCCATTTAAAGCAAAATTTGTCTGTATGGTAGTATCACCAATTGGATCGTTGCGAGGTTAAATCTCTAAACCCCGTAAACTTGCTTATACCATTATACAATCAATACCTGTGCACAATTTTCTCTTTAAATACGTGCATAAATATTTTAGTAAAAAACATGCAATATATTCTACGAAATGCACGTAGATGTTTGCTTTAGCTTTGAATCAACACTTCCCAAATAAGTTGCCACTTATCTCGTTGGTTATTGCTTGATAGAATCGTAATTAGATTGTTTCAAATTCCCCCACTTCTGCAGGAGAGGCAATTCCCTTGGAGTACAATCTCGTGGGATTGAATGCAATCAGCTTTGACAAGGGGTGTTACGTTGGCCAAGAGTTTGTAGCTCGCACTCACCATCGCGGTGTGATACGGAAACGATTACTCCCTTTAAAATTTACCAGCAATGATGGTGGAGGTATGGGAATCCCTGCATTTAAAGAACTTTCTTGACTAGGCTGTTTCCCTGCATTTAGAGCACTTTCTTGATTAGGTTGTTTTCTTTTCCAGAATGTTGAGTTCGGTATAAGTTATTTCCTACCAGCATAAAATGTGACATTACACAATATAGATTTCCTGTTGTCCTAGAGCTACAAGCGAAGATTATGATGATAATAATACAATACTGAATATAAATGGTGTATCATGACATGGAAACAATAAAATGATAATAAATTGTGTATTCTCTTCTGAGGATTCTTTTAAGTGCTTCCACCCTTGTGCAAGTTATATCAACATATACATGCTTAGTTTGTACTACTTGTCAAAACACATTTTCAAAACTCTAAGAAAGTTGTCATTTGCAGTAAAGTACATTTTCAATTTTATCCATGCCATTCATTAACCTGATGCTCCTTAAAGGCGATTCTAAACCTTAAATTTGACTATTTGTTTTGTTTTTTCTTAAAATTTCTTATTAAATACCTGTATACATTATATACCAAAATGTGATCAGCTGCCAAGAATCTGATTTATGTAACTCTTTTTAGATTATAAATTTGTGTATTCCTGTAATGTTGAAACTTGTGAACATATGGTATTTTTTGGGTACACACCTAATCAGCAATGACCTTTTTTTTCCGTAACAAACCCTATATATCTGTCAGCTTGATGTTAGTGATCTAATGTGCTGGTTGGTATATCTAGAGCTGATGGCCGCTTACGACACAACTGTGGAAAACCAATTTGTTGTAGTGAGCGATGAATCATAATTTTTTATAAGTAAAGTCTGATTGTCCACACGTTTGAGGTGCAAAGATTTGGGGATCGGATTATTTTGCTAAAATTGGTGTTAGAAGAAATTATTAAACAAGTTTTTTGGGAGGATTTGGATAAAATTATGCAATGAGTCCCACAAGGAGAGATGATTTGCCTAGGTGGAGATTTTAATGGATATGTGGGAAATGATGCTTCAGGGTATGCTTGTGTTCATGGAGGCCATAACTTCATGGATAGAGACGACGAGGAAAAGTCATTGTGGATTTTGTAATTGTCGAGGAAAAATAATGATATACATATTCATGAGGTCATAGGGTTCTCTTATATAGGAGAGTAATATGTTGGGAAAATTACATAAAGAAGACAAGAAGAATAGATAATGCATAAACGACACAAAAAGAACTAATATCTAACACTCTCCCTCAGGCTGGAGCGTAGTTATCTATCATGCTCAGCTTGGAGCAACATCTCTATAAGGTCTTCTGGCTAAGGCCTTGGTAAGTACACATGTTGTCTGATCTCCTGACCTAACATGAGTCGTGGAGATGAGGCTTTTCTGTATCATGTCTTGAGTGTAGTGACAGTCTAGCTTGATATGCTTGGTCCTCTCATGGATGGCTGAGTTGTTGACTATGAAGAGAGAGAAAGAGAGAGCAACTTGGTTGTCGCATTAGAGATGCATGGGAAGAGGAACCTCAACCGTTAGGTCAGTAAGAACAGATATGACCCATATAATCTCTTTACTTGCATGTGCCATGGCACATGTATTCTGATTCTGCATTGGATCTAGCAACCACTGTCTAGTTCTTGCTCTTTTATGTCACCAAGGAACTCCCGATGAACGTTGCAAAGCCAGAGGTTAGATTTCCCGTCCTTCATACACCCCACATAATCTGTATCTGCACAAGTTGTAACGGTAATGGATGTACCTTTGATGAATATAAGATTAGTGTCCCGTGAGGCCTTCAGATACCTCAGAATCATACGGACTGTATTCATATGTGCCTTTCTAGACTGCTCTATGAACTGACTCACTTTACTTACTACGAAGGATATACTAGCCTGATGATGGTCACATATATAAGCTTCCCAACAAGCTCCATATATCTCCTTTTGTCTACCTCTTCAGTGTCATCATCATACAACTTCATGCTCGAGTTCATGGGAATAGTGGCAGGTCCACGAAGAAGGTACATTGTTCTTGAAAGAGTTCAAGAATAATTCTATTGTTGACAATATATCTGAGCATTGGAAAATTTATAAATAAATATGATTTAATTGTCACAAATAATGTGAGTGTGATTCATATTATTTTGACACATGAGAAGAGTCATCTAATATAATTAAATGAGTTTTAATTATCAAAGATATGATTAATGTGGATATCACTATCCACAATAATCATAAATATTATAAATATGAATTATATATCGTGGAGAGATTTAATTGTAAATAGGATTTACAAATTAAATGCTAATGTAATTTGGATTCACATTGTACAATTAATTGTAAATGTATTTATATTTTATATTGAGTGGTTGAATGTGATTCATAATTGTCAATGGCATGACTAAAATTTCACAAAATAATTTGGAACTATTGGTGAGTATTTAAGCAACAAAAGTTGTTGCAAACATGTGGAAATTGTGGTGAGATTTGAGAATCTCATCAATATGGAAAGGAGGCTCCACTCCTTATTAGGAGTGGACGACCACAATGAGGACTCCTTGGTGGCTGTCCACCCTAATGAGGAAGTTGGCTTTTCTCCTTTCCTTATTATGCCACATTGAATTGATTTAATGAATTTAAATTTGTTGAATATTATTTTCAACATGGATTTAAGCAAACATATAGATTTTGTGGGGCGTTCCCTACTTGTGATGCGTTGCATCGCCCAAATGTAATTAAGATATGGCAAGGGCCGCTACATCGCAGCTTGGATGTAGTTCAAAATTCACAAGGGTTATCGCATGAGTAACGCATGCGGGTAAATAAGCTAGTTCGGCTGCATCACCGCTCGGATGCAGTCTAAAATTTGCAAGGGTTCTCGTATAATGGACGTATGCGAGTAAAGAAGTTAGTCCAAAAGAGATTGCAAAGGAAGTTGCAGATTGGTAGTTGGAATATTGGCACTTTAACTGGAAAATTGATGGAGATAGTGGATATGATGGAAAGAAGAAAGATTCATATACTATGTCTTCAAGAGACTAAATGGGTTGGAGAGAAAGCAAGGGAGATCGAGAAGACATGTTTTAAACTTTGGTATTCAGGTAAAGATAAGGGCAGAAACGATGTTGGAATGGTTGTTCATAACGATTTGAAGGATTGTGTGGTTAAGGTGCAATGATTAGGGGATCGGATTATTTCGCTAAAATTGGTGATTGAAGAAGAAATTCTAAATATCATCTCAGTTTATGCACCTTAAATTGGTTTAGATGAAAGGACTAAACAAGCTTTTTGGGAGGATCTGGATAAGATTTTACAAGGAATCCCACAAAGAGAGATAATTTGCATAGGTGGAGATCTTAATGGACATGTGGGAAAAGATGCTTCAGGGTATGTTAATGTTCATGGAGGACATGGTTTTGGGGATAGAAATGAAGAGGGAAAAGTCATTCTGGATTTGGTAATGGCATATGATCTTTTAATAACAAACACTCTCTTCAAGAAGAGGGAGGAGCATTTAATTACTTATAAGAGTGGCCCAACTAGAACACAGATAGATTACTTTGCGTTGGGGAGAAGAGATCGGTTGTGTTGTAAAGACTGCAAAGTAATCCCATGAGAGAGTTTGACAACCCAACATCGCTTGTTAGTCTTGGATATGCAAATACAAGGACTGGTAAAGAAAAGGAGGGTTCCTAAGATCACTAGAACTAGATGGTGGAATCATCCACTGAAGTAATCGAGCTTCAGGGAGAAGGTTTTAGAAGACTTATCTTGGGATTATAGCGGAAGTGCAAACGAGATGTGGGTGGCAGTAGCATCTTGTATCCGAAAGGTAGCCAAAGAGATGCTAGGCGAGTCAAAGGGAGGAGCTCCAGGTCAAAAGGAGGTTTGGTGGTGGAGTGAAGGGGTGCAAGAGAAGCTAAAAATTAAAAGAGCATGCTTTAAAGCTATGTCTAAGGATAGAACATAGGAAACTGCCATAAATTACCAAATAGCGAAGAAGGAAGCAAAGAAGGCTGTAAGCGAAGCTAAGTCAAAAGATTGTGAGGTTTTGTATAAAAATCTCGACTCTAAGGAGGGCCAGAAGGATATATTCAGGTTGGCCAAAGCATGAGAAAGAAAAACCAAAGATATTTATCAAGTGAGATGCATTAAGGACGAGGATATAAAGACTAGATGGGAGCAATACTTCCATAAACTTTTCATTGGAGAAGGAAATAAAGAGATTACTTTGGGTGATCTAGCTAGTAGTAAAAGCTACTTCAATCGTGCAAGCTATAGACGAATACAAAGAAAGGAAGTAGATGAGGCTTTGCAGGTTATGAGGTCTGGGAAAGGTATAGGACCGGATGACATCCGTGTAGAAGTATATAGAGTTTTAGGTGAGCGTGGTTTGACTTGGTTTACGAATCTATTCAATGTTATTTGGCGAAGTAAGAAAATGCCTGAAGATGGGAGGAGTATCGTGGTACCTCTTTATAAGAACAAAGGAGACATTCAAAATTGTTCAAATTACATAGGTATCAAGCTGATGAGTCACACTATGAAAATTTGGGAACGTGTGATCAAAAGAAGGTTAAGGCAAGTTTCCAAAGTAAAAGAAAATCAATTCGGATTCATGCCAGGTTGTTCAACTATTGAAGCCATCCATTTGTTGAGGAGAACAATGGATAATTATAGAGCTAAAAGGAAGAACCTCCATATGATCTTTATTGATTTGGAGAATGCTATGATTCTGTCCCACGAGAGATATTGTGGAGAGTTTTGGAGAAGAGACAAGTACCTGTCCTATACATTAACCTCATAAAGGATATGTATGATATGGCTTTATCCTATATAAGGACCCAGTCTGGAAAGACTGACTATTTTGACATCAATATTGGTTTACATCAAGGTTCAACTTTGAGTCCATTTCTTTTTTACTTTGATTATGGACGAGTTGACAAGTCACATTTAGGATGAGTTACCTTGGTGTATGTTATTTGCTTATGATATTGTGTTGATTGACGAGACTAAAGACGGAGTAAATGAGAAGCTTGAGGTCTGGAGACATGCATTGGAGACTAATAGATTTCGTATAAGTATGGCTAATACAGAATATATGGAGTGCACCTTTGATGGAAGCAATGGTGAAGGAATCAAGGTGAAGATTGGTGACGATAACATTCGGAAGAGAGATTCTTTTAGATATCTGGGATCTATTTTGCAACATGATGGGGAAATTGATGGAGATGTTAGTAACAGAATAAATGTTGTCTGGCTTAAGTGGAAATGAGCCTATGCTGTTCTCCGTGATAAGAAAATTCCTTTAAAAATTAAAGGAAGATTTTACAAAGTAGCCGTGAGACCTGCTATGCTCTATGGATCTAAATGTTGGCTTGTGAACCATAGACATGTGCAGAGAATGGCTGTAGCATATATGAAAATGCTACGGTGGATGTGTGGACACACGTAAAGATCGGATCCGGAAAGATGCAATCAGAAAGAAAGTTGGTGTAGCTCCGATCGAGGATAAGATGCGAGAAAACGCTTAAGATTGTTTGGTCATTTACAAGCGCATCTTCGCCATGCAATATGTTATAAAATAAAGGCTAGACCTAGCTATTTCTCTTACGATATCAATACACAAGTTGAAAGCAACAAATCTCTCTCTCTCTCTCTCTCTCTCTTTCCCTCTCTCTTCTTCTCATACACGTCCAAGAGGTTTTCTCTCTCAACCCTAGTGCCCGCCCACTTTATTGTTGTTGAGAGCATCGTCATCGTTGCGGTGCCGTTGTGCCATCGGATCGATAGCTCGTGGATCTCCGCCTTCTTCGGTGCTTCGTGCTCGTGAGGAAGGCTACAGATTTCGTGAGATGAGATCAAGATGTTTTATGCTCGGATCGTCAACTCAGATTGCGGGAAGCAGACATCTCATCAATATGCCCGCAAGTGCATCGTTTGTTTGATCGGACTTAAGACATGAGGTCTCTTCATTTAGTGACATGATCGCAAACACGCTTCAAGAGATAATCCTATTACATGTTTGTGATAATGATGAAGATTCTCATATCACGTAGTTTCATCTTTGTTAAAAAAAATTAATTTCTGACGCCCTTGCAACTAGTATGACTAGTTGATCTAGATCGCATGTGTTAAGGCCTAAACACTAGTCTTCAGAGAGACCTAACAGGTAAATTACATAATATAGGTGAAGGAAAAATAAAATACATACATCGTTCTGTAACATAGAAGTATCTCTACACTCCCCCTTAAGATGGATCATAGATGTCGATCATGCTCAGCTTGGATGAACACTTCTGAAATGGTCCTTTGCAAGGTTGCAGAAAGCTGTAGTCGGTACTCGGTCGGTGGGGTCACTGACTAAGGATTAATCGACAGTCGGGTGACTAGTCGGATTTAGTCGGCCATTAGTCGGTTTTGAATTTTTTAATTATTTTAAATATATCAATCATTTTTATACATAGATTTGTACATTTTCTATACTTTCATAATGAAATAAAAGAAGTAATTGACTTTAAATAAATATTATTGCATATTAGAGTAAGTTTGCTTATGTATTAGCATAAATTTGTACATTTTCTATACTTACATAATGAAACAAAAGAAGTAATTGACAATAAATATAACATTAAGCATATTAGAATAAGTTTGTTTTTAAAAAAAAGCAAAAAAGGAAAAAATTATAAAAGCTTGATGTAAAAATCGGCCGATTAGTCGGCCGACTAGGCCGACTAGTCGGGCTGACCGACTAATGGCCGATTAGGCCTAGTCAAGTCGGCTACCCCCCGACTCGACTAGTCGGACCGACTAGTCGGCCTAGTCGGCCGATTTTTGCAAGCTTGGTCCTTTGGTTAATGCCTTAGTGAGGATGTCTGCAGTCTGCTCGCCTGAGCTGGCATGGGAAGTTGAAATGAAGCCTTTCTAGATCGTATCAAGTGTATAGTGACAATCCACCTCAATGTGTTTCATTCTCTCATTAAAAATGATTATTAGCAATGAATAAAGCTGCTTGGTTGTCACACTGTAATTGCATAGGAAGTGGTACATCAATGCCTAGGTCAACTAGAATGGACCTGACCCACATCATCTCTGTGATTTCTTGTGCCATAGATCTGTATTCTGATCCAACACTAGATCTGGCAACAACCGTCTGCTTCTTGTTCTTCCAGGACACTAGAGAACCACCAATGAAGACCACAAAGCTTGAAGTAGATTTCATGTCCTTAGGGTATCCTGCATAGTTTGCATCTAAACAAGCTGTGACTCTTTTCTGATGCTTAATTGAGTCAAACTACAGTGGCGGAAAGGAATTCCCTCTTGACTGTACCCGGGTATAGTTGAGTCATTCTCCAGAGTATAACTCCAGGAGAGTCGCCAGGAGTCTCTTTGAGTCATTTTCCAGTAGAGGGGAGGATGGGCTCCAGTCGAGAAATCGCCTCTTGACTGTACTGGAAGCTAGTTAGGGATGTCCCTTTTCTGAACAATAACCCTGCGCATAGAGATGACTTCAAGTATCTCAAAATCATATGGATTGGATCCATATGCACCTTTCTAGGTTGCTCCATGAACTGACTGACCCGACTAACAACAAATGAAATATCTGGCATGGTAATGGTAACATAAAGTAGCTTCCCCACAAATTCTCTGTATCTTCTCTTGTCCACTTCTTTTGTATCACCATTGTATAGCCTCATGCTTGGATCCATACGTGTAGTAGCAGGTTTGCATCCAATCATACTTGTCTTAGCTAGAAGATCAGTAACATACTTTCGTTGGGTCATTACTAGACCCTGCTTGTTCCTAGAAAACTCTAATCCTAGAAAGTACCTTAGGGTGCCAAGGTCCTTGGTGACAAACTGTCGTCCAAGAAACCCTTTTGCATCGCTAATCCCCTGCACATCATCTCCTGTAACGATGATATCATCAACATAAACCATAATACAGTACCTCCGTGAGTCCGCTGAACAAACAAAGAATGATTTGTATTCGACCTCATGAATCCCTACTGCTTAATCAAGTTCGAGAGCTTCTGGAACCTTGCTCTCGGACTCTACTTGAGACCATGGATTGCCTTGTGAAGTCTTTACACATGCTGACACTCCCCCTCAGTAGAAAACCTAGGCGGCTGTTGTATGTAGACTTCCTCCTAGAGATCGCCATATAAGAATGCATTCTTGACACCAAGCTGAAACAAAGGCCAATCATGTACCACGACAACAGTAAGCAGAATCCAAAGAGTAGAATGTCGAACTACTGGAGAGATTGTGTCTAGATAATCCACCCCATATGTCTGGGTGAGTTCACGTGTAGCCAATCTGGCCTTGTAGCGATCAATACTACCATATGCCCGGTGTTTGACAGTGAACACCCACTTGCAACTTACAATGGAAGCTCCCAAAGGAGATGAGATTAAACTCCAGGTGCCATGCGACTCCAACGCGACCATCTCCTCTTCCATTGCAAGACGCCACCTACCATCTCGTAAAGCCTCCTGATAAGTCCGTGGAATTTCCAGGACAACCTAGAAAAATGAGGAGTATAAATGGACTTATCATGACTGCAAAAATCATGTAAACCCACGACAACCTAGAAAAATCATCTACAACCACAAGATAAAACATGTATCCCTGGTGATCAGGAACATGACTCAGACCCCAAATGTCTACATGAATCAACTCAAAAATGGACTTACTACTCTGACCTTGATGACTTGGGAACGTAGACCATTGATGCATCCCTAGCGGACATGCTTCACACTAGAAGGTGGAGCAAGGAGAAATCTTAGGAAGAACGTGACACATCTTCAGGAGAGGAAGGTGGCCAAAAGATAGGTGCCACATAAACGGGGAGACTGATCCTGTGGGACTAGATGAGACACTAGCATATGGAGTGCGAGCTGGTCGATCGCGATAGAGACCGTCCTGCTCACGGCCATATCCAATCATCCCACCCGTAAGAATGTCCTGTAACACAAGTGAAGATGGGTCAAAAATAACATGACAATGCAAATCCTTAGTAATCTGACTAATGGACAATAAGTTCATTAAAAAATCAGGAGTATAAAGCACATTCTGTAAGTGCATAGATAGAGTCAGACTGATCTCCCCCTGTCCAGCAACCGGAGAGTGTGTCCCATCAGCTATGATAATTGATCTACTACAGGGTAACTGTTTGTATACTACAAACCGACTCTTGTCTCCACACATCTGCTGGGACACACTGGAGTCCATAGTTCACTCTGTCATATCACTCCTATGACAACCGGTAAGAGCTTAAGTAGTACATGAGGTACCGACAGACGCAGAAGCTGCAACATCCCGAGTGGCTTCTGGCTTCCCTGAGAAGTCGAGGATGCATGAGACCCAACATGAGACATAATCTCACTCAGGCGAGCAACAAAGTCATCAAATCTCTGGTCAGACGTGGAGTCTGCAACCTGCAAGAGACTCAGCTTGCTCCTTTGCATGAGCAGAAGCTGGACAACCATGCTTGGAGTAGCATGTATCCTACCATGAAGACTACTGTTGCGAAACTGAGAAGTGCCTCCCCTACCACGAGATGCGGCCATTCCAACGGTCTGAGTAGAGACAGACGATGGAACATTGATCCTACTGAGCCTACGGTATGCCTTCTCCATAGGAGGAATGGTGGCATCCGTAAGTATCTGTGAGCGAGCAACATCATACTCCGAGTCAAGTGTTGGTAAAAATACGCCAATCACGGTAGTTTTCCTGTACGTCTTCTGCTGCTTAGGAGTGGTTGCAATAGATGTTGAGATATTTGTTATCTTTCTTACCGTTTTCTTATTATCTATTTATTTTGTCTTCTTTATTTAATTTTCCCAATTGGTTCCTCTCCGATATAAGAGAACCCAATGACCTCTCGTTAATGCAATTCATTCTTTTCCATCAACATGGTATCGGAGCGACAGTCCTAAACCGGAGTTCCTGTATCCCACCAAACCCTAACCCTCCCCGCGCCCTCCCCCTCTCCGGCGGCTGCCCCCAGACCGCCAGCTCAACCTCCACAGGCCGCTGCCCAGGCCGTCGCCTGGACCCTCTGGCCATCACCCCAGCCTTCTCAGGCCGCAACGTAGGCCAACCCAATCGTCACCTAGGCCGTCGTCGGCTATTGGCTCTGCCATCCCAGGCCGCTACATGTCCTCCTACCGCCCCCGTGCACCTCTGCGGTTCGATTTACCGTCTGGATCGGTCTGATTTCGACCTTAAAACATGATTTCAGATATATAAATCGCGTTTTTCGGCCCTAGCGAGCAGCAAAGATTGATGAGGATGGTCGTATGAGCCTAAACGTACAACCAATCCTCTGTTTGATTGTGTAGACTCGTTCATATCGGTCTACTCCCCAGTTGAGTTCTGTTCGGCCGATTTACCATCATGTCAGAGAACAAGGGTGACATTTTTTTGACCGGAGGCTCCCATTGCTAATATGGATGTGACAAACTATGAGTTGTGGTCCATGCAGTTTCTCACCCTCATGCAGTGTAACAACAAGGAGCACATCCTGACAGATTCAAAGCCAACATCTAAGACTGGGGCAAATGCTTCTTGGAAGCAAGATGATGCGTATACGCGTGTTTGGTTGCATGTGACCCTCACCACAGAGATAACCAATGATATTATGAATCAACCCACTGCAAAGGCGATGTGGGACACTTTGGCTTCCACCTATGCTCAAGCGAAGAATGAGGCTAAGATTCTTCAGCTACAGTTTGATATCTACAAGGCCAAACAGAATTGTCGTCCTCTGCATGTGTTCTACTCTTCACTCCGTGGCATGTTCGAGAAGCTTCATAGCTATATGCCTATTACGACTTCTCTAGAGCAGAAAGTATATAGAAACTCCACAATGGTTGGAGTTTTCATGATCAACCTTGATACAGAGTATGACACAACACATACTCAGCTTCTCACTAGAGCTATCATGCCTCCTATGGAGGCGAACTATAACCGTCTCAGTCGGATTATCATACCTTCTACGGCCACTCCTCCGCCATCTTCCGCTCTGGCCGCTTCTCGTGGCCGAGGAGGGACGACCCATTCTAGAGGACGCACCCCTCGTGGAAGAGGCAATGCACGTTGTGTGGCCCTTGCACCTTCTTTCGTCGGCCAGGACATGCATATGTTGTTGGGAAAATAGAAAGAATTCTTTATTCCTTGAGCCCTAGATAGGGAGAGGTCTTTAGGCAAATAACATAATGTGACAGAAGAACATGAAAAATATATAAACAATACATAAATATGAAATATATCTCTATACTCCCCCTTAAGATGGAGCAAAGATATCTATCATGCTCAGCTTGGAAGAACACTTCTAGAAGGACCCTCTAAGTAGGGCTTTAGTGAAAATGTCTGTCATCTGGTCCCTTGAGATGACATGAGATGTAGAAATGAAGCCTTTCTGGATCATATCACGTATATAATGGCAAACAACCTCAATGTGCTTTGTTCTCTTATGGAATGCATGATTATTAGCAATGAATAAGGCAACCTGATTGTCGCATTCCAGCGACATGAGAAGAGGTACATCTATATGTAGATCTCTTAGGACTGCTCGAACCCACATCATTTCTGTACATGCTTGTGCCATCAAATTCAACACTAAACAACAGTTTGCTTCTTACTTTTCCATGAGACCAATGAGTCTCTAATAGCAAATCCTGATGTAGACTTACTGTCCTTGTGGCACCTTGCATAATCTGCATCTGTGCACGCTGAAATAGTAATAGAGCCACCCTTTTTAAATAGCAGCCCTGCACCTGGAGATGATTTAGGATACATTAGTATCTGTTAGAGTATTTGGAGCATGCGTCACTTATGTAATAGGTGGTTAAATGGATCCCTCCAAGATCCATTTACCCCACCACTGAGTTTAGTCCCATACCGCCTAGAGGTGGGACTTAGAGGCCATGTGCACGCTATATAAGGAGCCCCAGGCCTCCTGTAACAGATGAGAAAGTTCAATAGAATATCCGCCCCTTAGAGGGCTTCTCCCGTGGTTTCATCCCGCTCCTCACGGAGTAGGGTTCCACGTAAAATCCCGTTGTTCTTATTTTATTTATCTTTTATCCATGTTTTGCTTCCGCTTCCGATTTTCTAACATGGTATCAGAGCGGGTCGATTCTCGGAGTTTTTCATTATAATTTCTTTATATTCGAGATTCGATTATTGTTCCTGAAGATTATTTTATTGGAAGATTATTGTTGGTCAAAAGTTTGGGTTCTAGGGTTTTCTGAAACCCTAGATCTGGTGCTCGTGAAGATCCTGTCCCACGCTCCGTACGACGCACCTCTGTGCGCCTCCATGGATCTTCTTCGCGCACACCTCCTGCAGGTGCATCTCCTCCAACGTGCTGCGCCACCATCTTCAAGTCACCTGCAACCCAGAAGGCCCCCCCCTCGTGACCCATCTTGCGCAGGAGGCGCGCATCAGCAGACTGCGCGCGAAACCCCAGATCCAGAAACATCGCGCAAGCCTCTCCAGCGCGTAACCCAGGCGGCGTCACCGCCGATCCAGGCGGTGCTCGCGATCCCCCAGGCGGCGTTGCTCAATCTCCAGATGTCTACACGCATCCCCTTTAGGCGCACCCCTCCTGACGGCGCCCTATCGCAATAATCCCCTGGCGGCGCCCTATCGCCACACCAGAACAAGCAGGGAAGCGATGTTCTCCACGCGCGCATCCATTGCGCGCTGATTTTCTTCTGATCCCGCGCGCGGCGCTCCTCTTGGCGAGACTCCAGCGGCCTCCAGGCGGAGCCGCACATGCACGAGCCTCCAGGCGGCGAGCTGGAACCATCCCATGCGAGCCTCCAACTCCAGGCGACGACATATATCCATGAAGAGAGAGGGTTTTCCCATCGGGGAACCCTAATGAGAGGGGGGCACATATTTCTTCTAGGGCCGAATGGGCCCAATAGCAATTGTAAAAAAAAAAGGAGAGTATAGTGTCGCATGAAAAAAAAAGAAGAGGGTGGTTGATTTGGCCCTATGGGCCGTATCAAAAAAAAATGATGAAAAAAAAAGAGAAAAAAAAGTCGCGTACAAAAAAAAAGAGAAAAGAGTCGTACGCAGATAAAAAAAATTGATTGAAAGCCGGGAGAAAAAAATGTGTTGAAACGGCTTAAAAAAATGTGTGGCGGCTATTTAAAAAAAATGTTGCAAAAGCCGGAAAAAAAATTTTTTTGGGACGGCTTATTAAAAAAAAATGGACGGCTTATTACAAAAAAAATGAAGAAAAGCCGTAAGGAAATTTTTTTAAGACTATTCATCTTTTCCCCATATTTATGTATCATCTTATCTTCAGACCAGTATGGGAGAAAGGGGGAGTATATGTAGAGTAACAGGTCTTGTTCTAAAATTCAGATATCGGATTTTGCAGACCGGTCAGATATTCAGACTCTACAAATTTCAGATTCAGACTCGACGATGACGCATGCCAATCATTTGTCATTCTTGTTGGTCGGCCAGAGCTTTCATGTGAGCCATAGGGACTCCAGAGCAGAGGACTATTCCCTATGCCATTAAGGGCAAGGGTTTTCATGTGGTATCATAGGGACTCCACAGTAGAGTACCATTCTCTGAGCCAGATAGACACTCCAGCCCCGTTCGTCCTCCTCACGTGCATGCCATGAGAAGCAACGTCCTCGACTGCAGCAGTTGTGCGCGTTGGGTTGATATTGTTTGTAGTGTCATGTATTGTGAGTTGAGTTTCTTTCTGTTTGTCCAAGCTGAGCATTGCATGCTCCAGCTTGAGGGGGAGTGTTAGAGTATTTGGAGCATGCGTCACTTATGTAATAGGTGGGTAAATGGATCCCTCCAAGATCCATTTACCCCACCACTGAGTTTAGTCCCATACCGCCTAGAGGTGGGACTTAGAGGCCCTGTGCAAGCTATATAAGGAGCCCCAGGCCTCCTGTAACAGATGAGAAAGTTCAATAGAATATCCGCCCCTTAGAGGGCTTCTCCCGTGGTTTCATCCCGCTCCTCACGGAGTAGGGTTCCACGTAAAATCCCGCTGTTCTTATTTTATTTATCTTTTATCCATGTTTTGCTTCCGCTTCCGATTTTCTAACAGTATCATTTGTAAGCATCCATATGAACCTGACGAGGTTGTTCCGTGAATTGGTTCACTCAACTGACTGCAAATGAAATATCGGGTATGGTAATGGTAACATAAAGAAGCTTTCCAACCAGCTTCCTGTATTTTCTCATGTCAACCTCATCAGTATCATCATCATAGAGCTTCATGCTTGGATTCATGGGTGTAGTCGCATGTCGACATCCAAGTATACCCATGTCACTTAACAAGTCAGTAACATATTTTCTCTGAGTCATCACAAGCCCTTGTTGATTTCTGGCAAACTCCAATATCAGAAAGTATCTAAGAGCTCCTAGATCCTTGGTAACAAATTCATGATCCAGAAATTCTTTCGCCCTCTTTATTCCCTACATATCATATACTGTAAAAAGTATATCATCAACATACACCATAATAGCAATCATACCTCTGGAGGTTCTCTGTATAAAAAGAGAGTGATCTGCATTCGACCGTTTGAACCCCTGTTTCTCAAACAATTCTGAGAGCTTCTGGAACCAAGCTCTAGGGCCCTGCATAAGGCCATAGATTGCCTTATGAAGTCTACACACTTGTGAGCAGTCCCCTTCTACAGCAAACCCCGTCAGCTGTTTCATGTAGATTTCCTCCTGAAGATCACCATACAGAAATGCATTCCTGACATCCAACTGAAACAAGGGGCCAATCTCGAACCACAACAACATAGAGAAGAATTCGTAAGGTGGAATGACGAGCAACTGGGGAGAACGCGTCAAGATAATCCACGCTGTATGTCTGAGTAATCCATCGTGCAATCAGTCGTGCCTTGTATCTATACTGTAAATACCCATTTACAACTTACTATAGACACTCCAATGGGAGTTGGGACAAGGCTCCAAGTACCTCTCGACTGATGGACAACCATCTCTTCTTCCATAGCTAATCACCACCGATCGTCCTTCAAAGCCTTCTGATAATTCCGTGGAATGACCACGGCTGATAATGCAACTGCAAATTTCCTGAAATTGCCTGTCAAACAATCAAAAGAGACCATAGATGCTAGAGGATATGACGCACAACTACGCTTCTGCTTTCGAAAAGCAATAGGTAAGTTCAAATCAGCAACCTTCACATCTGTCCCCTGTAAAGAACCCTGCTCAGGTAGACCATTAGACCCATCGTTGGAAACTGTGTATTCAGAACATACCTCATGCGTGCTAGATGATGAGCGGTGACCATGAGCAGAAGCAGGCCGATGGGTATAGTGATGCGGCAATGGTGGGATTGGGATCGTAGTAGTTGGTGGAGGTGGCGATAGTGGCGGCGGCGGTGGTGGTGGTGAAGGATGTGATGATGGTGGAGGTGAAGAGGTGGCGGTGGCACGTATATTTCATCATCAGAGTTTGAGGAAGTCAACCAATCACCTCTAGGAGAAAAGTACATTATGGACTCGAAAAAGGTGACATCAGCACCAACATAATACTTCATGCGCATTGGATCATAACATCTGTGCTCTTTTTGTGTCCTGAAGTAGCCGACAAAAACACACTTGACAACTCTAGGAGAGACCTTGTCAATACCTGGAGACAACTGGTGGACGAAGGTTACCGAGCCAAACACACGAGGAGTAAGTGAGAACAATTCCTTTTCAGGAAAAGCTAGAGAGAAGGGAATTTTCTCACCCAAAACTGACGAGGGCAAGCGAGTAATAAGATAACATGCCGTTAGAACAACATCGCCCCAAAAAGAATGCGGAGCACGACTCTGAATGAGAAGAATTCTTGTAACATCAAGCAAATGCCGATGCTTCCTCTCTGCAATACTGTTTTGTTGGGAGGTATATGTACATGATGTTTGATGAATAATACCTTGGGTTGAAAAATAATTGGAAAGAGTATGGGTACAGAATTCCAGGGCATTATCAGTTCTCACAAATTTCACAGAAGAAAACACATTTTTGACTTCGGTTAGAAAAGTTTTGATAGCATCTTTGACTTCAGATTTATTCTTTAATAAAAAGATCCAGGACAACGAGAGAAATCATCAACTGCAACCAGATAAAACTTGTGTCCCTGGTGATCAGGAATACGACTGGGATCCCAAATATCTATATGAAACAACTCAAAAATAGAGTTACTGCTCCGACTTTGATGACTGAGGAAGGCAGACTGATGATGCTTTCCCAACTGACATGCTTCACATTGAAAGGACGAGTGAGGAGAGATCTGAGGTAGAACACGACATATTTTCTGGAGTGGGAGATGACCAAAGCGCATGTGCCACGTAAAGAATGAGATGAGTCCAACAGAAAGAGAGGAAATTCTGGCATAGGGAATTCGAACTAAGCGATAGAGACCGTCCTGCTCACGACCACACCCAATCACCTTGCCCGTAAGGATGTCCTGAAATACAAGATGGTCGAAAATGGCTCGACAATGTAGATCCTTCGTAATCTGACTAATAGATAACGAGTTCATAGAGAAGTTAGGTGCATGCAACACATTCTATAGATGCTTAGAAGGCATCAAGCTAATCTGACCTTGTCCAGTGATTGGGGAATGAGTCTCATCTGCAATAATCACAGTTCGTCCTGGAGGAACCTGTCTGTATGTTGTAAGTTGACCCCTATCTCCACACTAGTGATGTGCTGCTAGTAAGTGCATAAGTACTACCTGAGGTACTGGAGGAGGCTGAAGCAGCTACATCAGAATGACTCCCGGAGGCTGATGAAGTCATATAATGCCCTTCAATCGTGCTACAAGGTCCTTAAATCATTGATCCAAAGAGGAAGCAACTGGGGGCTCAATCTGCTTAGCCACTCGAGCAGAGGCAGGAAATCCATGCTTGGAGTAGCATGTATCCTCTGTATGTCCAGGACGATGGAAAAAAGTATAGGGTTGACGAACACGACCTCCTCTGCCACGAGGTCCGCATCCACGAAATTTAGAAGAGCCTCCTCGACCTCAGGAGACTGCCATCACTGAAGAAGTCTGACTGGCAGTAGTAGATGGGACAATGATCCGACTGACCATGCGGAAGGCTTCCTCCATGGGAGGAATAGAAGCGTCTTCCAAAATTGGGAACGAGCTGCCTCATACTCAGGATCAAGGGCTGCCAGGAATACACCAACCATAGTGGCATTCCTATAAGTCTTCTGCTGCTCTGGAGTAGATGTGAGAGGCATGAAGCTATAGAGCTTCTCGAACATCCCACGCAAGGATGTATATAGCGAATGAAGAAGCCGTCCATTCTGCTTGATAGTAAAGATATCATGTTGGAGTTGTAGAATCTTTGTCTCATTCTTTGCCTGTGAATAGGTAGCAACAAGAGTATCCCACATCGCTTGGTTGTGGGCTGATGGAGTATATCATTGGCGATCTCTATTGCCAATGTACCTGAAAGCCAAACCTTGGCATATGCATCATCCGCCTCCCATGAGGCGTTAACCCAGTCTTCTCAACCGGCTTTTCCTCGATAAGAATGTGTTTCTTCTTGTAGACTTCATCATGCTCATGAACTGCATAGCCCACAGTTCATAGTTTGACCCATCCATCTTTATTATAGGTGCATGACCTCTGAAGGCGCCCGTGGAGGGGATATCGACCTTGCTTTCTGACATGACGACTAAAGAGGACTAGGATTGAAGACTTAGAAAAGTGCTTGTCTACACTGACATAGGGAGATTTGGTTGCATGTGTAGACTTATGCAACCAATCTCATCAAGGAAGAAAGCTCGACGGCGGTGTCCCCATTTTACCATATTTGTGGCACTTTCGTTTTGGCCACCTTCTTCTGTAGAAGCCGTGTCATGTTTTCCCTCACATCTCTAGGAGATCCACCTTCCAGTGTGAGGCATGCCAGCTTAGGAAGCATCATTGGTCCTCCTTTCCATCCCGTTAGAGTTAAAGTAGTTCTCAGTTGTTTTAGCTCCTACATTTAGACATTTAGGGTTCGAGTCGTGTTTTTGATCACCAGGGACACCGCTTTTATCTAGTTGCCGTCGATGATTTTTCTAGACTTTCCTGGGTCTTTCTATTGAAGAATAAGTCCGAGGCTAGATCTGTGATCAAATATTTCATTTATGAGATAAGGAATATTTTTTCTGCAAATGTCAAATATCTTCGTTCTGATAATGCATTAGAGTTCCGCATTTACAACATTTTGAGTTTCTTAGATCTCTTGACATTGTTCACCATATATCATGTGCTTATATTTCCTCGCAGAACGGTGTTGTCGAGCACAAATACCATCACTTACTTGATCTGACCATAACCTTGTTGATACAGAGTCGTGCTCCTCATGCTTACTGGGGCGATGCTGTCCTCATTGCATGCTATTTGGTGAACCGCATACCCTCGTCTGTGTTGGGAGAGAAGATTTCTTTTTCGATTGCGTTTCACGAGAAGGATCTTTTCTACCTTACACCTCGTGCGTTCGGTTCTGTTTCTTTTGTTCACGATATCTCTCCAGGTCGTGACAACCTCTCTCCCAGAGTTGTCAAGTGCATTTTTGTCGGCTACTCTCGTACCCAAAAGAGGTACCGTTGCTTTGATCTGCTTCGGAAGTACTTTGTCAGTGTTGACATTACTTTCTTTGAGTTGGTCATGTATTTTTCTCCTACAGGTGACAGACTAGCCCCATCTGACTCTGATGCTGAGATCTACATGCCTCCTCCTACTGTCATACCATCCCCTCCTTCTACTCCTGCTCTACCACCACCTCCTCAACCACCACCACCACCTACACGTACTCATGTCTCCACACATGCTCCTGTGGCTCCACCTCCTCCGTGACTCTGTTTTTGCCACGTGTCTTTACTCGCAGGTCTCGCTCGATTCCCTCTAATTGCAGGCATTGCCTATCATCTAACACGCCTCAGGTATGTAATGAGCATATTGTTTCTACTACTGGCACTACTGAGTTGTCTGTGCAATAGGATTCCATACAGGATGAACGGGCGCCCTCTCAAGAGGGGAACTTACAGGCTCAGGACTTGGCAGATGATCTTGATGTGCCGATTGCTCTGCGTAAGCAAAAACGTACGTGTGCTACTTATCCTTTTGCAATCCAGGTTTCCTTGAGCAGGCTGTCAGAGGGTTTCAGGAGGTTTACCATGTCACTATCAGCCGTGGAGATACCATGGACATATCAGGAGGCTCTTCAGGATAGCTCTTCAGGACAATCAGTGGAGGTTAGCCATGGAGGAGGAGATGGCAGTACTGCAGTAATGCGGTACATGGAGTCTTGTTTCTGCTCCAGTTGACGCATCCGTTGTGGGATGCAAATGGGTGTTCACTATGAAATATTGTGCAGATGTCAATGTGGATCGAGGGGTGGACTATCAGGATACTCTCTCTAGTTGCCAGACATTCTACTCTGCGTATTCAACTTTCTGTTGTCGTGACATGAGATTGAACCCTTTACTAGCTTGATGTGAAGAATTCCTTCGTATATGGTGATCTACAGGAAGTCTACATGCATCAACCACTTGGGTTTGCTGTTGAGGGGAGTATCAGAAGGTTTGCAGGCTACACAAGGCTATCTATGGCCTTACGCAGAGTCCAAGAGCATGATTCTAGAAGTTCTCAGACTTGATAGAGCAGCACAGGTTTGTGCGATGGACTGCCGATCACTCCTTTGTGCACAGGACCCAAAGAGGTACTATTGTCATTCTTGTTTATGTTGATGACATTATTGTTACAAGGGATGACGAGCAGTGCATTCAGGGTGCCAAGTACTTCCTAGGTCAGCAATTTGTGACCAAGGACCTTGAAAATTTGTGTTACTTCCTTGGACTGGAGTTTGCCAGGAACCAGTGAGGTCTTGTGATGACCCTAAGGAAGTATGTTACAGATCTTCTTTCAGAGACATGCATGGTAGATTGCAGACCTACCACTACTCCTATTGATCTGAGCATGAAGCTCTATGATGATGACACCGAGGAGGTCGACAAGAGGAGGTACATGGACCTTGTTGGCAAGCTACTATATGTGACTTTTACCAGGCCCGACATATCATTTGCCTGAGCAAAGTGAGTCAGTTTATGGAGCAGCCCAGATATGCACATATGGATGCAATCCATATGATTCTGAGGTATCTGAAGACATCACTAGGTACGGGACATCTTTCCAGCATAGGCACATCTCTTTCAGTTACAACATGTGAAGATGCAGTCTATGCTGGGTGTCCAAAGGATAGGAAATCTATTTCAGGCTTCACTGTGTTCACAGGGAATTCCCTGGTTTCATGAAAGAGCAAGAAGCAGATCGTGGTTGCCAGATCGAGTGCTGAGTCAGAATACAGGGCCATGGCACATGTTAGCATAGAGATGACGTGGGTCAGATCTGTTCTTACTGACCTGACTATAGAGGTGCCTCTCCCCATGCACCTCCAATGTGATAATCAGTCTGCTCTTTTCATTGCCAACAACCCATTCTTTCATGAGAGGACCAAGCACATAGATGTGGATTGTCATTACACTCGTGACATGATACAAAAGGGCCTTATCACCACTACGCATGTCAGCTCTGGAGATCAGACGTCATATGTTCTTACTAAGGCCCTAGCCAGAGGCCTTGTCAGAGATGTTGTTCCAAGCTGAGTCTGATCGATATCTACGCTCCATCTTGAGGGGGAGTATTGAGATATTTGCTATCTTTCTTATTGTTTTCTTATTATCTATTTATTTTGTCTTCTTTATGTAATTTGCCCAATTGGTTCCTCTCTTATATAAGAGAACCCAATGACCTCTCATTAGTTCAATTCATTCATTTCTACCAACAATAGACATGAAGCCATGAAGCTTCTCGGACATGCCACAGAGAGACATATACAAGGAATGTAAGGGGCGATCATTATGCTTGACTGTGAATATGTCATGTTGCAACTGCATGATCTTTATCTCATTCCTCACCTAGGAATACATAGCAGCAAGAATGTCCCATATCGCTTTGACCGTGGGTTGGTGCAGAACATCATTGGCAATCTCTACCGTCAGTGAGCCAAACAACCATACATATGCATAAGCATCATCAACCTTCCAAGAGGCGTTCACCCCCGTCTTGTCAACCGATTCCTCTTTGGTAAGAATATGTTTCTTACCAATAGACTGTATTAAGCTCATGAACTACTAGCCCATGTTTCATAATTCGTCCCGTCCATCTTCACTATTAGCATTTGTTGGGGAAAATGAAGCACATAGTTTATTCCTGGTAACCTTAGGTTCTCTTATATAGAGGAGAGACCTTTGTGTAAATTACATAAGACATACACAAGAAAAGATTAATAGAGAAACAATACATAAGATATAAAAAGATCTCTATACCCCTCTCAAGATAGAGCATAGATGTCGATCACGCTCAGCTTGGATGAATACTTCTGGAAGATCCTCTGAGCAGGGCCTTAGTAAAGATATCTGTAGTTTGATCTCCTGAGCTGACATGAGAGGTATAGAGAAAACCTTTTGGATCATATCTCGTGTATTGTGGCAGTCCACTTCAATATGTTTTGTTCTCTCATGAAATGCATGGTTGTTGGCAATGAATAGCGCAACCTGCTTATCACACTGTAACTGCATAGGAAGAGGAACATCTATATGTAAATCTACAAGAATTGCTCGAACCCACATCATTTCTGTGCTTGCTTGTGCCATACCCTATATTTAGATTCAACACTTGACCTGGCAACCACAGTTTGCTTCTTACTCTTCCAAGATACAAGAGAGCTGCTACGGAATACAACAAACCCTGTAGTGGACTTTCTGTCTTTGGGACACCCTGCATAGTCTGCATCTGCGCATGCTGAAACGGTAAGATCTGCCCCTTTACTGAATAACAGTCCTGCACCTGGAGATGACTTTAGGTATCTCAGTATCATATGAATAGCATCCATATGTATCTGTCGAGTTTGCTCCATGAACTGACTTACTCGACTAACTGCAAAGGAGATATCAATCCTAGTAATAGTGACATAGAGAAGCTTTCCCACCAATTCTCTATATCTTCTCTTGCCTACTTCATGTGTATCCTCATCATATAATCTCATACTGGGATACATAGGATTAGTGGCAGGTCTGCACCCAATCATTCCTGTCTCAACAAGCATATCTGTGACATATTTCCTCTGGGCCATGACAAGACCCTGCTGATTCCTGGCAAACTCTAATCCCAAGAAATACCTTAGAGTTCCAAGATCCTTGGTAACCAATTGGCATCCTAGAAACTCCTTTGCTCTTTTTATCCCCTGCACATCATCTCCTGTAAGGAGTATGTAATCAACATAGACCATAATAATGACAATACCTGTAGGTGTTATCTGAACAAACAGTGAATGATCTGCATTTGACCTTCTAAATCCTTGCTTCTCAAATAAATCTAAGAGCTTCTGAAACCATGCTATCGGGATTTGCTTCAAGACATAAATTGCCTTGTGAATTCTACAAACCTGTTGGCCCTCCCCCTCAACAGCAAACCCTAGAGGCTGTTGCATGTAGACTTCTTCATGAAGATCACCATACAAGAAGGCATTCTTAACATCATGCTGAAATAAAGACCAATGACGTACCACTGCAACTGAAAGAAGAATCTGTAGAGTAGAATGGCGAGCAATAGGAGAAAAAGTGTCCATATAATACACGACGTACGTCTGAGTATAGTCCTGTGCAACCAATCTAGCCTTGTAACGATCAATGGTACCATATGCATTGTGTTTTACTGTAAGCACCCATTTGCAACTAACAACTGATGCCCTAATGGGAGCAGGGACCATGCTCCAAGTACCACGAGACTGTAGGGCAGCCATCTCCTCCTCCATAGCTCACTGACTGTCTCTCAATGCCTCCTAATAATTCCGTGGTATAGCCACGATAGATAAAGCAGCAACAAACTGCTTGAAATCCTCTGTTAAGTGATCAAAGGAAACCTGTGAAGCTAATGGATATGAGGCACATGCACGCTTCTGCTTTCTAATAGCAATAGGAACATCCAGGTCAAAAGATAACTCCTCAGATGGAGTAACATTCTCCTACAAAGATGCATGCTCAGACACACCTCCAGAACCATCGTTAGAAACCTTGTAATCAGTATATACCGAGGCGTGCTGAATGATGGGCATTGACCATGAGCAGAAGATGGTCGACAAGTATAGAAAAGTGGGAATGGTGGAACAACTGGCACCAACAGTGGAAAAGGGGAGGGTGACGTAGCTAGAGCAGGTGGAGGTGGTTGGGTTGGAATAACCGGCACAGACTGGGCTGGTGGTGGGCTCATAGGAGGAGATGGCATGTAAACCTCATCATCTGAATCTGATGAAGTTAACCTATCACCTGTAGGAGAAAAGTACATAACCTCAAAAAATGTAACATCGGCACTCGCATAATAGTTCCTACTCAATGGATCGTAGCAAGGATATCCCTTTTGTGCCCTGGAGTACCCAACAAACACACACTTGACAGCTCTAGGAGAGAGCTTGTCTATACCTCGAGACAACTGGTGGATAAACGCAACCGAGCCAAAAACACGGGGAGTGAGGGAGAACAATTCCTTCTCTGGAAATGTTAGAGAGAAAGGAATTTTCTCACCAAGAACAGAAGAGGGCATGTGGTTCAAAAGATAACATGCCGTAAGAACATCACCCCAGACGAATGTGAGTCACGACTCTGAATCATAGGAGTACGAGTGACATCGCGTAAGTGGCGATACTTCCTCTCTGCAACACCATTCTGTTGAGAAGTATATGTACATCGCTGAAGTGGCCCTGCTCACGGCCACACCCAATCTCTCGGCTCGTAAGGATGTCCTGAAAACAAGAGACGATGGTCAAATATAGCTTGACAGTGTAAATCATTTGTAAGATGGCTAATAGAGAACAAGTTTATAGAGAAATCCGGAGTATGTAACACATTCTGTAGACGCATCGAAGGCGTCAGAGAAATCTCCCCCTATCCTATGATCGGGGAGTGAGTCCCATCAACTATCACTACGATCCGTCCTGGAGGAACCTGTCTATATATTGTTAGCTGCTCTTTGTCTCCACATAAATGACGTGTCGTTTCGGAGTCCATAATCCACTCTGTAATCTCAGATCCATGACAATAGGTAAAAGCAGAGGGGCTGCCTGAGGTACTAGCAAAAGCGGATGTACTGGCAGAAGCAGAAGCTGCCACATCTGAATGGCCTCCTGGAGATGGGGCAGGAGGCATGATATCTCAAAGTCTGGCGATGAGATCATCAAATCTCCTATCTGAAGTAGTAGGTGCAGGAGACTCAACTTGCTCTGCTACTCGTGTTGATGCTGGGAAACCATGCTTAGAATAACATGTATCCTATGAATGAACGGGACGATGACAATAAGTACATGGCTGACAGAATTGAGTGAAATAAGTGAATTTATCCAGTTGAGGCATTATTGATTCATTATCAATTCTTCCCTCCAGACAGAAAGAGACTCCTTCCTGTACGAGTTTTCTTTAACTGTAGAGAGTTGTGGTTGGTTGTTGACCGACAGAAAGCATGGGAGAAAGAAAGATCATCTCCATGATCAAGACAAAATTCTCATTCGATTTTTCTACTGGATTGTTCAAATTATAGAGGTATCAAACTGATGAGTCACACTATGAAAATTTAGGAACGTGTGATTGAGAGAAGGTTGAGGCAAGTTTCCAACGTCAAAGAAAACCAATGCGGATTCATGCCAGGTCGCTCAACTATTGAAGCCATCCATTTGTTGAGGAGAACAATGGAGATTTATAGAGCTAAAAGGAAGAACATCCATATGATCTTTATTGATTTGGAGAAGGCTATGATTCTGTCCCACGAGAGATATTGTGGAGAGTTTTAGAGAAGAGACAAGTGCATCTCCTATACATTAATCTCATAAAGGACATGTATGATAGGGCTTTATCTTGTGTAAGGACTCCGTCTGGGAAGACTGGCTATTTTGACATCAACATTGGTTTACATCAAGGTTCAATTTTGAGTCCATTTCTTTTTACTTTGATTATGGACGGGTTGACAAGTCACATTCAGGATGAGTTACCTTGGTGTATGTTATTTGTTGATGATATTGTGTTGATTGACGAGACTAGATATGGAGTAAATGAGAAGCTTGAGGTCTGGAGACATGAGTTGGAGAGTAAAGGATTTCGTATAAGTAGGGCTAAGACAGAATATATGGAGTGCACCTTTGATGGAAGCAATGGTGAAGGAATTGAGGTGAAGATTGGTGATGATAACATTCAGAAGAGAGATTCTTTTAGATATCTGGGATCTATTTTGCAACATGATGGGGAAATTGATGGAGATGTTACTAATAGAATAAATGCAGGCTGGCTAAAGTGAAGAGGAGCCTCTGCTGTTCTCTGTGATAAGAAAATTCCTTTTAAAATTAAAGGAAAGTTTTACAAAGCAGCCGTGAGACCTGTTATGCTCTACGGATCTGAATGTTGGCCTGTGAACCATAGACATGTGCAGAGAATGACTGTAGTAGAAATGAAAATGCTAAGTTGGATGTGTGGACACACACGTAAAGATCGGATTCGGAATGATGCAATCAGAAAGAAAGTTGGTGTTGCTCCGATCGAGGATAAGACGTGAGAACACCGCTTAAGATGGTTTGGTCATTTGCAAAGAAGATCAGTTGATGCACCAGTTAGGAGATGTGAGTGTTGGGATGTTGAGCCGGCTAAGAGAGGACGAGGACGGCCCAAGAAGCGTTGGAAAGAGACCATACGAAGGGATCTTTGTTTTGTGGATATAAGCCTGGGATTGACCCAAGATAGATCTGAATGGAGGCGAAGAATCCATGTAGCCGACCCTACTTAATTGTGGGAAAAGGCTTTGTTGTTGTTGTTGATTGACTTGCTCGCCATTGAACTATAAAAGCATATTCTTTAGAACCCTCGAAAACATCTCTTTTCCATTTCCATTTACCCAGTTCATATATGACTTTCGTCTGTTCCCGGTACTCCAATCCAACGAGCCCACCTCTACCTCCCGCCACACCAACCCTCGGGATACAACTGGAGAGAGCCAGGCCAGAAAGTGGAGTCAGACGAGGTCGGGAAGAAAGAGTCAGAGGTAGGCTTGGACGACATACATTGTCGGTTGGTTCCACCACCCTGAGATTGGATCCTGGACTGGACATTTCTCGAATCTTTTGAACAAAGAAGGTTCGGCCCCCTCTACCACGGGGTCCGCGTTCCTCTAAAGGAAGAAAACCTCCTCTGCCCCTAGAAGTTGCCATTGTCGAGGAGGTCTGACCTGTAGTAGCAGTCGGGACGATGACCCTGCTAAGTCTACGAAAAGCTTCCTCCATTGGAGGAATAGTGGCATCCTCAAGGATCTGAGAGCGGGCAGTATCCTATTCAGATCATGTGCAGAAAGGAATACACCAACCATGGTAGCATTCCTGTAAGTCTTCTGCTGCTCAGGAGTAGCCATCAGAGGCATGAAGCTGTGAAGCTTCTCAAACATTCTGCGCACAGATGTGTACAGTGAGTGGAGAGGTCTTTTGTTCTGCTTGACAGTGAAGATATCATGTTGCAATTGAAGAATGGTCTCATTCTGTGCCTGAGAGTAGGTTGCGGCCAGAATATCCCACATTGCCTTGGCAGTGGACTGATGCAACACGTCATTGGCGATCTCTATCGTCAATGTACCTGACAACTAAACTTTGGCATATGCATCGTCCGCCTCCCAAGAGGCGTGAATCCCTGTTTTCTCCACCGGTTCATCATCGGTAAGAATATGCTTCTTGCCGTTCGACTTCATGAGACTCATGAACTGCATGGCCCAGAGCTCATAGTTCGTCCCATACATCTTGACAATTGGTGACGGACCTCTGAAGGCACCTGTGACGGGTACATCTACTTTGTTGTCTGACATATTGTCGGATGGAAATCACAGGGATTTTGTAGAACAAAGATATATGTCTACACAAACATGTGAGGATTCGATTGCATATGTAGACTTATGCAATCAAATCCATCAACCGAAGCGGAATTCGAGATGCGACAACGGAGGAAGAGGCCGACTACAGTGGAGCGAAAGCCGTTGGCGGGCTGGCGGCACCGACTTGTGCACACGTAGCTGGCGGTGCTGTGCGGGAGGCTGGTTGCCGCGCGCGGCTGGCGGCGTCGAGAGGAGGTGGTGACACATGCACGTGCACAGAGGAGGGTTCGGCAGTGCACGCGTGCGCGGAGAGGAAGGGGTGGCGACGCCGGGAGGTGTTGGCGACGCACGCACGAGGAGGAGAGGAAGGGCGGATGGTGGGATTTATGGTTAGGGTATACGAGCTCCGGTCTAGGACCGCCGCTCTGATACCATGTTGGAAGAAAATAAGAGCTTTTTTATTTCTGAGAACCCTAAGGTCTCTTATATAGAGGAGAGTCTTATGGGTAAATTACATAAAGCGGATACAGAGAAATAAAATAACGAAACAAGTACATAGAGAATATGAAAATATGTAAATATTTCTATAGTGCTAATGTCACATTTTTTGAGTCAGTGATGTTCTTTTCTCCTACATGTGACATGTTGACTTAATCAAATGATGAGGTCTACATGCCACCTCCTTCTATGAGTCCATCACCACCTTCACCTATGTCAGTTGTTCCGACACCACCGCCACCCCCTACACCACCTACGTCACCTTCTCTTATACCGCCATCTCCACGACCCTTGTTCCACCATTGTCACGATACTATACTCGACGGCCTGCTTCTGCTCATGGTCATCGCCAGTCATCCAGGGTTGTTCTGAATACATTGTTTCTAACGATGTGTCTGGAGATGAGACTATGTAGGAATCTTTGTAGGGGCCTAACATACAGATTGAGGAGATTCCCAATGACTTGGATGTTCCTATTGCGCTTCGAAAGCAGACGCGTACATATGCCTCATATCCTATCGCTTCATAGGTTTTCTTTGATCGCTTGACAGAGGAATTCAGGAGATTTGCAGTTACTCTTTTGGCCGTGGAAATCCCACGAAATTACCAGGAGGCCTTGAGAGACAGTCAGGGGCGTTTGGCCATGGAAGAGGAGATGTCTGCTCTACAGTCGCGTGGTACCTAAAGCTTGGTTCCCGCTCCCAATGAGATGTCTATTGTCAGTTGCGAATGGATGTTTACCGTAAAACACCATGCAGATGAGAGTCTTGATCATTACAAGGCGAGATTGGTTGCACGCAACTTTACTTAGAGATGTATGGAGTGGATTATCTGGACACATTCTCCACTATTGCTCGCCATTCTACTCTACGAGTTCTCCTTTCCATTGTGATACGTGATTGACCTTTATTTCAGTTTGATGTTAAAAATGTTTTTTTTTTTGTATGGCGATCTCCAGGAGGAAGTCTACATGCAGCAACCTTCTGGGTTTGCTACTAAGGGGGGTGTTAAACAGTTTGTAGACTTCATAAGGCAATAATGACCTGAAGCAAAGTCCAAGATTATGGTTTCAGAAGCTCTCGGATCTGATTGAGAGGCATGAATTCAAGAGATCGAATGCAGATCATTCCTTGTTTGTACAAAGAACTTTCAGAGGTACGGTTGTTACATTGTATATGTTGATGGCATACTTGTTACAGGAGATAATGTGCATAGGATCAAGAGGGCAAAGGAACTTTTTGGGCATACAATTTGTCACCAAGGATCTTGACACCCTACAATATTTCTTGGGATTAGAGTTCATCAAGAATCAACAGGGTCTTACGATGACCCAAAGAAAATATGTTACAAACATGCTAGTTGAGACATGCATGATTGGGTGTCAACCTGCTACTACTCCTATGGATCCCAGCATGAGGCTATATGACGACAATACATAGGAGGTGGACAAGAGAAGATACAAAGAATTGGTGGGAAAGCTTCTCTGCATCACTATCACTAGGCCAGATATCTCCTTTGCAGATAGTCGGGTCAGACAATTCATGGAGCAACCCTGACAGGTACATATGGACGTAGTTTATATGATTTTGAGGTACCTAAAGTCATCTCCATGAACAGGTTTGCTATTCAGGAAAGGAGCAACTCTGACCATTTCAACATGTGTAGATGCAGACTATGCAGGATGTCTTAAGGGCAGGAAGTCTACTTCGGGTTTCGTTGTATTTATTAGTGGTTCTCTTGTTTCTTGGAAGAGCAAGAAGCAAACTGTGGTTACTAAGTCAAGTGTTGAATCCGAATATAGAGCTATGGCACATGCGGGCACAGAGATGATGTGGGTTCGAGCAGTGTTACTGGACTTACATATAGATTTACCTCTTCATATGCAGTTACAATGTGATAACCAAGCCGTCCTCTTTATTGCAAACAATCCTGCATTCCATGAGAGAACTAAATATATTGAGGTTGACTACCACTATATACAGGATATGATATAGAAAGGCTTTATTTCTACCTCTAATGTCAGTTCAGGAGATCAAACTGCAGATATTTTTACCAAGACTTTGCTCAGAGGACCATTTCAGAAGTGTTCTTCCAAGCTGAGCATGATTGACATCCATGCTCCATCTTGAGGGGGAGTGTAGAGATATATTTATGTTTCTGTACTATTTCCTTATTTTATTTTCTTATGTCCGCCTTATGTAATTTACCCACAGGTCTCTCCTCTATAAAAGAGAGCCTAGGGTTCTCAGGAATAAACAATTCGCATTCTTTTTCCAACACTCTTAGCCAAGGCAAAGAGCTTAAGCAACCTGTCTCTAGACATACCATCCTCCGTTCAATCGTCATTGCCAAAAATGTGAATGATTTGTCAGCTCTTAGCATAAGATGCATAGACAAAATCATCTTCGGTTTTCATCATTTGGGTGCCCTTCTGGAAGTTTGTAAGCAACCTCACCTTCATATTGCTCACGACCAAATCTGTACCAACCTTGTAAAGACCGCAAACCAACTGACAGAGTATATCCTTCCTCTCACAGTTAATCCTTAACAATAACTTGATCGACAAAGCCTCGTTCAATCTCCTTGAGCTAGAGGACCCTAACCCACCCTCCTTGAATCGAGATACCACGTCCTGGGAGAGAGCCATCCCATGCTCTGGACCAAATGTGGTCCAAAAGAATCTCCTCATGTTACTTTCCAGATGCAACGTAACCTTAGTCAAAAACTTATACATTAAGATGAAAATTCGTGGATACCATGTACGGAAAGCAATATTAGAAGTATAAAGTGGTCGATTTTTTTTTTTAAATTACCGTAGCTAAGTGGCCTCCTCAAGAGGCAGCACTGCTTCAGAGTGCAGTCACCTCCTCAAGAGGCGCCTTAAGTGCTATGTCCAGGGAGTCATTAGCGACCTCCTCCTTCCTCGACTTCTTTAAAACCCTGCCTTTGCTGTTGTGCTCCTTCCCTTCCTCCATCTGCACGTGTGCTGTGTTCCCCCACCATCGCTTCCATCGTTGTTGCCTCAGTGCCTGACTAACACGTCCTTCACCAACCGGTGTCTCGTACTCCCCTTCGTGCACAAGATGTATGACCTAGGTTTTTAGGGCCTGTAGTCGTAGCAATGGGGTTTATAGTTGCAAGAGGAAATGGGTTTAAGATTTACGATTGCAATAGTGTAGAGATATATTTATGTTTCTGTACTATTTCCTTATTTTATTTTCTTATGTCCGCCTTATGTAATTTACCCATAGGTCTCTCTATATAAGAGAGCCTAGGGTTCTCAGGAATAAACAATTCGCATTCTTTTTCCAACACTCTTAGCCAAGGCAAAGAGCTTAAGCAACCTGTCTCTAGACATACCATCCTCCGTTCAATCGTCATTGCCAAAAATGTGAATGATTTGTCAGCTCTTAGCATAAGATGCATAGACAAAATCATCTTCGGTTTTCATCATTTGGGTGCCCTTCTGGAAGTTTGTAAGCAACCTCACCTTCATATTGCTCATGTCCAAATCTGTACCAACCTTGTAAAGACCGCAAACCAACTGACAGAGTATATCCTTCCTCTCACAGTTAATCCTTAACAATAACTTGATCAACAAAGCCTCGTTCAATCTCCTTGAGCTAGAGGACCCTAACCCACCCTCCTTGAATCGAGATACCACGTCCTGGGAGAGAGCCATCCCATGCTCTGGACCAAATGTGGTCCAAAAGAATCTCCTCATGTTACTTTCCAGATGCAACGTAACCTTAGTCAAAAACTTATACATTAAGATGAAAATTCGTGGATGCCATGTACGGAAAGCAATATTAGAAGTATACAGTGGTCAATTTTTTTTTTAAATTACCGTAGCTAAGTGGCCTCCTCAAGAGGCAGCACTGCTTCAGAGTGCAGTCACCTCCTCAAGAGGCGCCTTAAGTGCTATGTCCAGGGAGTCATTAGCGACCTCCTCCTTCCTCGACTTCTTTAAAACCCTGCCTTTGCTGTTGTGCTCCTTCCCTTCCTCCATCTGCACGTGTGCTGTGTTCCCCCACCATCGCTTCCATCGTTGTTGCCCTCAGTGCCTGACTAACATGTCCTTCACCAACCGGTGTCTCGTACTCCCCTTCGTGCACAAGGTGTATGACCTAGGTTTTTAGGGCCTGTAGTCGTAGCAATGGGGTTTATAGTTGCAAGAGGAAATGGGTTTAAGATTTACGATTGCAATAGTGAATGGTTTTACGCCTTTGGATGTAAGAAAATGGCTTTAGGGCTCTAGGGATTATAATTGCATAAATTCAATGGTTCTAAACTTCAATGCATATTTATAGTGATTCGATGCAATGCAATGTATATAGTTTTGAAACATATTATTTATTGTTTGAATAGACATGCTTATAGTTCATTTGTTAAAACTATGTATTGATTCTATTAGATATATTATGTTATATGAACATTCGGAATGTCAAGTGGAGTGTTGTGCTGCTGGCATGTGGATGGGACGATTTCGAAATTTAACAATGATGTTAGTTATGGAGGAGGTCGTGTGAAACCAATCAAGATCAATTTGGATATGACATTTGCTAGGTTGGTTGACAAGATTGCAACTTTATTTCGAGCATGGAAGGTAGTTGAAGTCTTGATGTTCCATACAATGTTGTAGGAATGTGCTATTTAGTGAATGTAGAGTATGAAGACATGTTTGGAATATGCAAAAACGATGGTCTCCACGTACCGACTGGTTTAAGATATCACAATCCAAGAGGAATTCGAAAGAATTGAGTCACGTACAACTGCATTTGTCTCCCCAGAGTTTAAGGCATGCAAATTCGTAGTTACTGAAGATAAGGATATAATGATGAAGCATTTTCCCTATATTACAAATGCTGAGATGGAAAATGTGAAGGACGCAGAAGATCCTACCGAAACCCCATTGTGTCTAGTATACTATACTTAAAATACACGGAGAGATAATGTATATATTAGAAATGCGGAACATTCTATGAATTTGGATGTTGGTCTTAGTCTGTCAGATCAATTGAAGACAACTTTCAAGTCCAAACCATATTTAGTTTATTCGGTGTAGTTGTTGTTTCGTGTAAAACATCGCTTCAATTTTATGGTGGTTGAATCTAATAAGGTGTGGGTTGTTTACTGCATACAAAGAGAGAGAGGTTGTATGTGGAGATTACATGGTCATTGTTGATCAATTGGCGGACAGTTCATCATATCCAAGGTAGTCACCTCACATAGTTGCTTCAACCGATCAGTAAATCAAAATCATCCACAACTGAAATTTTATGGCTCAGAGATTTCTCTATCAATTCAAGATTTCACCTTCTGTCAAGGTTTATATTTTACATGGTATCAAGGTTTATATTTTACATGGTAAGATTAATGATGATCACGGATATCGAGTTAATTGTAGAAAGAGTCGGCAATGATGAACTCCTGTCTTTGTTTTAGAGTATTTAAGGCTTCTATCCAAGGGCCGTGACAGTATCAAGACATGCACGGTTGCTAATGGTGAAATGTTAGAGGGGGCCTTTGGGTCTTTGCGCATGTATTTCAACTTCGGACACTGCACACCTATTAGGGTAGATGGCACAGACATAGACATAAGATCCTTATTGCTTGTTCCCGTGATGCTGTGAATCACATTGTTCTTCTTGCTTTCGCATTTCTAAGTGAGGATGAAGATAGTTGGCTTGGTTTTTGAAAGGCTTAGCCGCCTCCTAAGAAAAAACTAAGATCTGAGTTGCACAAGAACCGCCTCTTCACGCTCAATACGGCATATTCATAATTTTGGCCTCCATATACAACCTAATATTGTTTGCCGTATGTGGCAGCCATGGAATTTCCCAAGGACTCTCTACAAATGAAAAAGAATGATGGTAGCTATTCCATCTATCTTGGTTAAAACATGGCAGGTCCAGGGTTATGCACATGGAAAAGTTTTAGTTGGGCAGCTATGCTGTTTAGAAGATTACATCTTTTCGAAACCTTGTAAATTACATCTTGTGAATAATCGTGTTGGTCTCCACTTGATTGTCCAATCCAGTTTGTACAGCGCCAAATGACCAACCAGCCCGTGGGTTGACGGAAATATTGAAAATTATTTCTAGGATGATGTGCATGCTTTCAACATTGTTAGGCCTATGCACCTCGGCCATATATTTGTTTTCATTTTTTGGGGGCTTTGAGTCTTTTGACACAGGCATCTGTGATTCTTCCCAAACAGGGCTAAAACAAGCAGTAGCTCCGGGTTCTGAGGTGGTTGAAGCTGTGTCTAATAAGAAAGTTGGTACGGTGTCAACAGTCCGTGGCGCTCATGGGATGGGTCTGCTCAGGCTTGATGGGGCATTCAAGTCACCTTACTTGAGCATCAAAGATGACCATGACGTCCAGGTGAAGGTTAAAAAGCCAGACTGGTGGCCAGCTGAATGGACCAGTGATCTCGAATAAGCACGTTACACACCTGCTAAACACAACAGACGTTGCGGACCTCGAAGACAGCTGGAAGAAGAAGAGGTGGGCAAACAATAAGATGGGTGTAAAGAGCCTAACGCTCCCTGGTCCGAACCTCTTCCCAGACGTTAAATTTGCTCCTCCAGCAATTTGAATATTATTTTGTAGGTCAGATGCATGTAAAACATTAGCTGTTCATTTCAGGAGCCATGTTGCTCGCCTCATATCACCGTTGTCTCTTTGTGGAAAAAATATGCATTGCCCCTTATAATTTCACCACTATGTACAACATTGTAACTATGTGGTAAGGTCTTGGAGGGAGATAGATGAGCCCAACAGAATCCAATGTGAAAACAGTGCACAAATGGTTCCAGTGGAGGGAATGGGGTCATCCAAAGGGGAGCAGTCGACAAGAGTGACATTGCAGGAACGGAAGAGGCCAATGCTCGGGGTTCACATGTTGCAACCTATTCTTGTAGCTTCTCACTGGAACTTTCACACTATGGGCCAAACCTTTTGGAAGCTTGCAGCAGCCCTCCTTATGGCTGTTCTCAGTGGATGGTCTTTTTCTTGTACCCTGTTCTGAATCTGCTAAATACTAACTGAGATATCAAACCACTTAAGTTGAAAGTTTATCCAGCTGTATTTTCCCCCCACTCCATCTAGAGACGTAAATGAGGAATGATGAGAGATGGTCCATAAGTGAGGTTTATATATCAATTCACTTTATTTTATGATTGAGATGAAGTGTCCTTTTCTCGAGGCAAGAAAACTTTTCATCCCTCGGCCAAATGGAAGTGCAGATGCTGTGTTGATATGCATAATCCTTCCGGTGGGAAATCAACTGCAGCATAGTCTAGTTGGCATCTTCTCCAGAATGGAAGGGAAGTTATGTTCCTTGGCAGACCTACCGAGTTGAGTATTTGTTTGAGTTATTAATCTGGGAGTTTTTTAACTTAAAAATCATGGGAAGTTATTGTCAAGTTAGCATGAATAAAAAATTGAATTGCCATCTATAAACAGATCTTTGGTATCCCAGATAGTGTGAAGCTGTAGGTGCACCATGGACGTTGTGATGGTGCTTCCTGTTTGCATGTGAGTCTTGTCCAAATCTAGGCACCAAGCGGTGTCATTTCGAGATGTGAAGGCTGGTCTTGTATACCTTTTTCAAGGACGGTCACTAGGAGTAGGAGCGTATCTAAATTCAAATTGTTTCAACAGGAGCGTGCAAATTATATGAATGTCCTGCCCGTTGCTTCGGTGGGGGGAATCCAACAAAACAAACAAAATACTTACTCCGCGTATGAACATTTCTTAATTTTACAGACCACTTCTGAAATCACTTCTACGTGAATTGCCGATTTTTTTAAAAGGAGATCAGGAAGATTCCACGGAAGTTGCCTCGTGGTTCCTGCAAGCTGGTCTCCTCTGCCGAGGGTCACATGCTTACTACATAAATGAAAGAAACAACGTCACGTTGATACAGACAGGGGGCCGACACAGTTCCTCGGGTACGAGATCCACAAATTTGCCTCCTTGTTGGTTGCACTAGTTAACATTGCATCGCTGCTCACCTTCTCAGTTACCATCATCTCATGCACAAGAAAATCACAACCATGGGGAGGCACTGGCATTAACCACGTCCACTGCTGTTCAATTCTTGAACCACTGCCTCCATTGTTGGCCTTTGCTCTGGAGCTTCGCTCGTGCATGCCAAAGCGATCCCTGCTAGCATAGCAGCCTCCATCTTGGAACAATTTCCACGAAGGTTCTCGTCGACTAGGTCTTCTAGGTTTCCGGACTCGGCTGTGAGGTGCAAATGGGTTGTTTTTCTCTTCCCCGCAAGGATCTGGAAAATGATCACTCCAAATGCGTAGACGTCGCTCTTTTCCGTAAAGCGACCTGTAGTGGTGTACTCGGGAGCCAGGTAGCCCATTGCCGCGCTTCCTTTGAGAGTCGAGTATACCACATCATCTACTAGAATTTTGTGGAGGCCAGCATCGGAGAGAAGAGGCTTGAAATGGTGGTCGATGAGGATGTTGTCGACCGAGATGTTTTGATGAACCAAAGCTGGTTTGTTTGTCTTGTTGGAGTGCAAATACTCAATGCCTGAAGGTCAGGTAAAATAATAATGTGAATTGAAGTAACTAAAATGCGTAAACAATGATAACACTTACAAGACTAAAGACAAAATTTTGGCATTAATTGTTCCTTTGGAATAGGGTTGGACTTAATAGCTCATGTGAGGTTGTCTGCTGGGTTGATGTTCCATCCAATATGGTAGCTCATTTGACAGTTGGCTCTCTAATTTATGAAATCAGACTGCCCACACTTATAACAAGAACAGTGTCAGACAATTTAGGAATTCATATCTATGCCAGCTTATAGATAGTAATTATGCTCAGCCACACTCCCCACCGACGGGCTGTGTGTCGAAGGGAATGTTTTAACTTTCACTAAACTCTTTACAGTCTATTTTCAGCATATCTATTTCTAGAATTTGTTTTTTTTCATCGAATTTACAGGAATTCAAATTTTTTACTGGTGTAGAAACAAAATATGCGCAACTGATGCATAACCTGAAGTACCTTTGGCAATGCCTTTGATGATGGAGACTCTGGTTGCCCAATCCAAAACCCTGCTTGTGTCTTCCTTACACTTGACATCGAGATATCGTGAAAGACTTCCATTTGCAATGAAATCATGCACAAGGAAGCACTCCCCTCGTCCTCTCGAGCAGCAAAATCCTCTCAAGCCTACGAGGTTGTCGTGCCGTAAACATGTGATGGTCTTCAATCCCTTCAAGAAGTCCGACTCCTCAGATTTACAGCTGGTCTTGTTGATGCTCTTAATTGCAACCACAGACCCGTCTCTGAGTATCCCCTTGTAAGTAGCTGCAAAGTTGCTCCTGCCGAGTAGATTGACGTCGGAGAAGTACTGAGTAGCGGCCTCCACCTCTTCAAGATTAAATCTTAAGCTCTGAGATACCTCCGACGAGAATCCGAGGCCACTTCTTGCATCAGATAGCGGATCCCATCCATTTGAGTACTCAATGCTGATGAGGGATGATGCACTCTTTGTGCACACATCTTTTGTCCGGTCAGTGCTCAGCCTCGTCTCAGATGCCTCTATGGAGCTGCCAATCCTTTGTTTTTGGCGCCTGTACCACATGAACGCCAAGAGGCCTGAAACCATGCCACCTGCAACGATTGCAACAACGGCAAAAACTACGGGGATTGCGGAGATCTTCCTGGACTTGGAGCAGTCCATGCCATTGCATTTGGTAGTGACATCAGCGGACTGAGGGAAATCCCTCCCGTTGACGCCAAGAGTGGAATTGGGTCCATAAGGTTCTGGCCTATTGAAGTTGAGAGCATCTGCTGAAGTGCAAGCTCTGAGAAGAGGAAATCCGGTGCCGCATAGATCTGAGTTGTTACCATAGAAGAACCCTCCTTTTAGCATCTGCAACTCTTCATTTCGAAAATCAGAAGACCACATCAGTACAATTACAGAAGCAAACGCAAGGAAACAGTTGAAAGAAAACGGGAGCCAACCGGGAGGAACACTGCCAGAGAGGGAGTTGTTCTGAACATCTAAGAACACCAAGTGAGACAAGAGGGTCAACTTCACAGGGATAGACCCAAAGAGGCGATTAAAGCTCAAATCCAACCGCGTCAACTGGGTTAAATCACCGAGGCTTGCTGGTATCGCACCCGTCAAGTTGTTAGACTGCAGGGAAAGAACACTGAGCTTCTTCAACAGCCCCAGCTGTGTTGGTATGCTCCCGGTCAGTTGGTTATGGCACAACTGCAGCACTGGAGGGCAAGAGATGGAAATAAATGTCATCCTACCTCAGACGTACATCATTTTCAGAACAGAATGAGATGTTACATTTTGTAATAATGTCAGCATGGAAAGCTAGGAGAAGTTAAATGCATCAACAGAAGTGAAGCTTTCATGGATCCATTTATTATGGATTGAGGCGCAGACTACAGAGGCAAAATGCCCATTCCCAACAAAGATCTGAGTTCTTTTTACATCAGCAGCTAAGAAAAGGGTCAAAAGAACCGGGTAAAAAACCCAAAAACCTTTAAGATCGAAATGCTGGGACTTTGATGATACCGGGAAGAAAACCCACAAGTTAAAAAACGAAGCTTTTTGAGATACAAACTTGTCAGAGCTAGTTGGCAAAACGAAGAATAGGCAGCAAGGCCTCACCTTGAAGGCTACCCATGTTCCCAATCTCCGGTGGGATGCTCCCGGAGAGATTGTTGACGTTAAGATAAAGATCAGAGAGCTCGGTGAGCTCCGCAATCTCTCTGGGAACATCGCCAGCCAAAGCATTGTAGTGCAGGAAGAGGCCCGAGAGGTGGCGGAGCTGGGCCACCGCGGGGGAGATGGAACCGGAGAGGCCCTTCCCCTGAAGGGAGATGTTGGTGACCTTTCCGCGGCCATTGCAGGCGACCCCTTCGAAGTCCCCGCGGCATGGGTCGCGGGCGAAGGTCCACGAGGGGAGGAAGCGGCCGTCGGGGTCGAGGGAGTCCTTGAGCTCCATGAGGGCCCTCACCTCGGGGTTACGGCGTGCGCCTGCCGCAAAGGTGGCGGAGGAGGTGAGGGCGAGCAGGAAGACGAGGAGGACATCCGCCATTTGGGTGCTCTGTGGTTGTGGTAGGGAGTGGAGTGGGGGCGGAGGGGAGAGAGTGTGGAGTTATCGCGGCTGTCCAATTTTTGTTTCTTTCAGTGCCACGAGTGTTATATTTTAAAACGAGAGATAATAATAGATAATTTGATTATCTTGTCTCGGAATTGCAAGTTGATTTTCCATCTAAAATGGGCTTTAGGGTACTTGACTTTTCAACGCTGAAGGTATGTGTAATTTGTAATTGCCCCATAAAAAATTACTTTTAGACCCGTGTCGTTGTAATTTTTGTTAATTGTATGACATCAGTCACCTTAGTAATTATTTCATAACCGTTATAACATTGTTATCTCCGAGTAGATTCTTTGGTTAAATCCAACCAAAAATCTTATTCAAAAATACGAATAAAAATGGGATTTTTACAACACAAACTTTAGAATCTTTGCAAAATAACTTCTCGACCCGTAACCTTCGTTATTATCACCTCGACCTCATTGAAGTCCTCACTACGTGGAATGCTTCCTTGTACACTCTCATTTCTAAGTTTAACAGGAGACTCATCCTGATGGTTTTACTTGAGAATCTCCTTACGAATTCTCAACTATTGTTTTCCTCTGTTTACGACCCTTGTTTGCCTTTGCTGAAATCAGAGTTGTGGGCAGATCTGTGTGATGCTAGGACTCTTTTCCCTAGGGTTTCGTGGCTCATGGGGGGAGACTTCAATGTGGCTTTGCATCCTCTGATAGATCGAGATTGCGGAGTGGTGAGGATCCGGGTTCAACAGACTTTGCAGAACTAATAGGAGATCTGAAACTGGAGGCGATTGACACCTCAAACACTATATTTACTTGGACGAACTTTGGTTCATGCTCACGTATTGATAGATTCCTAGCATCTGGTGAGCTTCTGGAGGCTTTTTCCCTCTCGGTCTCCTCTTCTAGATTGAGATCTAGGTCCCAGATCAAACCCATTTGGTTTGGAATTATGGTGATGCAACAACCCCGAGGGGCTTCTTTAGGTTCAAATGCTCTTGGCTTCTTGATGAGAACTTTAGTGGCTTGGTTTGCATCCATTGGTTTTCCACTATATGTTCTGGGTTGGCGGTGACACGTTTGGTTAAGAAGCTGACATCATTGAGGAACAAATTTTGCTTATATAAGAAGGAGAGTAGATGTGCAAGGAGAGCTACTCAGACGGAGGCAAAAACTGAGATTTGTATACTTGATAAGCTTGAAGATAACATAGATCTTGTGGAGGCTGAGCTTAGAGAGCGAGCAATGGCACAACATGTTACCACGATTGAGGATAAAAAGCACGATACTTAATGGAAGTAGCAGTGGAGAATAACTTGGCTTAAAGAAGGAGATGCGAATACATCTTACTTCCATATAGTGGCTAGTGGGAGAACATGTCACAATCTTATTCAACCCATGAAGTAGATGGTAGAAGAGTGAAGGGTGATCGGGAGATGGGCAGAGCGATTGCGGATCATTTCCATGATTTTTCATGTCACTCTATAGGAAGGTTTTGGAGGTGGTCGTGATCGGGGACGACACGAATTTTGGACCAATATGCAAGTGGTCTGGTACTTAGTTTTACCATGGAGGAGGTGAAAGATATAGTTTGGAGTTTTAATGCAGATGGTACAATTGGACCTGATGACTTCTTGGTTTTCTTCTTCAGAGAATTTTCTTCCTTAGTAGGGGGAGAGGTGGTAGATGTCATAGAGGAGTTTGAGAGAGGTAGCATGGGGTTCGAGAAAGTAAACAAGGCCCTTATCTTCCTTCTAACAAAGAAGAAGATGGCTGAGAGGGTGGAAGACTATCACCTTATTGCATTGTCTAATGCTATGTATCTAGTGATGGCAAAGGTGTTAGCGACTAGACTGAATAGGATAATGGATTATATTATCTAACCATGGCAATCGACGTTTTGTCTAGTAGATAGATTAGTGATAGTTTGTCTATGGCCACAGAGATCATTGTTGAATAAAAGAGAAGCCATATGAATGACATCCCGTGGAAAGTGGATTTCTCCAAAGCCTATGACACAATTGATTGGTGATTTCTTTAGGCGGCTTTATTGAAGAAGGGTTTCTCGGAAATTTGGATTTCATGGATGAAGCATTGTATTACCACGACATCGTACTCAGTACTTGTGAATGGTCATCCAGAAGGAGGGTTCTTCCAGCCGTAGCGGTGAGTGTAGCATGGTTGCCCCTTAGACCCTATGTTGTTTGTTATCGTCGTTGATGTCTTGTCTTGTATGGTCAGCAAGGGTGGTGCATCATGGAGTCATTGCAGGCTTCTCACTTGATGACATTCACATTCCTTAGTTGTAATATGCACATGACACAATCTTTTTCATAGAATGTGGTAAGGAGGAAGCTCGAGGGAAGGATACGATGCTCGGGGTCTTTGGAGAGCTCTCAGGCCTAGTTCTCAACCGTGACAAGTCAACTACTATCACTTATAATCCATCAGAAGAAGAATCACAAGCATGTAGTGTAGAGCTAGGAAAGAAAAGAGGGACTATGCCAATCTGGTACCTAGGCTTACCCTTATTTTGTGGTAGGATCTGAATGTATGGTTGGTTGCCGATAATGGAGAAATGGGAGAGAAAGCTAAAAGGGTGTAAATCCACCATCCTATCTTGTGGGTGACGCCTGGTACTTATAAAGGTTGTCCATTCGGCAATTCATAATTGTTATGTCCTCTCACCTTCTACCTATTGGTGTACGTAGTCGATTGCAGGCTATCATGAGTAGATTTCCATGGAGCAAGTCAGGTTCTATGGGGTCAAGAGTTTATCTGGCAGATTGGGAAATGGTTACGACTTTGTAATCGTCATGAGGGCTCGAGATTTCCTAGAGATAATGAATAAGGCTCTTCTTGTGAAGTGGGTTAGCAGGATTTGAGGCAGGAATGGAGATCTGTGTTGCAGATTTATCCATCATATATATGGCAAGCAGGTGCTAGATAACAACACGTCTCTTTCGCCTTCTTTTCATCGGCCTTTTGGAGTGGAACTAGATCAGTCCTGCCGAGTTTCTAAGAGTTATTTTGCCCCGTTCTTGGTAACGGTTGCTCCTTCTCTTCCTGGATAGACAACTGGAACAATAATGGCACCTTCGCAAAACTTTTTCCATGTATCTTCACACGTATAGCAGATGGGAGTTGGATGCCCATGTTCCATATAGATCTATCATATCAATGTTTAAAATATTTGCTCCAACTCCAAATCATTGAGCAGTATCGATGGCCCTTCAAATGGAAAAGATCACTAGGTCCGGAAGGATAAGATGTTTTTTGTGAAAATGGCTTATAGAGAGCTAGATAGACCCTCTAATCCAGTAGCGGACTCTTTTATTTGTGATTGCAGTCTTATTTGGAGCCTAAATCTTCCAAGCTAAAAAAGCATCTTCTTTTGGCATTTAAGACAAAGACGCGTCATGACAAGGGATCTTTGTGCAAGGCATACAAGGTGTACATGAGGAAGACATTCCCCCATTATAACCTCGTCAATGCCATGATCGGGTAATGTACAGTGAGGGGTACCTATGCCTTTTCGTCGTAGACCATGCCGTCAGGGTCCTTCACAACTTTCTTGGAAGGAGACTCCTCCACGCAGCAAGCATTCGAGGAGGAACTTGAAGGGAAACAACCCCACCAGAGGTTCTAAGCTGGGCGAATGGTGGTGGTCGAACTACTATAGGGAGTAGACAGTGACACCACAGAGACTCCGTAAGTCACTCATCCGGTGGTAAGCGATCAAGGAGTGATGATTTCCCTTCTGCATCTATGGTCATGGGAAAGATGTAGTTAGGTTGATCGAGCAAATGATTAAATTGCAACACGAGCAAATTAGGAATCTTTTGTCGAAGGACCCCCATGTTGGAGTGGAGGATCTCCTTGATGAAGTCGAGGCGTTGTTACCTAGGGTTTGCCAAGATGCCCACATCCGACTTGCACATATCTTGCGTGATTAGTATGAGCAGATAATATTCAACCGTGTAAAGAATATCCCGGTGAAGCTTGCCGCATGGGTGGTTATCCAACTCAACAAGCCTTAGTGAGATTGTGGCATTTCCCTATCTAGACAACATGGTTTTATGAATGCTTGTCATCACTTTAACATTTAGCATCCTCCCAAATTTCATATGTTGTTGTAATTCATCTAAACTCTATGGACATCTATGTTATATGCATGGCATATGACATTTTTAATATCCATGGTGATGTCTCGATTAATCAACTAGGGTTTCGATTAAGATATTTATTTAGATTATCAAATACATTGCTTTTGTGCAGGATATGGAAAGCATAATAGCAACGAGGACCAATTTGGTGATGCTCAATATGATATACATGTGTGCATTTCTTGGGGAGGAAGAGGAGGACGCATGAAGTGATATAGGTTACATTCCCTGTGTGTCGAAGCACACTACTGTGCAGACATGCTACATCTGAACTGGGGATATGATCAACGATAGCATCCAGAGATCGTATGCAATATTTTGCATGTATCCTAAAACAATTACAAGGCTATGCACCGGCCTTAAGGAACGTGCATGTCTTAGGGATTCCCGACACCTGAAGGAAGAAGAAATGCTTTGCATACTGTTTTATTACCTTTGTTACAATGTAAAGAACCGTGTCCTCTACGAGCATTTCCAACACTTTGGAGACACGATTTCAAGACATCTCAATGATGTGCTCATGCATATTGTCTCCACCAGGGACGATTGTCATTCACTTGCCATCGACGGGCAATCCAGTCCAAGAAGTGGTCCATCCGAACAACGTCTATCCGTACTTCTAGTTCTAATATGTTTTATTTTTTAAACAACTCCCATGTCTGCTTCATTTGGGTGTTTTGGTCGACCTTATATATATTCATTTCAGGATGTAATTGGTGCGATAGATGACACCCTCATCCGAGCGAACATGCCGGCTAGCATTGCCCCAAAGTTTAGAAGTAGGGACCAGCTCATTCCGCAGAATGTCATTGCATGTGTGGACTTGCAGTCAGTTGGGAAGGATCAATAGGAAACATGAAGGTACTTAGGTGGGTCCTCGATGATGGGGGATTTAGAATGCTGGCACGCCGTAATTTTTTTGTGAATTGCAGCTAAGCCAACACATATACCTTCTTGTCTCTCTACCGCAGCGTGATCACGCACCTCCTGCAGTTCAGAACTCGGAGGGGTTGGGCCTATGCAGGTCCCCATGAACTGTACAATCATCGTCACTCTTAGCTCCCATCGTACATCGAACGTACTTTCGAGGGACTTAAATGCAAAAATAAATAATGTGTTTATTAAATTAAGTTCCTAATGAGGGCTTACCTGCAAATATTGAAACTCGATGATGGATTTATGTAATTTGGCCCGGGAAGGGACATAAATGTAATTATTAAAACTTCTAAGGGTACCCCTGCAAAATTTTCAGGTCACGTAAAAAATACAAGAGTGGATTTGAGTGGAATTCTATGGAAGCAAAAGACATCAACGCAAAATCCCCCCCCCCCCACATGATTTATCATCATATTTCTTAGTTATTAATCCCCCTACTTAAACTATTCAATAAAATGTAAAGCTAATAACATTTATTAACAATTAACCCTTTACTTAAATTAATCATAAATATTTATATAATTAACTATATTATTGTGCTTTATTTTTGGTGTTTCTTAATTACTAAAAATTCCAAAAAAATAGACAAATGGTGTATACATTCATTTTGAAATTAAACATAAATTAAAAAAAAACAAAAGAAATCTCAAAAGAAAAATTAAAATAAGTATTTTTAATCCTTAAAAATACTTACAAAAATATAAGTATGTATATATGACCTATTTTTCCTTTGTGTTTAACATGAAACTTTTAGATCTCAAAAAGATCTACAACTTTCATATTTTACACTTTTTCATTTGAAGCCTCTAACTATTTTATTTTGATTTTTTATCTTTTCTAATTTTCCTATTAGGCCACGTGGCGTACCCTAGGCCATCTAAGTGGCTCCAACCCTTTAATACCATCTGCCTCTTCCCTCAGTGACACGAACTGCCTGATCGATATGATCCTAGCCATCCATTCTTGCTTCACCCTTAGCTACTTGATCAGATCGAATCGAGCTCATCAAAGCCACACATTCACGCCCCATATTCGCTCGTTGGATCTCCTGATCCAACAGTTGTCGAGCCTTCTTCTACCTCTGTAACGACCGACCACCACGATCACCTTGTCATTCCCTCTTTTTCTCCCATTTTCTCCACCGCATCCGACTACCTCCCCACGATCCAACACCTCTCCGACAAAGCCCTAATCTACACCTTCCAAGTGAAGCCCTAAAAGCTCCATGACCCGTCCTCTAGGGCAAATGCTCGATGGTTACAAGACCCATGATCCATCATTTGTAACCGTCGAGCCATCCTTCATAGCCACCTCCTCCAGCTCCTTAGCCTCTTGTCCACCCTTTGAGTGAGGATTCAACCTAGCTCTCATCCTCTCCTTGTGATAGGGGGAGATGGAAATGAGAAGACATCATGGTGGTGACCCTCGGTGAGTCCCATGATCTCAGACCATGCCATGGCCACATCAGACCCTTCGAGCTACTCCCCACGGATAGGAGAGTTCAGCGAAGATCGAAGTTCCTTCAGGCGCTTAGCCCAAGCCTCCATTCGGTCGTGTTCTTCTTCATATCCCCTAGGTAAGCTCCATTGTTTGTTTTTATTTGATTTCTGACTTTTTATTAGGCACACACACTCCGCTTCACACCCAATTGATCGCCATGACACCTTCTCTTGATATCCCTGATCCTCGTAGTGATTCCACCTCCTTCTTCCATACCTCCTACCGCATCACCCCCTTTATTCCTCCTTCAAAGGAGAAGAACCCATCGGACCTTCGATGTCTCTCCATCTCCAAATCCTACACTCACCTCGCACAAGCACAACAAGCTTCAGCTATCTCTTAGCTAACCATTTTGTAGGTATTGGTTTCATTGGTCAGACTCCAGAGGGGGTTTTGTTATAGAGCCTCTTCTCCGATGAGCATGCATGGTTATACCACCATAGAGAGCTTCCTCCTTTCTCTGAGGCACTAGATTCATCGCTGACATACCAGGGAGCTTCTTGATCCATCAATTGTAGCAATGGAGCTGGGAGGAGGACCACCTCCTTTGCTGGAGCTCTAATAACACCGCCATCGAAGGGCGGTAGAGGAGAAACAAAGACGTATAGGTGCCATTAGATTGAACAACCCTTATATTCATTTAACGGTTGCAGAGATGTCATGCCAGCACGTCGAAGCGAGAGGCTCGGTGGGATCGAGCCTCACCCTGAGGCATACTACGACAGCCCAAGCCTCTCCCCGAGCCCCTGCCCACATGTTGGCTTGGGAATATTGCAATAGTGCCCACAATCTTCTCCAAAATTGTAAAAAAGGTCCTCACATATGCGCCGCATGTCAAGCACATGGGATATAATTGTGTAGGGGCCATGTTGGGTTATGAATATTACATAGATGCCCCTACATGCGTGAAAATAATATAGGGAAGGACTTGCAGCTATTTTTATTTTCATCCATGCCCCTGATAGGACCTGTTTGCAAAGTTTTTGTATATATTTGGCATGTTTTATTTTGAATTATGCTCCTGGACATTTTATGATATATCATGAGTATATGAACTCTGGTTTTGATGATTTCAATTTCATTTTGATGCATGTTTGACTATCTATCTAATGGTATTATTTAACACTTGATTTAACACTTATAACAATATGCTAAATTTAAATGTGAAGTGTCCATTTCTTGCTTACTTAAATGGCATTCCGAATAATTGGGACTATTTTTAATGCATCAAATATTCATGAAATTTAATCTTAAAGCCTTGTTCAATTCGTTGATTAATTTAAGGGCATAATTGTGCATGAATCTTGTTTTGCATTTCATGTCTTTTTGAATCATCTTTGAATTAAATTGCATAAAACTAAACTAAAAATGCTTGTTGTCCATTCATATGTTGCATTGTATTTGCGCATTGTTTACCTAGACAGATAGATTATCCACTTAATTTAGGTATTAGAGTCTGACTAATCAATTAGGTAGTTTATGTTCATGAGTTTGATCATGGACTTCCTAGGCTAAATATATTTATTATATCGAGCCCCTCCTCATAGAGATACGTCGGGCTCAGTTTCTGATGCGATGTGAAATCAGTCGTTCTACAACTCGACCGAATTAACTTAGCTGATTTCGTGTTCATCACCGCCTACCGTGTGTCACACGTAAGGCGAGATCGACTTAGAGGGTGCTTTGGTGCCACACCTCTATGTGGCATCATGTGCTTGATCTAGCTCAACCTATGGCCGGAGGCTCGAGGGAAGATGATCTGACGACTGGGTGCACTTCTGATGTGGATCTAATGGTTGGAGTTCTTTGATAAGGGGCCATAAGATCACAAGTGATCCAATGACACATGTAGCATTGGGAAACATCCTTCTTCCTCGAGTTGAACAGTGGAGTGTGGGTGGCAGAGCACTGGTCTACATGGGAAGCAAGAAATAGACATTCCAAGTGTTGACAAGATGCTCCAGCAAAGGTCTTGGACCTGCAGTTGTTAGCAAACACGAGGCAAACGAAGAAAGGGGGAGCTCATGTCGATGAGTGAGGGATCTGGAGTTGATGCTTCGGCCTTAGAGAGGTCGGAGATGGATGAGGTATGGGAGATACAGGATAATAGGAGAGGGAGCGTAGCGAGGTGATTTGGATCGAAGAAGAAGGTTGGGTGAATCAATCAATGGGGGGACAATGGTTTTCGGGTGGAATCAATCGGAGATGAACAGAGAAGAAAAGGAAGAAAATGGGTGAATGGGTACTTGGAGTTCGATGGAGGAGCTGAACCTAGGTGAAGATTGGCGTGAGGTATCACCTGGTGGGAGGAGATTGAGATCTTCTAATTTTAGCTCCAAGGCTTCGGCAAGGGAGGCCTGAGCTGGGCTGTTGAGGTAGGTGTTGCTGAAACAAGGGGCATGACACATATTGGATCACACTAAACCTAGAGCTCTTCATCGCTCGACAAAGCCACCATGGAGATGTCACCTTTGTAGGATCTCTGGAGCTGGAGATCGAATTTGGAAAATGGCAGATGACATGTACTAAAGGTGGAGGGTGTTGATTTGTAGGCAACGGAAGAGGCCACCAGAGGCTCGATGAGGATGGAGTGAAGGCGTTGTAATGGTGGAGGAGGAGGTTACATGAAGGTAAGGTGATGAAAGGGATCTGAGGAGGATGATGGGTAACGACCAACTGAGGAGGATGTGTAAGGGCCAACAATGGTCGGGAGGAAGAGGGCAAAGAGCAGCTGTCATTGGTTCAACTGATATCCAACGGCGGATGGGGGTCATGTGCGAAGGGTATGTGATGCATGTGTGTCGCGACCCCGAATCTCGGGCCGTCGGATCCTCCCATATCCAGATCTGGTTACTCAGCAATAATTTATTCAGCAATCACAACTAACATTCAGAAACAGACTGCAAATAAAAATACTCAGAAGGAAGTATTTCAACACTTTGCCATTCACAAAAAAAATACATGATCCATTTTCCCACTACAACCCTTTACATGTACATCAGCTTGAAGTAAATACACAGAAATATTACTAACTACCTTACAAAGAAAAGCTACTGTGGCTAGCTGGATGTCTAGTATGTAAGCTGGATGGATTTTTAAAGTCCTTGCGATGGATCACCTATACCTGTTGGGTTTTTCATAAATAATAGGATAAAAATTAGCGAATGCTAAATAACGAAGAAGAGAAAATCAAACAAATTGTGTAATTTTTGAAAACTTGTTATCACAAAAAGTTTCATCCCTTCTCATTAATTTAATTCCTATTCCATTTCTATTCCACGTCAGGGATTAGTCCAGGGGAACCCCACCATTCTTGGACTCCAAAGCTGTGGACCCTTCGGGATTGGAGATTATGTTGATCTTGGTAAGGTTATGTCGCCGCATGTCGCCTCAACTAATCCTCCAATACTACCCTGACAATTTCCTTTTCTTTTATTAATCAGTGTCTCAAACCCTCAACCTGGTAAACAAAGGAGCACACCATCCTCGAGGACTCGGTTGCTTAAAACCTCAGGCAAACATTTAACTATATAACCTAACGGCGTTAAATACATGTTGTCGTGACCCAACCGCTATTGAACCACCCGTGCCTCCACATGGCACGATCACATCTTCCGTCGTTCAACCTGAATATATTGTCTCCCGGTACCATGCATTGCAAATCATTCATTTCGTGCGCACTTATCATAACAGGGCAACCATTTACCACCTAAGTAGAGAAACACCAATACGGGTTCCTTCCGACAAATCTACAGGTTACATGCCCGACCTGTAGTTCTACTCCCAGTCATCCTTAACGTGACTCACGACCCTTTCAGGATCCAACTTAAAACACATCAATTCCAATGATGTAATTCCTTAATTCAGCCTTATATTTGCATAGCCATAAAGTACTGAGTATAGACTTACACATATATTAATTCATATATTTATATACTCATAATTATGCTCATTTTAACTTCCAAACCTTAACTTTCCAAACCACTGCATCAATCCGATGTTTAGACCTTATTTTAGTTGAAGTCACAAAGCAACTTTTCATATTTTCTCAAAAATAACCAAATTAGGGTTCTTCGTAGCAAAGAACATAAAATCAGATATTTCAACGATCTCATATGAAAACCCAACAGCAAAAGGAAGGATTTCATTACCCAATCGAGCCCTCTCTCACGTATGCAATGCTTTATCGTGTTTCGTTTTCAGAAAGAAGGATTTAAGGCTCCTGAAACGATCGAATTTCATTTTCGTATCAAAAAGGCTAAGAATGTGTCAAGAACCAGAAGAACAAATGAAGAACGCGAAAACCACGGAGAACATGAAGAACGCCAAGAACATATTTTCTCTTGAAATTTCGGCAGAGATTCCCCTTATATGGGTGATTTTTTTAGGAAAATTTTGGCAGAGTTTCCCCTTATATCGGGACATATTTCTCAGAAAATTTCGGCAAAGTTTCCCCTTATATCGGGATATATTTGAAAATAAAAACGAAAAGTGTTTCCTCTATAAAATCAATCGAGAGGAAAATAATAACGAAACTGAAAGAATATAATTAAACTACAAGCGATGGAGAATCGGTAGATACCACGCGCCTTTAGGTGAGTGAATTTGTGACGAATCACAGGGTTCACTGACGTGCACAGCCGTCCACACCTAAGTAGGGTGTTACACAGATTTCTCCTCGAACCACATAGGAAGCAAATCGGAAAGAAAGATGAATGAAGAACAAAACTTGGAAGAAAAGAGGATGAACTGAAAACCTAGATTACGATGAAAACTAAGAGAGGATCATACATTCCTCCTCCTTGTTCTCTCGACAGCGCTTCGCTAGCGCTTTTTCCCTGCCTCCCACTCCTCCTCTCGACCTCTCAACCCTAACCCTTGGGTGGTGGTGGTAGTGGAAATCGTAGAGAATGAATGGGTAGGGGTATTTATAGGCTCTAGAAAACCACTAATCATGGTTAGAAAATCATGGTTTAAACCTTAACAATGGTTTAGCAGCCCATGATTTTGGCCCATGGTTTTGGCCAAAACTTATCCCAAACTTGGGGCTTACGCTAGAACATTCCAGACGATTCTGAATTCACTAATGATGCTTAATTAACACTAATCGTGGTTAACTTTCACTAATCGCGATTTAACTTTCACGATTTACGCTTATTTTTTGCTAACTATTTGTTAGTGTTTCTAATGATCATTAATATTTTCAATCTGTCATTAGTTTCTTTAATCACATTTAATTAGTCTTAATGACAGTTATTATGGGTTAATGACTTCTTAACCCTCATTACTTCTCTTTCTTCCGAAAATCATAACAAATCAAAACGAAGTCCGATTTACACGAAACAAAATTCCGTTGGTTTTCTCTTAACGAGTCGGATCTTATGATTAAGGATCCGAGAGATGCCAAGTTCATGGCTTTACAATTATAACAACCTTAAAGGAAGTCTCGTCCTCAAGACTAGAATTGCATGCATAACAACCTTAAAGAGGATTGAAACATAACAACCTTAAAGAGGATGAACGTCCTTTCATTTATAATGAACATATACAGAATACATAGTGTTATCATTCAAACAAGTACGGGTATTTCTCTCTCATTTCTGCCTCAGGTTCCCATGTGGCTTCTTCAAACTCTTGGTTCCACCACAATACTTTAACTAGAGGCACCTCTTTGTTTCTCAACTTCTTGATATCCCTTTCAAGTATTTGCACAGGTATCTCTTGGTATGTCAAGTCCGGCTCAACATGTAAATCATTATAACTTATCTTATGCTCTGGATCCCTAACGTACTTTCTCAGATTTGATACATGAAATACATTGTGTATTGCCGAAAGATGTGGAGGAAGCACAAGTCTATAGGCAACTTTTCCAATCTGTTGAATAATTTCAAACGGACCCACGAACCTGGGTGCTAACTTCCCACGCAAGCCAAACCTCTGAACACCATTCATAGGTGATACTTTGAGAAATACAAAGTCACCTACCTCAAATTCAAGGTCTCTTCGCCTGCTATCACTATAGCTTTTCTGGCAACTCTGGACAGTTATTAGTCTTTTTCGAGCAAGCTCTACAGCTTCCCGTGTCTCCTGGAGTATATCTAAATCATAAAGATTCTTTATTCCGACCTCTAACAAACACGAAGGAGTAATACACCTACGTCCATAAAGTGCTTCAAATGATGTCATGCCAATACTTGTATGGTAACTGTTGTTGTATGTGAATTCTGCAAGAGGCAAATGTTTCAACCATGATCCTTTCCATTCTAAGGCACATTCTCATAACATATCCTCTAAAGGTTGAATAGTACGTTCTGATTGACCATCTGCTTGTGGATGATATGATGTGCTCAAGCATAGCTGTGTGCCTAAGGCTTTCATGAAGTTCTCCCAATAGTGTGAGTTGAATCGTAAATCTTGATCAGAAATTACTTCCTTTGGGATACCATGGAGGTGGATCACATGTGTAATATATAACTCAGCGAGCTGATCTGGAATGAAAGATAGGCTTATTGGAATAAAGTATGCTACCTTGGTCAGATGATCTATTATAACCCAGATACTATCCTTACACCTACGTCCATAAAGTGCTTCAAATGATGTCATGCCAATACTTGTATGGTAACTGTTATTGTATGTGAATTCTGCAAGAGGCAAATGTTTCAACCATGATCCTTTCCATTCTAAGGCACATTCTCATAACATATCCTCTAAAGGTTGAATAGTACGTTCTGATTGACCATCTGCTTGTGGATGATATGATGTGCTCAAGCATAGCTGTGTGCCTAAGGCTTTCATGAAGTTCTCCCAATAGTGTGAGTTGAATCGTAAATCTCGATCAGAAACTACTTCCTTTGGGATACCATGGAGGTGGATCACATGTGTAATATATAACTCAGCAAGCTGATCTGGAATGAAAGATAGGCTTATTGGAATAAAGTATGCCACCTTGGTCAGATGATCTATTATAACCCAGATACTATCCTTACACCTACGTCCATAAAGTGCTTCAAATGATGTCATGCCAATACTTGTATGGTAACTGTTGTTGTATGTGAATTCTGCAAGAGGCAAATGTTTCAACCATGATCCTTTCCATTCTAAGGCACATTCTCATAACATATCCTCTAAAGGTTGAATAGTACGTTCTGATTGACCATCTGCTTGTGGATGATATGATGTGCTCAAGCATAGCTGTGTGCCTAAGGCTTTCATGAAGTTCTCCCAATAGTGTGAGTTGAATCGTAAATCTCGATCAGAACTACTTCCTTTGGGATACCATGGAGGTGGATCACATGTGTAATATATAACTCAGCAAGCTGATCTGGAATGAAAGATAGGCTTATTGGAATAAAGTATGCCACCTTGGTCAGATGATCTATTATAACCCAGATACTATCCTTACCACCAATCGTCTGAGGTAAGCCAGTAACGAAGTCCATGGAAATGCTTTCCCATTTCCACTCAGGTATGGGGAGGGGTTGTAACAATCCTAGTGGCTTTTGGTGTGAAGCTTTTACCTGTTGGCAAGTGAAACATGAATTCACAAACTCAACAACATCTTTCTTCATTCCTGGCCACCAAAAATATGAATGAAGATCCTTATACATCTTCGTAATTCCCGGATGAATAGATAATCTAGAACAATGAGCTTCACGTAAGATGTCTTTCCTCAATTCAGGTATGTCTGGTACTCAAGCTCTGTGATGATTATATAGTAACCCATCTTGTATCTGTAATCCCTCTATCTCATTCTTCCCAGGTTGTTATCTTAAGTCTTTAAGGATTGGATCATTCTCCTGTCCTTTCTTTATTCTATCCCAGATCTCTGGTTTGTATCGGTAAGGAATAGTTATAGTATCAGCACTAATATCAAATGGTTTCCATTCACTTAACATTGATAGTAAACCCCAGAAGTGGATAGCACTCACTAACCCAGGTGAATAAGTTCTTCTACTAAGGACATCTGCTACGACGTTCCCCTTAATAAGGTGGTAGGAGATAGTGCAATCATAATCTTTCAATAACTCTAGCCACCGTCTCTGTCTCATATTGAGCTCCTTTTGATCAAACAGATATTTCAAGCTTTTATTATCGGTAAAGATTTCAAAATTAATACCATACAGGTAGTGTCTCCATATCTTTAAAGCAAAAACTACGGCAGCTAATTCAAGGTCATGTGTTGGGTAGTTCTTCTCATGTGTCCTGAGCTGTCGTGATGCATACGCAACTACCTTACCATGTTGCATAAGAACCGCCCCAAGTCCTTCTTTAGATGCGTCAGTGTAAACTGTAAACCCTTCACTCCCGGAGGGTAGAGTAAGGATGGGTGCAGATGTTAGGCATTCTTTCAGTGTTTGAAAACTTATTTCGCATGCATCTGACCATATGAATGAAACTTCCTTTTGGGTCAACTTAGTCATTGACAATGTTATTCGTGAAAAGTTCTTCACAAATCTTCTATAATATCCGGCTAATCCCAGAAAAAATCGTATTTCTTTGATAGTCTTCGGGCGTTCCCAACTCATAACCGCACTAACCTTTGTAGGATCAACTGATATACCTTCCCCAAAAATAACATGGCCTAAGAAAGATACTTCAGATAGATAGAAGTCACATTTATTTAGCATACAGTTTATTCTTCCTTAGAGTTTCAAGTGCCTGCCTGAGATGATGTTCATGTAGATACTTATCCTTGGAGTAAATAAGCACATCATCAATAAAGACTACTACAAAGTGATCTAAGAACTCCTTGAAGACTCTATTCATGAGATCCATGAAGGCTGCTAGGGCATTTGTCAGTCCAAAAGGCACAACTAAGAATTCATAATGCCCGTATCTAGTTCGAAAAGTTGCCTTGGGAATATCTGTATCTTTAATTTTCAACTGATGGTATCCAGGATCTTAAATCAATCTTGGAATACATAGTTGAATCCTGTAACTGATCAAAGAGATCATCTATTCTTGGCAGAGGATACTTATTCTTACGCTCTTCTTGTTTAGTTGTCTATAGTCAATGTACAACCGCATTGACCCATCCTTTTTCTAACAAATAAGACAGGTGCACCCCATGGTGAAGTACTAGGATGAATGAATCCTTTATCTAACAATTCTTGCAACCGTACCTTTAACTCTCGTAACTCAGCTGATGCCATCCTATATGGAGGGATAGAGATAGGCTGAGTATCAGGTATGAGAGAGATTTCAAATTCAATCTCTCGCTCAGGTGGTAATCCAGGTAGTTCCTCTGGAAATACATCAGGAAACTCACACACTGTAGGTATATCTTCCATCATTCTGTCTGACCCTAATATAGTGGTTACATAATCTAAGTAACCTTGGCACCCTTGCTCAAACAACTGTTGTGGCTTCAATGTAGAGATATATTCGATAAGTTCATTGGATGTCTTTCCAATGAACTGGAACTCTATCGATTTAGGAAGGTGAAACGTTACTATCTTCTGAAAACAGTCAAGACATGCATGATGTCTTTCTAGCCAATCCATCCCTAGGATAAGATCAAAGTCCTCCATTTCTATTAGTAGTAGGGAAATAGATAACTGATGTCCCGCTATCACTACTATACAATTATCCAGGATTTCTCGGATTATAAATACTTGTCCTCCTGATCCCTTGATCAGATAGGACTGTTGTACTTCTACTGGTAACTTACCCAAAGTGAGTATGAACCGTCGAGCAATAAATGAATGTGAAGCACAAGAGTCAAATAAGGCATCTACTGAAAAGCTATGAATAGTAACGGTACTTCGTACGACTGTGCCTGAATTGTAGGCTTGTTCTTCAGTGATTTCATTGAGCTATCCATTAGGATTAGGCAAGCTAGAACCACGACACTTTGTAATGATTGCTGTGTAGGAGACGATCCTTGCGAGCTACGACCTCTACCATGTCTTCCTCCGCGTGTTGCTCCATTGCTCGAGGTGGATGTTATACGGTTAATTGGGGTTGATTTAAACTCTAACCCTCTCAACTTCGGACAATCTTTCTTAATGTAGCCTTTCTGATGACAGTAAAAATACACACGTGCTCCTGTTTGAGCTAAAGACCCAGCCATAGAGTTGCTAGCTCCTGCTGCTGAGTCGCGAGAATATAGTGGAGGTTGATAACGAGCATTTTGCGAGGGTCAAAAATACGCCCTGCACACAAGGCGGGGACGATAATGTCGCTGAGGCGACCGGTCACAAAACGCTGGTTGATCAGAAATTAACCCACAATAAATAATAAACCAATTAAGTCCCAAAACTGTGAATTAACATTTGTTAACTCTACCATAAAATGCAGTGTATAAGCATGTAGAGGTCGAATCACAGAGAGCAATAAAAATTGGGTAGCCTATGGTGTTCATGTACATCCAGGTCATCCTTGAATGAATCCTATTTTTGCGGGTTTTTCGGGTTTTGCGGGTTTATTTTATTTTATTTCATTTTTGTTTTTATAATTTTTATTTTGGTTTTGTATTTTATATTTTTTTGTTTTCTTTTTATAATGTTTATATAATATAGATATATATACGTATGCATATAAAGATATATATATATATAAGAAGAGAGAGAAATATAATATATGGATATATATACATATGCATATTTTTATAAATACTCCATATATATTAGATAAAATATATATATATATATTTGTTATTTTTCTGAAATATTTCTAATTTTTATGTATTTGTAATTCCAAAAATGTCCCTAATATGGACTAATTAAATAGGCCGACACTCATTTGGGTTCTAAAAATATAGAATAAATCCAAAAATTACCAAAATTAATTTTAATACCTAAATAATAATATCTAGATAATTATAGCATATGAAAATATATTTTTGGCATTTTTGTTGCATTTTTATGTTTTTTGTATAATCTTGAAGTTTTCTAAATTTTTTTATTTTTTTGTTCTTGTTTTTAAGGTTTTTCACTTTCTAGACTCATTAAATATATAAATATATCATATATAATTTTTTTGTAATTTTTCAAAAAACATTTTATAATTTTTTTGTATTTTCTCATTTAAACAGTGCAAAATTAGCTCCTTTTTCATTTTTAATCAATGGATAAAATGCTCAAAAATACCAAATAAAAATACAACGTGCATCAACAAGGTACAAGGCATCTACCCTAATTTTTGTGAATTTTTAGAAGCTAGCTAGGTATTTTTAATAAATATATGAAGTAAGTAAAATTAAATCAGCCTAGCAGGAGCATAAATGCAATAAAAATAAATGTCAGGGGGCACAGTGCAATTTAGCCAACTGAAATAAACATTTATTTAGATTTTTGGAACTAATTTATAATTAACAAAATACGCCAGGGTTTACATGCAAAATTCACGCGCCTCACGTGGGACTGCACGTAAGGTGCGGAAGTACCAAAACGTAATTTAGTGAAGTACAGGGGTCCTTTCGCAAAATGTACAATTATTTTATAACGTGAAAATTTATTTACAAAATTAAATATTAAATACAACAAAAAGCGGGGGTATGAGTGAAAATTACCCCAACAGGCGCTGGATCCAAAGACGCAGATGACTTTACTTGAACACGTGTCGGCCATGCAACGGTTGATACCGGTTCGCTGATGAGCGCTGGAGATTAGATCTTGTGGGAGATCTGATGGTCGTGGCTTTACTCCATCGGACGACTGTGCTTTGAACTGGGGCCTTCATCATGATCAGACGGCTATGGAGCCGCCTGGAAGAACAGGGAAGAAGCTCGCACGAAGCGAGCTTTGTCTTGAATCACGGGCTCCTCCGGGCGTCTCCGTCGCATCCGAGATGCTCCTCACGTTGCTGGAAGGTCCCTGCGTCGAACGGCGGTCTTCACTTGGCTCCTGGAGGTCTGAGGTGTTCAACCGATGTCAGAGAAGGTTTGGACCTCCAGGAACCTCCTCCTGGGTTGGATCAAGTCCCAGAGGGCTCATTTTGTCATGATACCTGCACAGGAAGAACAAGGGGCTCGAGGGCTTTCTCCCCGACCATGGGTTTTGAAGCTGAAACGCAAGGTGAGGCAAGGCGGAGGAGCTCCGATGAACGACGGAGGTGGAGCTCCGATTCGCGAAGACAGAGGGTCTCCGGTTGAACAAAGGTGGTCGAGAGATGGAGAAGACGATGAGGAGTGGAATGGAAGCGGAATGGCGATCGGAAACTGTCAGAAGCACTGTGGAGAAGTCGCCGGAGCCGATCTCCGGCGAACTTCGATTAAGCTAACCTAGGCTATTCTACTGATCTAAAGGCGAAATAAATGACATGAATGAAATGTAGAAATGAAAAGCTACCTAAATATCGTAAAGGAACAACTCTTATACCTGGGGGCCTCCAGGGAGCAGGACGGACGCCGGAGCTCCGCCGTGACAAAATCTCTTCCTCCTCCGGCCGATTCACGGTGCTAGGGAGCGACTCCTATCACAAGGGCTCGTCCAGGACCAGATTCAATGCGTTTGGGGGAAGTAAAGTTGGCCCAATTCGACCAAGGAAGAGGAAGTACTTATTTATAAACATCCCTGAGCACCCTTATTGACCAGTGATTATGGATTGATCTAGTGTATTTACAAATGATCTAATGAGTTGGCGTGATTGTAAAGTGAATGGCGGACATATCTTGTGAAGAAATCGAGTGTGATGGCTGGACGAGACGTCCAGGAAAAAGGGATGAAAATCGGGGAAAAGATAGTTCTGAAGCGCCAGGTCCCAGATGGGACAGTTGACCGGGCGGTCAACACGGGCCGCATCCTGAGTGGTCCACCTAGGATCACTACAGGACAAAACAGAGGTGTTTATTCGAAATTAATTTATTTATCATAATAAATGATTTTATTATTTTTTGCTTATAAAATAAAAAATATTTATTAAATAATGTATTATTTATTTATGATTTTTATTTATTTTTTGATGTATTTTATTATGGATTTCGTTTAATAATGTATTTATAAGTATATTTACATGTATTTTGTGTACTTTATTTTTTTGTATATTTTATTTTATTATTTTATTTTCTTATTTTATAAATTTATAACTTATTTTTGTGAGTGTAAATCTATTTTTATTTAATTTTTATGAGTTTATTTACATATTTAAATAAATAGGTGTATGTAGTATGTAGGTATACTTATAAGTATTTTACCTATATTTTATATATATTTTATTTATTTATTGAATTTTATTGGATTTTATTTTGGATTTGTATTTTTAATAAATTATACGTAACGTTTACAATATTGTAAAAATATGAAAGAATAAAATTATTAAAGAATGAATTTCCTTTTTATTTCTGTACATATGTAATATAGGTATTCTTGGTCTGTGTATTCCCTAGACTTATTTTATTTTATGAATTCTTTTTGGTTTTATTTTAATTTCAACATGTACATGTATTATATATATTATTTACAAAATTCTAAAAATATAAGTTTGTAAAAATAAGGAATAATGAATAAAATGAATATTTTAATCGGACAGGCTGTACAATGAAGGCCAAAAACCTAACTTTCGCAGATGAACTCCAAAAATTACGAAACCAATTTTATTAAATAGCTCTTGAAAAGTTATATATAATTAAAGTGATTTTGATTGATTTTGAGTTTTTATTTTCAAGATATGAGTCTGTGAAGTTGAGATTTTGGCTTTTTATTCTGTGTATAAAATGTACATTGTGTATCATTTTTGTACAAACTCAATTTTGTATTTTTATTTACATTATTATCTACAACTTCCATGTACAAAGTTTCTTTATTTAATGAATAAATATATACAAAATAGGTGTCAAAAATGCATAAATGAATGAAGAATTTATTGTATTATTGGCCCTTATCTCCCCCTACTTTATTCCTTGTCGGCCAATTCCATTCTGGCCTTGGTCTTGGGGTTTGGGTCATAAAACTTTTTCAATATTTTATTCCTTTTTCTTTTCTTATCTTTATTCTATAATTTTGGGATTAAAAACCTTATTTTATTGTAATAAATGCAATGAATAGTGAATGATATTATAGACAAATTGCCGTTATTTACATGCATTAGCTAGGGTTTTTGAGGCCAAAATGATAGAATAAAGGTGATGAAATGGAGATTCATCAGAGGTCTAGAGAAACCCTTTCTTCCAGATAATTCCTGACCCAAAGTCTCTGGCGAGCTTATATTAGACCCGATTGGATGAAAATGATTGTCTCTTCAGTTATAATTCACCTTAGGTTTGGTTGGTCCACCAGTAAAGTGAAAGCTTCTTCTTTGGCGGTTTTCATCCCTCTCCATCTCAATACGAGAGGCGATGTCCATGGCTTCATCTACAGTGGTGTCTCTAAAACCTGCAAGCTTCTCTCTCAAATCTCCCTGAAGACTGCTAACAAATTTGGTAAGACACTCTTGTGGTAAAGCTTCTAAAGCTAGGGAGTAACGTAGCAGCTCCGTAAAGTGAATATGATAATCTCATACATTCTTGGATCCTTGGGTCAAAGAAGCTAACTCCCTCCCCTTCAATTCTTCCCAATGGGAGGGACATAAGTGGGCTCGGAACCTTTCTTCAAAAACATCCCCCGGATCTACTAATTTCTTGGAAATGGCTCTCCACCATCGTCTTAAATAGTCTGCTAAGGAGTAATCAACAAAGTGTACCCAAGTATCTGTTGGTGCGTGTATTATTCTCAACATCCTGCTAACGTCATCAAACCATAGTTCTGCCTCAGCAGGTGTCTCTATGCCTTTAAATCGAAGAATCTTTCCCTTTTGATAATTGTCTAGTAATGTTTGGTGTCTAAGAAGTGCCTTCTCCATTGCTCCTTCAGCTGGGGTAGGAGTAGACCGAGTTGAAGGATGATAACTAGATTCTTCCTCAGAAAGATGGACAGAACCTTCAATCATGGCATCTGCAAGTTTAGGTGCCTCGGGTCTCTCAGCTTGTGCATTGAGCCTCTCCTCCAATGCTTGCTGCCTTTGTCTATGTCTTGGAGCATTGTCATCATAGCCGATAATTGTCTAGACACATCTTGGTCTGCCATGATCTTGTGTTAAGTTAAGGCCAAAGGTTAGGTCCTATATGTCTTAGCATGATGTACGTATGGGACAATGACAATGTTATTGCAGTTAATTAAGATCAAAGGATCTTAATATAACCTTAGTTTCTGAATACCGCTCATAATTGTTAATTAATAAATAAATTAATGGAGTAACCGGACTCACGACCCTTTTCAGGATCCAACTTAAAACACATCAATTCTCATGATGTAATTCCTCAATTCAACCTTATATTTGCATAATCATAAAATACTGAGAATAGACTTACACATATATTAATTCATATATTTATATACTCATAATTATGCTCATTTTAACTTCCAAAACCTAACTTTCTAAACCACTACATCAATTCGATACTTAGATCTTATTTTAATTGAAGTCACAAATCAACTTTTTATATTTTCTCAAAAATAACCAAATTAGAATTTTTTGTAGAAAAGAACATAAAATCAGAAATTTCAACAATCTCATATGAAAATCCAACAGCAAAAGGAAGGATTTAGTTACCTAATCGAGCTCTCTCTATCGCGTATGCAGTGCTTTATCGTGTTTCGTTTTCAGAAACGATGATTTAAGGCTCTTGAAACGATCGAATTTCATTTTCGTATCAAAAATGCTAAGAACGTGTCAAGAACGCTAAGAACGACTGAAGAACACGAAGAACATGAAGAACGCCAAGGACATATTTTCTCTTGAAATTTCGATAGAGCTTCCCCTTATATGGGGTGATTTTTCTAAGAAAATTTTGGCAGAGTTTTCCCTTATATCGGGACATATTACTCAGAAAATTTCGGTAGAATTTCCCCTTATATTGGGACATATTTCAAAATAAAAACGAAAAGAGTTTTCTATATAAAATCAATCGAGAAGAAAACAACAGCGAAACTGAAAGAATATAATTAAACTGCAAGCGATGGAGAATCGGTAGACACCGCACGTCTTTAGGTGAGTGAATGTATGACGAATCATAGGTTTCACTACCGTGCACAGTCGTCTGCACCTAAGTATTGTGTTACACAGATTTCTCCTCGAACCACAACTAGAAACAAATCGAAAAGAAAGATAAATGAAGAACAAAACTTGAAAGAAAAGAGGATGAATTGAAAGCCTAACTTACGAAGAAAACTAAGAGAGGATTATACTTTCCTCCTCCTCGTTCTCCCGGCAGCGCTTCGCTAGCGCTCTTTCCCCGCCTCCCACTCATCCTCCCGACCTCTCAACCCTATCCTTTGGGTGGTGGTGGTGGTGGTGGTAGTGGAAATCGTAGAGAATGAATGAGTAGGGGTTATTTATAGGCTCCAGAAAACCGCTAACCATGATTAGAAAACCATGATTTAGACCTTAACCATGGTTTAGCAGCCCATGATTTTGGCCTATGGTTTTGGCCAAAACTTATCCTAAACTTGGGGCTTACGTTAGAACATTTCAGTTGATTCTATATTCGCTAATGACACTTAATTAACACTAATCGCGATTAACTTTCACTAACCACAATTTTTACGGTTTACGCTTATCTTTTGCTAACTATTGATTAGTGTTGGTAATGATCATTAACGGTTTTCAATCCGTCATTAGTTTTTTTAATCACACTTAATTATTCTTAATGACAATCATTATGTGTTAATGATTTCTTAACCATCCTTACTTTCTTCCGAAAATCATAAAAATCGAAACGAAGTCCGATTCACACAAAACAAATTCCGTTGGTTTTCTCTTAACGAGTCAGATCTTATGATATAGGATCCGAGAAATGCCAAGTTCATGGCTTTACAATTATAACAACCTTAAAGGAAGTCTCGTCCTCGAGACTAGAATTGCAGGCATAACAACCTTAAAGAGGATTGAAATATAACAATCTTAAAAAGGATGAACGTCCTTTAATTTATAACGAACATATACAGAATACATAGTGTTATCATTCAAATAAGTACGAGTATTTCTCTCTCATTTCTACCTCAGGTTCCCATGTGGCTTCTTCAAACTCTTGGTTCCGCCACAATACTTTAACTAGAAGCACCTCTTTGTTTCTTAACTTCTTGATGTCCCTTTCAAATATTACCACATGTATCTCTTGGTATATCAAGTCTGGCTCAACATGTAAATCATCATAACTAATCTTATGCTATGGATCCCTAACGTACTTTCTTAGATTTGATACATGAAAAACATAATGTATTGCCGAAAGATGTGGAGGAAGCGCAAGTCTATAGGTAACTTTTTCAATATGTTGAATAATTTCAAAGGGACCCACGAACCTGGGTACTAACTTCCCACACAAGCCAAACCTTTGAACACCCTTTATAGGTGATACTTTAAGAAATACAAAGTCACCTACCTCAAATTCAAGGTCTCTTCGTCTGCTATCACTGTAGCTTTTCTGGCGACTCTGGCGACACTTTGTTGTGGTTGCTATGTAGGAGACACTCCTTGTGAGCCACGACCTGTACCATGTCTTCCTCCGCGTGTTGCTCCATTTCTCGAGGTGGATGTTATACTGTTAATTGGGGTTGGTTTAAACACTGGCCCTCTCAACTTCGAACAATCTTCTTGATGTGGCTTTCTTGATGATAGTAAAAACACACACGTGCTCCTGTTTGAGCTGAAGACCCATCCATAGAGGTGCTAGCTCCTATTGCTGAGTCACGAGGATATAGTGGAGGTCTAGAGAAACCCTTTCTTCCAGATAATTTTTGGCTCAAAGTCTATGGCGAGCTTATATTAGCCCCGACTATATGATAACGATTGTCTCTTCGGTTATAATTCGCCTTACGTTTGGATGGTCCACCAGTAAAATGAAAGTTTCTTCTTTGACGGTTTTCATCCCTCTCCATCTCAATACGAGAGGCGATGTCCATGGCTTCATCTACAGTGGTGGCTCTAAAACCTACAAGCTTCTCTCTCAAATCTCCCTAAAGACTGATAACAAATTTGGTAAGACAATCTTATGGTGAAGCTTCTAAAGCCGGGGAGTAACATAGCAGCTCCGTAAAGTAAATTTGATAATCTCGTACATTCTTGGATCCTTGGGTCAAAGAAGCTAACTCCCTCCTCTTCAATTCTTCCCAATAGGAGCGACAGAAGTGGACTCGGGACCTTTCTTCAAAAGCATCCCATGGAACATGATTTGCTAATTTCTTAGAAATAACTCTCCGCCATCATCTTGCATAGTTTGCTAAGGAGTAATCAGAAAAATGTACCCAAGTATATGTTGGTGCGTGTATTATTCTTAACATCCTACTGACGTCATCAAGCCATAGTTCTACCTCAGTAGGTATCTCTATGCCTTTAAATCGAGGAATCTTTCCCTTTCAGTAATTGTCTAGTAATGTTTGGTGTCTAAGAAGGGCCTTCTCCATTGCTCCTTCAGCTGGGGTAAGAGCAGACTCAGTTGAAGAATGATAACTAGATTCTTCCTCAGAAAGATGGACAGAACCTTCAATCCTAGCATCTGCAGGCTTAGATGCTTCGGGTCTCTCAGCTTGTGCATTGAGCCTCTCCTCCAATGCTTGCTACTTTTGCCCATATTTTGGAGCATTTTCATCATAGCCGCTAATTGTCTAGACATATCTTGGTCTGTCATAATCCTGGGATATGTTAAGGCCAAAGGTTAGGTCCTATATGTCTTAGCATGATGTACGTAAGAGATAATGACTTGTGAATGGTATTGCAATCAATTATTAAGATCAAAAGATCTTAATATAACCTTAGTTTCTGAATACCTATCATAGTTATTAATTACTAAATAAATTAATGGAGTAAGCAGGCTTTGATAACAATCTGTCGCGACCCCGAATCTCGGGCCGTCGGATCCTCCAATATCCGGATCCGGTTACTCAGCGATCACAACTAACATTCAGAAATAGACTGAAAATAAAAATACTCCGAAGGAAGTATTTCAACACTTTGCCATTAATAATAAAAGTTTACATGATCCATTGTCCCACTACAACCCTTTACAGAAAATTATTGTGGCTGGATGTATGTCTAGTATGTAAGCTGGATAGATTTTTAAAGTCCTTACGATGGATCACCGACACCTGTTGGATTTTCATAAATCATTGGATAAAATTTAGCGAATGCTAAGTAACGAAGAAGAGAAATGCAAACAAATTGTGTAATTTTTGAAAAGTTGTTATAACAAAAAGTTTCATTCCCTCTCATTAATTTAAGTCTTATTCCTTTTTTATTCCACGTTAGGGATTAGTCCAGGGGAACCTCACCATTCTAGGACTCTGAAGTTGTGGACCCTTCGGGATTGGAGAGTGTGTTAATCTTGGTAAGTTTATACCGCAGCATGTCACCTCAACCAATCCTCCAATAATACCCTAACAATTACCTTTCTTTTATTAATCAGGGTCTCAAACACTCATCCTGGCAAACAAAGGAGCACACCATCCTCGAGGACTCGGTTGCTTAAAACCTTAGGCAAATATTTAATGGGTTTTTATCAGTTGTGCCCCTCCGAGATATTGCAATTTCAGTTATGCCCCTCCCTTTTTTGGAATATCAGTTATGCCCCTACCTTCTTGCAAAATTCATGGTTCCGTCCTTTTGTAATATCAATAATGCCCCTACTTTACCTTAACAGAAGGGCACAACTGTGAATTTTACAAGAAGGTAGGGGCATAACTGATATTTCAAAAAAGGGAGGGGTATAACTGAAATTGCGATATCTCAGAAGGGCACAACTGATAAAAACCCATATTTAATTATATAACCTAGCGGCTTTAAATACATGTTATCGTGACCCAACCACTATTGAACCATCCGTGCCTCCACATGTCACGACCACATCTTCTGTCGTTTAACCCGAATATATTGGCTCCCGGTACCACGCATTGCAAATCATTCATTTCGTGCGTACTTATCATAACAGGACAACTGTGTAACACCTAGGTAGGAAAACGTCAATACGGGTTTCTTCCGATAAACCTACAGGTTGCATGCTCGAACTCTAGTTCTAATGATGTAATTCCTCAATTCAGCCTTATATTTGCATAATCATAAAATACTGAGTATAGACTTACACATATATTAATTCATATATTTATATACTCATAATTATGCTCATTTTAACTTCCAAATCCTAACTTTCCAAGCCACTGCATCAATTCGATGCTTAGACCTTAGTTTAGTTGAAGTCACAAAGCAACTTTTCATATTTTCTCAAAAATAACCAAATCAGGGTTCTTCGTAGCAAAGAATATAAAATCAGAAATTTCAACGATCTCATATGAAAACCCAACAGCAAAATGAAGGATTTCGTTACCTATTCGAGATCTCTCTCGCGTATGCAGTGCTCTATCGTGTTTTGTTTTCAGAAAGGACGATTTAAAGCTTCTGAAACGATCAAATTTCATTTTCGTATAAAAAATGCTAAGAACTTATCAAGAACGCAAAAAACGAACGAAGAACACGAAGAACGCGAAAAACATGAAGAACACGAAGAACATGAAGAACGCCAAGAACATATTTTCTCTTGAAATTTTGATATAGCTTCCCCTTATATGGGGTGATATTTGTAGGAAAATTTTTGTAGAGTTTCCTCTTATATCGGGACATATTTCTCGGAAAAATTCGGCAGATTTTCCCCTTATATCGGGATATATTTCACAATAAAAATGAAAAAAATTTCCTTTATAAAATCAATCGAGAGGAAAACAACAACGAAACTAAAAGAATATAATTAAACTGCAAGCGACGAAAATCGGTAGACGCCACACGTCTTTAGGTGAGTAAATGTGTGACAAATCACAGGGTTTACTGATGTGCACAGTCGCTCGCACCTAAGTAGGGTGCGTTACTTAGATTTCTCCTTGAACCACAACAAGAAACAAATCGGAAAGAAAGATGAATGAAGAACAAAATTTGGAAGAAAAGAGGATGAATTGAAAGCCTAGCTTACGAAGAAAACTAAGAGAGGATCATACCTTCCTCCTCCTCGTTCTCCCGTAGCGCTTCGCTAGCGCTCTTTCCCCGCCTCCCACTCCTCCTCCTAACCTCTCAACCCTAGCCCTTGGGTGGTGGTGGTAGTGGAAATCGTAAGAATAAAGGGGTGGGGGATATTTATAGGCTCCAGAAAACCACTAACTATGGTTAGAAAATCATGGTTTAGACCTTAACCATGGTTTAACGGTCCATGATTTTGGCCCATGATTTTGGCCAAAACTTATCCCAAACTTAGGGCTTACGTTAGAACATTCCAGATGATTCTAGATTCGCTAATAATGCTTATCTTTTTCAATCCATCATTAGTTTCTTTAATTATACTTAATTAGTTTTATTGACAGACATTATGGGTTAATGAGTTCTTAACCCTCCTTACTTCTATTTCTTCTGAAAATCATAACAAATCGAAATGAAGTCTGATTCACACGAAATAAATTCCGTTGGTTTTCTCTTGATGAGTCGGATCTTACACTATAAAAAAAGTGTGATTGATATACACTCAATGCCGTACACTGGACGAGCACACGTGCTCACTCAAAGCCTAGCGAGCCCTTATGCTGCACATGTGCTCGCCAGCATGATCACCCTTTTGAATCTGGAGGTACGGTTATGTTTTATTAAATGGGCGAGCACTTTAATAGTACACATGCTCTTCAGTTGTGCTCGCCACGTTGAAATTTAAGTCACGACGGAATGGGCGCGTGCCATTTTCGGGGAGAGCCCCTAAAGAGCATGGGGCGAGCACATAAGTGTGCTTGCCCGCGCTCGTAAATAGAACATCAGGCGTCCCCAGCCCTGATTCTTGCGTGAGTTGCTCTCTGTCTCATCCCCTCCGGCGACAAGAGGTCCGCGGGTAACGCGTCGAGAGCTTCCTTTTTTATCATTCAATCATACAAACACCCCTCTTTAGGTATATCTTATCATCCTTTATCTTTTTTGTCTATTTCATTCGATTTTATACTTGTTTTAGAGGTTTAGGGTTTTGATATTTTGATTTTTTTGTTCTTGAATTTAATATCAATAGTTGTTATTGTTGTTGCTTATGCTTCATATAAGTGTTTAATGTGTAGTTGTATTTAGATTTGAGTAAATTTTTATCTAATATAGATGAAATATTATATGCATGTCTAGTGTTTGATTAAATGACACAACAAGTAAAGTGCTTAAATAGTAATGTAGGTGAATGTTGGTATAGATGGGATGAGAGATACATTAATTTCATAACACTAGGTTCATGCCATTAGGTTCATTGAAAAGTATCATACGACTAGTTTAATGACATTATGAATGTTGATATAGAGAAGTGCCATAACACTAGTTTCATAACACTAGGTTTACTGAAAGAGGTGATGAGAGATACAAATCCATTGAGAATAAGAACTATATAATGGATGTAAAATTAGACATTTATTTAAGTTAAAATCATTTTGCGTGATAATAACTATAAATAGAAATTTTACTTCTGTGATAATTTATTATCATATTAAATTTAGTTAATGTGATTATGTATATCATATTAAATTATAGTTAGGTTGATAATAAATCTAGAACACTAATCATTAATTATTATAAAATCGCACAAAATCATTCATACACAGTGCGCCCCTCCACATCGGGTGGTGTGTGGCCCTGCATAACGGGAGGCTTGTGCAACACATTGAAGGATTTGATGACCTCTAACTGTGTTATATTTTTTTATTTTTTCACAGCACTATTAAAATCACTTTGGGATGTTTATCCCAGACCAATGGTCATGGATTTTGATGTTTGCAGGTTTAAAATTCATTTTTTTGCTGGTGTCCATCAAATATTAGTGACCCAAGCACTGTATTAGGCATTAAATTAGGATCACACTTATCACTATCCCCATCGTTAACCAACCAAATTTACGTAGTTGTCCGGCTAATATAAATGAATAAATATTTTAAGATTATTTTATAGTACCATTTGTAGCATGTAGAAATGTATGACGTAAAGTGATCTTAAAGTATTACATTTATATTAGCTTCCCTTAGTTCGGAGATCCCAGACTAAGGGGGTACGTAAGGATTCAAACTTATTAAAAGGTGATCGTTGTCACAAGCTCTTTATTTTTTATGGAAATTCGGTTTATAACCTCTTCCTCTTCGGTATACCAAATCAATCATAATTTACTATCAAAATAATCATTAATATGATTATTTTGTTGCGATTGATTTATGAGGTATACGGGAGAGGTGTAGGGTTATGCTGCCGAATTTTCGTTAGAAATAAACAAGCTTGTGACAACGATCATCGTTAGTAAGTTTGAATCCTTATAGACGGGCTCAAGTAATAACATAATTAAGACACTTCTCTTCTCATCTTTTATCTCAATAATGGGATACGTTTAGCTTTCCTCACATATTTCCTGGATTTAACATTGTAAATTGTTTAATTCAGGTTGATCAATATGATATATAGAGTGGATGTACAACCGTGTAGTAGATGGACGTATAGCAGGTACCTTCTAAAAGATGTGTTCAAGAATTTATATAATTTGCTTACGCACAAGGTTCCCGTGTCGTGGATTCAGATAGAACTATCTTGTATCAGTGTAAGAAATATTGTTTAATGAGGAAGAGATCAATAGATGAAACTCAGTTACGTCTTTATAAAATGGGTTTCATGGAAGGATATCAGATTTGGTGGAGGCATAGTGAGGATTGCGAGGTCATGATGAATGATGCGGAAGAAGCTGATAGTAGTAATCCTTTTACAGATATGGTTATGGATGTTGCAGGTCCAGATTTTAATGCTACTTTTTTTAGATGATGAGGAACCATATAACAGACTGTAGAATTTTACGAGCTATTAAAAAAAGCAGAAGAGCCATTGTGATTGGATTGCAAGACGTATTCAAAACTTTCCGCGGTTTCGGATCTTCTATCGATGAAGATGGAGTATAATATGACTGATCATAATTTTGATGCAATGCTTAGGATTATCAAGAAAATGTTATCGGAAGATGGATAATTACCTGATAATTATTATAAAATGAAAAAGATGATGCGGAAGATGGGTTTAGAGGAAGTTAAAATAGACTCTTGCATAAATCACCATATTTTATATTACGGTGAACACCAACATTTACAACGGTATCTTGAATGTAACGAACCAAGATAGTAGGAAGCTAATAAGAGTGGAACAAAAATCTTGAGAAAGATTTTATGTTATTTCCCGTTGACTCTGAGATTGAAACGACTATATTATTGCAAAGAAATAACGAAGTACATGGCATGACACATGGAATATAAAATCGATGAGTACATGAAGCATCCATCCGAGTCTGATTGTTGGAAAGTATTGATGTCAACTTTTCCTACATTTAACGAAGAAAAGAGGAATTGCGTTATAAGTTTATGTACAGACGGGTTTAATCATCATGGAAGAAGTAAAGATTACTCTTGCTGGCCAGTATTGACAACAACATACAATCTAGCCCCATGGTTATGTAATAAGTGACCGTTTATGTTTCTTTCGCTGTTGGTACCAGGACCTACACATTCGGGAAAATACATCGACTTTTATTTACGTCCTCTTATAGATGAGTTGAAAATGTTATGAGTCGATGGAGTTGATACATATGGTGCTAGTAAAAGTCAAACATTTAACATGAAAGTAGCTCTACTTTGAACGATAAATGACTTTCCGGCATATGTAATATTATCTGGATGGAGTACGTATGAATGTAAAAGTTGTCCATATTGTATGGAGAGTATTAAATCATTCCAGCTTCAACACGGTCAGAAACCATATTTTTTTGATTGTCACAGACGGTTTCTTCCAAACAATCATCCATATCGAAGACAGAAGCCGTCATTTAAAAAGAATATAATTAATCTTTCAGATCCTCCACCATTTAAGACATGCAATACGATATTATCAAGCTTAGAAGAATTGGAGAAATCAGCCTTAGAAAATGAAGATAAAATAAAAAATCTTCCTGATTTTGGTAACAGTCATAATTGGATTAAGAAGAATATATTTTCAGAATTACCATATTGGAGTAAGTTACTGATACGACACAACTTAGATGTTATGCATATAGAGACAAATGTATTTGATAATATCTTCTATACTGTTATTAATGTAACCGGTCGATCAAAAGATAAAGTAAAGTCTCATCGTGATTTACAAATCATATACAATATGCTAGAGTTGCATATAAAGGAACATGATAATGGAAGGGTTGAACTTCCTAAAGCGAAGTATACCTTAGACAGAAATCAAGTTAAGCTTACCTGCGAATGGACAAGTAAATTGAAGTTTACAGACGGATATGAGTCACATTTTTCCAATTTGATCGATTTAAAGAAGTTTACATTTAAGGGAATGAACAGTCATGACTGTCATGTTTTTATGGAAAGATTGCTACCGTTAGTTTTTAAAGGATTGTTACCAAAAAACATTGTTGATGTTCTTTTAAATGTTAGCAGATTTTTCCAGATTCTATGCTCATCACGCATACACCGTATGGAGATGGATTATCTTTATAAAAATATTCTTATGATTATGTGTAACTTAGAGAAGATATTTCCACCATCATTCTTTGATTCAATGAAGCATATGATGATTCATATTCCATATGAAGCGAAAGTAGAAGGGCCGGTAAAATATCGTTGGATGTATCCATTTGAAAGGTAATTAAAAATTTTATAATCTTCTTGCATTCTTTACTATTTCAATAAAATGTTAACCTATTTCAATATAGGTTGTTTCTTTCTTAAAAGAAAGGTTCAAAACAATAGTAAAGTTGAAGGATTAATAAGTTCGCAATATATATATGAGGAAGTCGAAACATTTTACGCTAGGTATCTTCCAGAAGATGTGGAGACTATCCACAATAGATTTAGGAGGAATGGGACAATTTACTCTGAGGAAGAACCTTGTATCAGTATCTTTCGTCCATCCACTCAGCTCATAGGAAAGGCAACTGGACGTTTCTTATTAAAACAGGAGAAGGATGCTGCAGAGTTATACATATTAGACAATTGCGAGATAATAATATCATATCTTTGGTAAGTATTTGTATTACTTTATGTATATATTCAATTCAATTTTAATTAATCCTGATGTTCCTCTTACTAATTTTAGAGAATTTAGGAAGAAAATTATCGAGGAAAATTTCATGTATTCAGATGACAAAGTTCTGAGCATCTATAGGAATCAATTTCCAGCTTGGTTTAAAGATCACTCAAAACAGTTGAACGGTGGTGATTTTTATTCTCATATTTTAAAATATTTTCGAGAAGGACCTGTATATAAGGTCCGAGCTTACAACTCTTGCTGCAGTAATGGTTATCGTTTTCATACCTAAAATTCCGATAAATATTTAATAACTCAGAATCATGGAGTGATGGTTTGTGGATCTTGTTATGAGGAAGATCATATGAATTATTATGAAATTTTAAAGGAGATACTAGAAATGGAATATAGTATACCAGACTTGAATAAAGTAATTCTCTTCTTGTGTGATTGGTATGAACACAATGGAGGTGTAGTAGTCGATAGAAGAAACAACAATGTCGACGTGGTACCAAGAAAATTTATACGCAGATTTGAACCATTCCTCTTAGCTTCTCAAGCGGATCAAGTATGTTATCTGCTACAAGTATCAAAGAAGAGAAAGAGCATTGAAACTTTAACTGTTGCAAAGATAAATTCTCGAGGTTATATTTCTAATGATTACACTCATCATGAAGATAACATAGATGAAGCATTCACACCAACACATGAACGAATAGACCTAACAAAAGAAGTCCCAATCATAGAATCGATTCGATTGGCTGATAATGAAGTTTTTTGTGTTGATCTACAAGATGATACCGACTCCGGAAATGATGATTCAGAAAACTCAAAAAACGAAGAAAACAAAGAAATATCCTTTAATACCACCGAAATAAATGATGAAGATTAGTGGTAAGTTTTATTATACAATTATAATCGAATTAGTTAAAATCTTTAGTAGTAACTATGTAATTAACTATTACATCATCATTAATGTCATGGCAGATTTTGAACGTGGTGGGGCTCATGGATTACATCGATCCAATCGACCATCATCCTCAGACACACCTTTATCCAGTTGACAACCCACCCTAGATGCTGCTTTTTGAATAGCAACAGGGTGGTAAAGAAGATAACCAACAAAATCAAGACACACTTGACTTGAATGCAATTTAGATGGTGTAGCATCCCTGCTACAAAATAGGAGAGACTGTTTGACATGTTTCTCGTAAGAAAAATTTATAAGAAGTGATATAGAAATTTTTAGTCAAGTTTTTCAGATCTGATATTTTGTTGTAATTTTCAGAGTAGGTATTTGATATTTTGTATTTGATCCTTAAAATTAAATATTCAGTGTTAAGTTTTGTGGAAAAATTGCTTGTATGACCCTGGACTTTTGGATATTTGCACTTATACCCCTACCAGGCTGTGACATTTTTGCTTGCTTGATCTATTTAATTAGGGCATCATTTTAATTCGAAAAATTCTCAAAAATTCAAGTTAAGCTCCTGTATGCTTGTTCTTTGACGCCATGTTTTTAATTTTTGATTTTATTGCATTTTCCTATTTATTAAAAATCAAAAACTTGCTTTTTGCCTACTGTCTAGCTTAGAAAATACCAAAAAATATTAATATACCTCGAAAAATTCCAAAAAAATCCCTACTGTACATTTTAACCTATTATAGTGTCAGTCCAAAAATCACTAAAAATTGAAAAAGAAAAACCTTAAAAATTCGAAAATAGTTAAAAACTTCAAAAAATCTAAAAAATTGTAGAAAACTCCAAAAAATTGCAAACTCAGTTCCTGTTTCTTCCTTATTTTATTCTCTTTGTTTTAAAAATAGTTTGGGAAAATTTTGTGGCTGTTTGATGTTTTTAATTCCTATTTTACCCCCAGTCAGTAGCTAATTCCCTGTTTTGCTTTATTTTACTTTTTTAAAAAAATACCAAAAACATTCTGAAAAATACCCAAAAATCACAAAAACAGTAAAAAATTATAAAAATACCAAAAAGATTTTATTTCTGAATTTTTGGCTATTTTTGCATATTTGTATAAATATTGTAGCACCTCTTTTATCACCTTGTTTATATATTCCAATATTGAATAAGAAAAAAATATAAAATATAAAATTATAAAGATCAAAAATCAGAAATCAAAATACAAAATTAAAAATTAAAAAAAATTAAAAAAAATAAAAACCCACAAAAATCTTTGCTTGCATAGTGTAGACACACTTCACACTCACACACACACATTTGTTTGATCTACCTTGTTTGCTCCCTATGTTCGAACTCTCTGCATACTTGTCCTATACACCTTGTTTGTAGAGTTAAAAATAAATTTTAACTTCACATTGCTTTTCATTGCTTGATCTATAGTGTGGGTTAATTGTTGATTAAATACGAGATTCATTTGTAGTGGTCAACGCACCGACTGTGGACTCGCCTTGTGAGTCAATACGACCGCTCGTGAATTTCGTGTTTATCACACGCTCATAGCATATCCTCTAGTGTCTGAATCGTACGTTCTGATTGACCCTGTTTGTGGATGATATGTTGTACTCAAGCATAGTTGTGTACCTAAGACTTTCATGAAGTTCTCCCAATAGTGTGAGGTGAATCGTGAATCTCGATCAGAAACTACTTCCTTCGGAATACCATGGAGGCGAATCTCATGTGTAATATATAACTCAGCAAGCTGGTCTGGAGTGAAAGATAAGCTTATTGGAATAAAGTGTGCTACCTTTGTCAGACGATCTATTATAACCCAGATACTATCTTTACTACCAGTCGTCTGAGGTAAGCCAGTAACGAAGTCCATGGAAATGCTTTCCCATTTCCATTCAGGTACAGGGAGGGGTTTAATAATCCTGGTGGCTTTTGGTGTGAAGCCTTTACCTGCTGGCAAGTGAAACATGAATTCACAAACTCAGCAACATCTTTCTTCATTCCTGGCCACCAAAAGTATGAATGAAGATCCTTATACATCTTTGTAATTCCTGGATGAATAGATAATCTTGAGCAGTGCGCTTCACGTAGGATGTCTTTCCTTAGTTCAGGTGTGTTTGGTACACAAACTCTATGATGGTTATACAGTAACCCATTTTGTATTTGTAATCCTTCTATCTCATTCTTCTCAAGTTCTTGTCTTAAGCCTTTAAGGATTGGATCATCCTCCTGTCCTTTCTTTATTCTATCCCAGATCCCTGGTTTGTATTGGTGAGGAATAGTTATAGTATTAGCACTACTATCAAATGATTTCCATTCACTTAACGTTGATAATAAACTCCAGAAGTGGATAGCACTCACCAATCCAGGTGAATAAGTTCTTCTGCTAAGGGCATCTGCTACGACGTTCCCCTTACCAGGGTGGTAGGAGATAGTGAAATCATAGTCTTTTAACAACTCTAGCCACCATCTCTGTCTCATATTGAGTTTCTTCTGATCAAATAGATATTTCAAGCTTTTATGATCAGTGAAGATTTCAAAAGTAATACCATAGAGGTAATGTCTCCATATCTTTAAAGCAAAAACTACAGCAACTAATTCAAGGACATGTGTTGGGTAGTTCTTTTCATGTGTCCTGAGTTGTTGTGATGCATAAGCAACTACCTTACCACGTTGCATAAGAACTGCCCCAAGTCCTTCTTTAGACGCATCAGTGTACACTGTAAACCCTTCACTCCCAGAGGGTAGAGTAAGGATTGGTGCAGATGTTAGGCATTCTTTCAGTGTCTGAAAACTAGCTTCACATGTATCAGACCATAAGAATGGGACTTCCTTAGTCATTGGCAATGCTATTCATGAAAAGTCCTTCACGAATCTTCTATAATATCCAGCTAAACCCAGAAAAGATCGTATTTATGTGACAGTCTTTGGGCGTTCCCAACTCATCACTGCACTAACCTTTGTAGGATCAACTAATATACCTTCCCCGAAAATAACATGGCCTAAGAAAGATACTTCAGATAGCCAGAAGTCACATTTGTTATATTTAGCATACAGTTTGTTCTTACTTAGAGTTTCAGGTGCCTGCCTGAGATGATGTTCATGCAGATACTTATCCTTGGAGTAAATAAGAACATCATCAATAAAGACTACTACAAAGTGGTATAAGAACTCCTTAAATACTCTATACATGAGATCCATGAAAGCTGCTGGGGCATTTGTCAGTCCAAAAGGCATAACTAAGAATTCATAATGATCATATCTAGTTCGAAAGGTTGTTTTGGGGATATCCGCATCTTTTATCTTCAACTGATGCTATTCAGATCTTAAGTCAATCTTGGAATACACAGTCGAACCCTGTAACTGGTCAAAGAGATCATCTATCCTTGGCAGAGGGTACTCATTTTTTATGGTCTTCTTGTTTAGTTGTCTATAGTCAATGCACAACCGCATTGACCCATCCTTTTTCCTGACAAATAAAACAGGTGCTCCCCATTGTGAAGTACAAGGACGAATGAATCCTTTATCTAATAGTTCTTGCAACTGTGCCTTTAACTCTCGTAACTCAGCTGGTGCCATCCTATATGGAGGGATAGAGATAGGTTGAGTATCAGGTATAAGAGAGATTTCAAATTCAATCTCTCGCTCAGGTGGTAATCCAGGTAGTTCCTCTGGAAATACATCAGGAAACTCGCATACTATAGGCACATCTTCTATCATTCTTTCTGACCCTGATGTAGTGGATACATAAGCTAAATAGCCTTGGTACCCTTGTTCTAACAGTTATTGAGCCTTTAAAGTAGATATGTACTTGACATCATCATTGGGTGTCTTTCCAATAAATTGGAACTCTATCGAGTTAGGAATGTGAACAGTTACTGTCTTCCGGAAACAATCAAGGCATGCATGATGCCTTTCTAGCCAATCCATCCCAAGAATGAGATCAAAATTATTCATATTTCAATAAGTAGTAGAGAAGCTGGTAAATGATGTCCTACAATATATCACTTAGTCATCTAAGATCTCTTGGATTATAAATACTTTAAATCCTTCTCCATTAATCAAATAATGGTTTTGTATTTCTATAGAAATCTTATATTTATGGTAGGATTCAAGCAAATTTTTTTGCCTAAGGAGGGACTCCTACATGGCTCCTCCGACAGGAGTAGGGGTCTACTCCATGGAGTTACATATCTAGATTCTTCCTAAGAAGGATGAACATAACCCTTAGCTCTAGCATTAACGATTTGGATGACTTTGATCTCTCATTGTGGCATTGAGTCTTGCTCTAATGCATTTTACCTTTGACCCCATCTCATGGGTCATAACTATCATAGCAAGTAATTGCCTAGACACATCTTGGTCTACCATGATCTTGGGATAAGTCAAGGCCAAAGGTTAGGTCCTATATGTCTTAGCATGATGTACATAAGGGACAATGACTTGTAAAATGGTACTGCAGTCAATAATTAAGATCAAAGGATCTTAATACAACCTTAGTTTTCTGAATACGCTCATAGTAGTTAATTACTAAATAAATTACTGGAGTAATCAGGCTCTGATACCAATCTGTCGTGACCCCAACTCCGGACCGTCTGATCCTCTCATAATCGGATCTGGTTACTCAGCAATAATTTATTCAGCAATCACAACTAACATTCAGAAACAGACTACAAATAAAGTATATTCAGAAGAAAGTATTCCAACACTTTTCCATTCACAAAATGAAGTTCAGATGATACATTGTCCCACTATAACCATTTACATGTACATCAGCTTGAAAGGAAAATATACAAAAGATTAGTAACTACCTTACAAAGTAAAGCTACTGCGGATGGCTGGATGTCTACTAAGGTCCTTGCAGTGGCTCACCAATACCTTTGGGTTTTCCATAAATCATAGGATAAAAATTAGCGAATGCTAAGTAACGAAGAAGGGAAAAGCAAACAAATGGGTAATTTTTCAAAACTTGTGATCACAAAAAGTTTCATTCCTTCTCATTAATTTAAGTCTTATTCATGTCTATTCCACGTCAGGGATTAGTCCAGGGAATTACCTCACCATTATAAGGACTCCGAAGCTGTGGACACTTCGGGATTGGAGATTGCGTTGATCTTGGTAAGCTTATGTCGCCGCACGTCGCCTCAACCAATCCTACAATACTACCCTGACAATTTCCTTTTATTTTATTAAACAAGGTCTCAAACCCTCAGCCCGGAAAATAAATGAGCACACCATCCTTGAGGACTCAGTTGCTTAAAACCTCAGGCTAACATTTAATCAAATAACCTAGTGGCTTTAAATACATATTATCGTGACCCAACCATTATTGAACCACATGTGCCTCCACATGGCACGGCCACATCTTTTGTCGTTCAACCCGAAGATATTGGCTCCCGGTACCACGCATTGCAAAACATTCATTTCGTGCGCACTTATCATAACAGGGCAACCGTGTACCACCTAGGTAGGGAAACGCCAATACGGGTTCCTTCCGACAAACCTACAGGTTGCATGCCCGACCTGTAGTTCTACTCTCAATCATCCTTAACGTGACACATGTCCTTTTCAGGATCCAACTCAAACCACATCAATTCCTATGATGTAATTCTTTCATTAAATCTTTGATTTGTATAATCAGCAATACTTAGTATAGACTCACATTTATATTATTCAATATGCATATATACTCGTATTTATGCCTATTTTAACTCCTAAACCCTAACTTTTAAAGCCACCGCATCGATTTGATGCTTAAACCTTATTTTAGTGGGAATCACCAAGCAACTGTTCAGACCTTATCAAAAATAGCCATAATTAGGGTTCTTTATAGCACAGAACATAAAATCAAGAACTTTAATAATCTCGTTTAAAAACCCAACAGCAAAAGAAAAGATTTCGTTACCTAATCGAGCTCTCTCTCGTGTATGCAAGGCTTTATCATGTTTCGTTTTTAGAAAGGATGTTTTAAGGCTCCTGAAAAGATCGAATTTCATTTTCGTATCAAAAATGCTAAAAACGTGTCAAGAATGAGAAGAACGAACGAAGAACGTGAAGAACACGAAGAACGTCAAGATCATATTTTCTCTTGAAATTTCAGCAGAGCTTCCCCTTATACGAGGTGATATTTCTAGGAAAATTTCGGCAGAGTTTCCCCTTCTACCGGGACATATTTCAAAATAAAAATGAAAAGAATTTCCTCTATAAAATCAATCGAGAGGAAAATAACAACGAAACTTGAAAGAATATACTCAAACAACAAGAAATGAAGAATCGGTAGACACCACACATCATAGGTTAGTGAACGTATGACGAATCACAGGGTCACTGACGTGCATAGCCGCCCGCACCTTAGTAGGGTATTACACAAATTTCTCCATCAAAATAACTATAAAAGCATAATAAAAAGAATAGAAACATAAACGATGGAGAATCGGTAGACACCGCGCGTCTTAGATGAGTGAACGTGTGACGAATCACAGAGTCACTAATGTGCATAGCCGCCCGCACCTAAGTAGGGTGTTACACAGATTTCTTCTCGAACCACAACAGAAAATGAATCGGAAAGAAAAATAAATCAAAAACAAAGTTCGGAAGAAAAGAGAATGAGTTGAAGTCCTAGTTTACGAAACAAACTAAGAGAGTATCATACCTTTCTCCTCCTCGTTCTCCCAGCAGCGCTTCGCTAGCACTCCTCCCTCGCCTCCCACTCCTCCTCCCGACCTCTCGATCCTAGCCCTTGGGGTGGTAGTGGTAGTGAAATCGTAGAGAATGAATGGGTAGGAGGTCTATTTATAGGCTCTAGAAAACCACTAACCATGGTTAGAAAACCATGGTTTAGGCCTTAACCATGGTTTAGCAGCCCATGGTTTTGGCCCATGGTTTTGTCCAAAACCTATCCCAAACCTGGGGCTTAAGTTAGAACATTCCAGAGGATTCTGGACTCGCTAATGACGCTTAATTAACAATAATCGTGATTAACTTTCACTAATCGCGATTTAACTTTTGCGGCTTACGCTTATCTTTTACTACCTATTGATTAGTGTTTGCTAATGATCATTAGTGGTTTTCAATCCATCATTAGTTTCTTTAATTATGTTTAATTAGTCTTAATGACAGTCATTATGGATTAATGACATCTTAACCTTCCATACTTCTCTTTCTTCCGAAAATTATAACAATTCGAAACAAAGTTCGATTCATACGAAACAAATTTCATTGGTTTTCTCTTGACAAGCTAGATATTATTATATAGGATCCGAGATATGCCAAGTTCAAGGCTTTACAGGGTGCACTTCCCTCCCTAGAGGAGGACAAGTGTTTCCACTTGTGTGTGTCTCATACCGGCAAATCCAATCCCCTCACCACTCCAACTGAGTTGAGCCAAGTGAAAGGTGCAGGTGTCCAAGTTAGGTCATTATCAACAAGAGTCGTGCGTTTATTATGAAATACTCTACTTAGGCAGTCAAGAATCCATTGAACCAAGTCTCGTGATCCTCAAAGAATTAAGTCAACTAGACCTGAAGTACCTCAAACCCAGTTCCTATAAGGTTCCTGTTATTAGGTAGATTTTAAGGTCCACTCAAGTTCCAATCTTCGGATTTTACTTAAAATTGTTCAACTATCAAACTCAATCCGAAAAATGCTAATGATATGCAAATGTAGAAAATATTTTGTGATGCAATTTTCAAGATGTTGAACTTTTTATGGATTTTTGAAAAGATGATGATGCATATGCATTTTTTGTATTTTTCAAAGAGATTTTTCAAATGTTTTTGGTACTTTAATTTTTTGCAAATGTTTTTGGGATTTTTAAAACAAAAATTTTGGATAAAACTAGGTACAAATATTTACACGGGAATGCTTCTTATATATACAAGAAGCAGATTTTAATAATTTACAGGGGTAAGTGATCAATTTTATAGATATAGATATATAATGGATTTTGGTGTGATGTATATATTCCTTAAACTTATTTGAAACGGTTTTTCAAATATTTTTTTGAAAACTATAGTCCAAAATAATTTTTACAAACAATTTTACAACCATGTACACATATTGAAAATCATTTTGCAAAGGTTTTCAAACAGTATAGATAGATTTTTTAAAATATTTTTGCAACCATTTTTCAAACCATTTGCAAATAATTTTTCAAATATTATATTTCACACAAAGAAAATAACCTTTTATAAACCATAATGTTTTTACAAAGGTTGAAAACATGTAACAAAATGTTTTCAAAATAGTTTTCAAAAGATTTTCAAACTATTTTTCAAACATTTTGCAAAAAACATTTTCACCTGATTTATTAATCAGTATATACAAAAAAGAATTTGAGGAATAATCAACATCTTTTTATTAAAGTTTTTAATGAATTTTAAAGAATTATTAGCCATATTATTAAGAAAATACGAAAGTACAAGTTATGGCTAAAGTATATACGTAGTATATCTGACCCCCCTGTACTTAGCTTGAGCTATGTCCTCATAGATCAGAGAGAAAAGAGAAGACATAACTCGTAATAAGTATAGGCAAGTCTAAGGAATGAATAAATAAAGGAATAAATGAAAAAGTGAATGAGAAGTCGATCGTCCCCCCTAAGGATCAAATAATCCTAAGTATACCAGACTGTACACAAAGCAGGGAGGGTCAAGGGTGGGAATTAACATATCGTACTCAGTTTGTCTCCCCCTATACTTAGGGTAAGATATCCCTAAGTATAGTCAAGAAGAGGAGACAATAGAGAGGATCAAAGAATGAAAACTCGGGGTACACACCCCCATACTTAGGACAAAGTGCGTCCTAAGTATAGAAAACTATCTACAAGGGGCGACACCTTTTTGATGCAAACAGAAGATAGAAAAAAAAAAGAAAAGAAGAAAAGAATAGATCACAGCTCAGTGTGTGTACCCCCCTATGCTTAGGGCAAAGTGCGTCCTAAGTATAGCAAAATCAAAAGATGAAGTCGGGGAAGCAGACATAACGGAAGAATGAAAGAGTGATATGGACATATGGATCTATACAGCGGAAGATGGAAGTGATAACCATGCATGAGATGCAAATGATATGAGTCGAAGGACACATCTCATACTAGAAGAATGGGAGCAATGTCAACGGTCGACGGATCATGATCTAGATATAGCTTCAGGCACTGACCATTAACATGAAAGGTAGAGGAAGATGACAGCTCAGATATGTCAATACTACCATTGTCATGTACCTTCCTGACCACATACGGACCTTTCCACTTACTCTGTAATTTTCCTGGAAATAATTTCAGCCTAGAATCAAATAACCATACGCGCTGATCGGGCTCAAACTATTTATGGCTGATATCAGAATCGTGCCATGTCTTCACTTTTTCTTATACTGTAGGCTGCTAGAAAAGGTTGTATCTCTCAACTCCTCCAGGGCTACCAACTCTGCTTTCTTCTATTCTCCTATACTCTCAGGATCCAATAATAACTCAGTAGCTGCCCAAAGTAACTTGTGATTGATCTCCACTGGCAGTTGGCACGGCTTGCCATAGACGAGACGAAAGGGAGATGTCCCTAATGGAGTCTTGAAGGGAGTCCGATAGGCCCACAAGACCGAGTCCAAAAGCTGTGACCAATCCTTTCGGTCTGGGCGGACAACCTTATGTAAGATAGTCTTGATCTCCCTGTTCGATACTTCAGCAAGACCATTATTCTGAGGGTGATACGGCGTGGCAACGCGATGGTCAATGCTGAACTCGTCTGCAAGGGCACTAACCTTGTCATTGATAAAGTGAGACCCCCATCTGAAATCAGAACTCTAGGTACCCCGAACCATGAAATGATATTTTTTCTCAAAAAGCGACACATGGTCTTAGCATCTGCGGCTCGGGTGGGGACGACCTCAACCCATCAGCTCACATAATCCACAGCAAGCAAATGTACTCAAACCCCTGACTCTTAGGAAATAGGCCCGTGAAATCAATACCCCATGCGTCAAAAACCTCACAAAAATGAATGGGTTGCATGGGCATTATGTCTCTCTGTCCGTAAGTACCCATCTTCTGACAGTCAGTACATCTCTTCACGAACTCATCGGAATCATTGAAGAGAGTAGACCACCAAAGGCCGGATTGGAGCACCTTCTGTGATGTCCGTCTCCCAGAATGATGTCCTCCTGCCTCAAGCTTGTGGCAGTAGGTGAGGATGCTATGCTGCTCTTCTTGAGGAATTCACCTCCTCCAGATGATATCCCCTCCTTCATGGTAAAGGACGGGATCTTCCCAATGGTAAAACTTGGCCTTCACTAGGAAGGTCTCAAGTTCTGCCTGGGACAACCCTGTGGCACCATCTTGGCAACAAGATAGTTCATAATGTCGGCGTACAATGGGAGCGAGGTGATAGCCAAGATCGCCTCATCTGGGAAAGTCTCTGTAATAGGTGCGCTGGGCTCAAGGTTCTCTAAGCAGGAGAGGTGATCTGCCACCACATTCTTAACTCCAGGCTTATCCTTAATCTCAATGTCAAACTCCTAGAGCAGAAGGATCCATCTAGTAAGGTGAGCTTTGGGATCCTTCTTGGCCATTAGGTACCGAATGGCGGTGTGATCGATAAAGATAGTCACTCTAGATCCGAGAATATATGATCGATACTTACCCAAAGCAAAGACTACGGCCAGCATCTCCTTCTCTGTCACAGTGTAATTCCGATGAGCGGTATCCAAAGTCCTGCTGACGTAGTGAATGCATACGGCAATCCATCCCTCTTCTGTCCAAGCACAACCCCTACGGCAAAATCAGAAGCATCCGTCATGATCTCGAATGGGCGAGACCAATCGGGTGGCTGAAGGACAAGAGTCATGACAACCATATTCTTGAGAGTCTCAAAGGACGGGAAGACACTTATCATCTACAATGAACTCGATGTCTTTCGTCAGCAAATCAGTAAGCGGTCAGGCAATACGACTGAAGTCCTGAATGAACCGTCGCTAGAAACCGACATGCCCTAGAAAAGACCGCAACTGACGCAAATTGGACGGTGGATTGAGTTTTCTAATGATATCCACCTTGGCTGTATCGACCTCCATGCCCCTGTTGGAGATGATATGACCAAGGACCGTCCCTTGAGTCACCATGAAGTGACTCTTCTCCCTAGACAAGACAAGGTTGACCTCTATGCAGCGCTGAAGCACACGGTCTAGGCAGTCAAGACAAGCATCAAACCCATCGCCATAGACCGAGAAGTCATCCATGAAGATCTCTAAACAGTCACCCACCATGTCCGAGAAAATGGACAACATGCACCTTTGGAATGTCGCCGGGGAGTTACATAATCCAAAGGCATCCGTCTGAAAGCATACGTCCCAAACGGACAGGTGAATATCGTTTTCTCCTGGTCTTCGGGCGCAATGGCCACTTGATTGTAACCGGAGTACCTGTCAAGAAAACAATAGTGACTCTTCCCCGCTAGCCTCTCGATAATCTGATCAATGAATTGCAGTGAGAAATGATCCTTCTTGGTGGCCTGATTCAGTCGTCTGTAGTCCACACAAACCCTCCAAGAAGTGTGTACCCGGGTAGTTATCTCCTCTCCAGACTCACTCACAACTGTAGTGATACCCATCTTCTTGGGTACCACATGTAATGGACTAACCCACTTAGAGTCGGAGATGGGGTAGATAAAATCGGTGCTCCACCACTTTGATATTTCCTTCATGACCACATCTCGAAGATTTGGGTTCAGCCTTCGCTGGAACTCACGCGAAGGCCTAGCATTCTCCTCAAGATAGATGTGGTGGGAGCACAGAGCCGGACCAATCCCCCCTGGAGATCAGCTATACTCCATCCTATCGCCTTTGCGGTTTCTTTA